>WOXC01003181.1:0-319205 GCA_011680675.1 Gymnobelideus leadbeateri
TCTGTCCTGGGGATAAACTTGAAATCTTCCTTATATGATCAAGAATGAAATAAGAATGTCCATCATCAACACTATTTTTCAATATTATACTAGAAATGCTAGCTATAACATTAAAACCAGAAAAAAAGAAATGGAAGGAATTAGAATAGGCAAAAGGAAGCAAAATTATTACTTTTTGCAGATAATATGATGGTGAAATTTAAAAACCCTAGCAAATCAATTTTAAAAATTAAATTAAATAATTAACTTCAGCAAATTTGCAGTGTATGAAATAAATAAGTATAAATCATCAGCATGCTACCAGCAAATCCAAACATCAAGAAAAAGAGAAATTACATTTAAAATACTTATAGATAATATAAAGTATTTGGGAATCTGTTTGCCAAGACAAATCCAGAAATTGGGTAAACAAAATAAATACTTTTCACTCAAATAAAAACAGATCAAAACAGATTGAAAATTGGTAATAACTCATTGGAAGGCCAAGCTAATATAAAAAAAAAAAAGAATGATGCTTCTCTATAATTTAATTTCTTTATTCGGTTGCACACCACTAATACTACTGAATAATTAGTTTGTAGAGCTAGAAAAAAATAGTAGGGCAATTCATAATAAAGAACAAAAGGTCAAGAATATCAAGTGAATCAATGAAAAAAAAAAAAACATAATCAGGAAGGTGGCCTAGCTGTTCCTGATTTCAAACTATGTTACAAAATGGTAACCATCAAAGCAATATGATACTGGCTAAAAATGTAGTAGTGGATCGATATAATACATTAGGTAGAAAATATAAAATAGAAAATGGCTTTAGTAATCTAGTAGTTGATAAAATCAAATATTCAAGCTTTTTTTGAGAAAAAGAAACTCAACGTGTCCAAACTTATTGAGAAAATGACAAAGCAGTTTTGCAGAGACTAGAGAGTGACTAAAATACCACACTGTATACCAAGATACAGTCTAAATGGGTGCAGAATTTAGACATAAAGGATGATACTATAAACAAATTAGGGGAACATGGAAAATGGTCCTGTCAGTCCTCAGAAGAAAAGAGGAGTTTATAAACATCCAAGAGAAAAGGAAATATGTGGAGTAAAAGTTAGTCCTCAGAAGAAAAGAGGAGTTTATAAACATCCAAGAGAAAAGGAATTATGTGGAGTAAAAGTTATTTTTATTAGATTAAATTAAAAAGGCCTTTCACAAACAAACTTAATGCAACCAAAATTAAAGGAGAAACAGGAAAATGGGGGAGGAGAATATATAAGTTCCTCTGATAAATGGCTGATATCTCAAGAAATACAAAAAAAACTGAGCCAAATTTATTAAATTAAGATTAATTTCACTATTGAGAAATGGTGAAAAGATATGATAATTCAGTCTGCAGAAAAAAGCAATGCTGTTAATAGTCACATGAAATACTCTAAACCACGACTGATTTTATAAATATAAGTTAAAACTGTGAGATACTACCTAATACATATCAGGTTGGTTAACTTGGCAGAAAAGGAAAATGACAAAGCAGATGTGGGAAAATTGGAACACTAGCTCACTGCTGGTGACATTTTGAAGTAATCTAACCATTCTGGAGAAAAAATAAATAAAACCAAAGTGAAAGGGCTATAAGACTTTGCTATGCCTTGAAATAGCAATACCACTACTAAGTCTGTATTCCAAAGACATCATAAAAAAATAAATTATTGCACAAAAAAAGGTTACAGATGCACCTTTTGTGGTAGTAAAGTATTATAAATCAAGGTCATGTTCATCAATTGAAGAATGGCAGAAAAAGTTGTGTTTAATTGTGATGGGATACTGTTGCTGATGAGCAGAATAGTCTCAGGGAAAAAATGGGAAGACATGTAAACTCAAGCAAATTAAATTGAGAAGAACCAGGAGATCACGGTATAAAGTAACAACAATATTGTAATGCTGATCATCTCTAAATAACTTAGATAAAATCAAGACAATGATCCAAAACAATTCAAAATAGCAGAATAAAGAATACTTTTTGAACTTTATTTTTATTATTTTGTTTTTTTCTTTCATAACATGACTAATGAGAAAATACATGTTTCATGACTTCATAGGTATACTCAATAGCTATTTTTTTGCCTTCTTAAAGAGAAGGGGAGGGCAGGAAGGAAGGGCAGAATTTGGAACTCATATTTTTAAGGTAAAATAAACTTTATTAAGGGCAAAATATGGCTCTTGGCTTGAGGTAAATAATCTTGGGAACCTACCAAGAATTGACTGGCTTTGAAAGGCAGCCAGTCCCTTAAAAGTGAAAGAAGAAAAAACAAGATAAGTTACAGGAACATGGGACCATGAAGGGATGAAAGGAAGATGTCAGGTGTCCTTGTAAACCTCAGGTGACTTCTTGCCGGTCTGGCATCCATGCCTCAGTGGGGGTGGCTGATTCAGGTGTTCACAGTGAGGGATATCCCATTTTATGACTCAACAGGGAGAAGAGGAAGTGATAAAGGAGGGAGGGACATTCTAGAGACAGCCCAGCCAGAGAGAAAACACCCTGATGCTAAGCAAGCCAGATGCTTACTTTTGCACAGATGGGAATGTGGGTGCTGAATAGATGAGATTTCCCGGGTCACCAAATCCCAGAATAAAAGGGAGAGCAGACTTTCACTGAGGTATAGTAGTGGGTAAGGGAATGAAGGAAGACCTGGTGGTGACTATGCTCATTTTTAAAATTCCTTTCTGACTTGGGCCTAGTTAAGGATCTTCCCTCCTCCTTCCCCCAAACCTGGGAATTCCTGAAGCACAAAGGATGGATGGAGAGAGGGGGAATGGTCCAATCAAGAAAAGTGAGCCAGAGGAGGAATGGGAGAGAGCAGGTGCAGAAATCAGGATTCTATTTCTTTTTTCCACTGCTGTAGCTTGTCATCCATGGCCTCAAAAGTGGAGTCATTCTTCATAAAGCAGAAACAAATGTGGTGGTCAAAATGCTTCTTTTGCTCTGAGCTGTAGAACACTGAGACTGCAATGGCCACCAAGCCCTTGTTCTTGACCATCCACTTGATAAAGTGATAGTCATACTCCTCCCCATCTGAGCCAGGGAGCTGGGACACCTTCTTCTTGAAGGTGGAGATGTCCACAATGAGGAAGTAGGTGCCCTGAGGGACGATGGGCATCATGCCAATGGGCTTTAGACTGTTCATCATGATCGGGGCGGAGCCAAGATAGTGGAGTAGAAACAGCTCATCCAAGCCACTCTGCCCCCAGATTCCCCCCAAACTATGTAAAAGGGGACTCTGAACAACTTCTGGAGCCCCAGCACCCACAGAACGACACAGAGAAGCTAACCTCCCACTGAGAATAGCCCAGCAGCCCTGCAGGAAGGACCAGCACAGTGCTATGGGAGCCAGCAGCGCACAGAGTGCAGAGTGTGGGAAGCTGAGCCGAGCCAAGCAGAGCCCAGGTCGGCGTGAGCTGAGGTTTTAGCACCAGGGAGGCTGGGCCAGCAGCCGGCTGGAGAGACCCCAGAGCACCAGCAGCTGTGGCGACTCCAGAATTATCAACATAGACATGCCTAGAACAAAGTAAGAGGTTAGTGCCCTATGGACTTTGGGACCAGTATTTGGGGAATGCGGCGCCATCCTCCCCTGGGGGCTAGAAGCCGCTGAGGAGACACGCCATTTTGTAGTTCTCAGAGGCAGCACCAGCCCCTGGCCTGGAAAAGAAATCAAAAGGAACTTATCAAATTTGAACTATTTACATTCCTATATGGAAAAACAATAACAGTGACTGATGATATCTTTCTCACTATGAAAATAATGGAAGAAGGGTGTGTGGTCATATGAATACATATGAGAATGTGTCTATATGGTTACAGTTATATATGGATAGAGGGCATAGCTTGAATTTGTTGGGAAGGGAGAATACTCAAGGGATGAAATTATGAGGTGAGAGAGGAAAGTGGCAAGAGGAGATGGGGAGAGACAGGGGAGGGTATACTATCTCATGTAGAAGAAGCAAGGGGAAGTGGTTGCAAGGGAGGGGGAGAATAGGAAGGCAAAAAGGCAAAACCACATTCTCATTGAATTTGGTTCAGGGAGAGAATGACATACATACTAAATTGGATATCTCAAACTACAGCAGAATAGGGGGAAGGGGGAGGAGAGGTGGGATGATGGATGGGAGGGCATCCTTTGGGGGAGGGGAGGTTGGAAGTACCCACTATAGAAGAGGGACAGGATCATTTAGGGAATGGACCAGGTCGGGGGTGGGATGAGTGGGAGGGAATTGTAAGCAGCCTTGTACAATATATCTACTATGATAATGTTTGGCATAGCTAGACATGCACAACAAATACTGAATTACTTATGTTCCCAGAGGGAATGCATGACAAGGGAGGAAGGAAATTGATCTGAAATTCGAGGTCTTAACATTAAATGTTTCAAATATATATAAATACTATTATTAATACTCTTTTGCTTGTAATTGGGAGATAAGATGTGCAGGCATTGGGACACATTGATTCACCTTCCTCTAATGGAAAAGTGGAAGGGGGTATGGGAGAATGTATGGGAGAGAGCAGATTGGAGGA
This sequence comes from Gymnobelideus leadbeateri, assembly GCA_011680675.1. NCBI lineage: Eukaryota > Metazoa > Chordata > Mammalia > Diprotodontia > Petauridae > Gymnobelideus > Gymnobelideus leadbeateri. The sequence goes on from WOXC01003181.1 coordinate 4,559, forward strand.
AACGATATCTTGTGGGACTGCTATTCTCGGAGGGTGGGTAGGGGAAAAACAGGGGGGGAATGATTGTAACTCAAAATCTGGCAGAAATGACTGATGTAAAACAGAAGTCAATAAAGCATTTGTTTTAAATAAAAAAGACTATTCATCATGTGATCCCGCTTTTTCTGAATATCCTTATGCAGCCTGACAAAATAGCTCTCAGGCTGACAAAAGACCTAAAGCTCCCACTCAAAACTGGAAGACACAGCTTCCTGGACCTTTGTGGGGCAGTGATATAGGCAATTCTGGTGAACAGTCCGAAGATGCTTCATTAGATGATCTTGTCGCAGGACCTAGCCCACCTTCCAACCTGTGACACTAAAAGTTTTTCCTGCACTGCCAATAGTAAGGGTGTGTTCCCACATTCCCAGAAGACTGGCTATGCTGATGTGTTTCTCTGCATCATACAGCAGCTACTGACTGGTAAACCTCATCACTGAAACACAGGACAATTTCTTTTTTGCACAGCTCTGCTCTGCTGAACACCTTGCCCAAAGGGTTGTTAGGTGAATTGATGACAATGGCCTTTGTCTGAGGAGTGAACATGCGGGCCAGCTCACCTGGATCTAGCTGCCAGTCACCACTGGACATCAACTGGCCATCATGGGATGGTGGCGGTTGTAGTGGCACAAACACAAGACAGCCACCAGCCATCTTTGCATGGCCTCATAGCAGTCAAAATAGGGTTCAATGAGAATGACCTCACCTCCTTCATCCACTAGGGCCTGAAAAGCATAAAAAAGGCCCCCATAGGCACCCACTGTCACAAGGAAATTCTTTTTTTTTTTTTAAAGCAATTGGGGTTAAGTAATTTGCTCAAGGTTACACGGCTAGTCATTATTTATGAGTGGGTGCTCATTTTCTGAGGCCGGATCTGATCTCGGGTCATCCCAACTCCGAATCCGGCGCTCTTACTCGCTGCACCACCTAGCCACCCCTTTAGGGCAATTGGGGTTAAGTAACTTGCCAAAGGTTACACGGCTAGGTTTTTGTGTGGATTAAGTGTCTGAGGCCGGCTCCGAACTCAGGTCCTTCTGACTCCAGGGCCGGCTCTCTATTCACTGCGCCACCTAGCCGCCCCACAAGCACATTCTTTAGGAGATTCACTTCTCGTTCCAGCAGTTTCCCAAAGAACTGAGCCAGGATCTTTACAAGGGGAGGGTGACCAAAACCACGTGTGTACTAATTGAGCATGATGTCTCTGCTGACAGCCTGTTTGAATGCTTCCATGTTGAATTCTGGTGGTGCAAAGTCAGGGAAGCCCTTGCCCAAGTTCACAGCTTCATTCTCGTTGGCCAACTGCACAAACTCCCCCCAAGGGTTCTTGTCAATGCCTTCAGGCCTTTGAGCCTGAAACTGCTTGGCCATTTTGACCTGAAGGGATAAGGAGAAAGACTGAGCCAGGGCATGTGTACCGGAGGACGGAACTCATGTTTAAAAAAAAAAAAAACTATTTATTTTAGATTTTACCACTGATTTCCACAACATTTTGAGTTGCAAATTTTTCTCCCCCTTTCTGCTACACCCCACATTAAAATAGCAAACCTACTGAACACCCCTTCCCCTAATCTTTTCTCTCTTGTATCCTACACCATCCCCCCCCACCCCAGCCAAAAAACTTTCTAGTAGGGCAAGATGGATTTCTTTTTTTCTTTTTTTCTTTCTTTCTTTCTTTTTTTTTTTAAGCACTTGGGGTTAAGTAACTTGCTCAAGGTTACAGGGCTAGTCATTATTTATGCGTGGGTGCTCATTTTCTGAGGCCGGATCTGATCTCGGGTCATCCCAACTCCGAGGCCGGTGGTCTTACTCACTGCGCCACCTAGCTGCCCCTTTAGGGCAGTTGGGGTTAAGTAACTTGCCCAAGGTCACACGGCTAGGTTTTTTTTTTTGTTTGTTTGTTTGTGTGTGAAGTGTCTGAGGCCGGATCCGAACTCAGGTCTTTCTGACTCCAGGGCCAACACTCTACTCACTGCGCCACCTAGCCACCCCAAGATGGATTTCTATACCCCAGTGGGTGTATATCTGATTTCCCCGTTGTATGTAAAAATAATTTTTTTCAGCATTTGTTTTTAAAACTTTGCGTTCCAGATGTTTTTTTTTTCTTTCTTATCTCCTCAACCACCCCACTAGGAAGATAAGAAATTCAATATATGTTGTACATGTGTAGTTATGCAAAACATTGCCATAGTAGTTATGTTGTGAAAGACTAACCATATTTCCCTCCCTCCTATCCACCCCACCCCCGATTAATCCATTTTTGCCTCTGACACTGTCCCTTTTCAAAAGTGTTTAGTTCTAACTACCCTCTTGCCCAGTTTGCCCTCCATTCTATCATCCCCCTCTTATTCCCTTCCCCCCATTTTCCTGTAGAGTAAGCTATCCAAATATGTGTGTATGTTATTACCTTCTTAAGGAAAGTTCAATGAGAGTAAGGTGTTCCCATTCCCTTTCACCTTTCTGCTCTTCCCCTCAATTGTAACAGTTTTCTGTTGCCTCTTTTATATGAGATCATTTAGCCTTTCTCTTCCAAATAAATTCCTCTTTCACCTCTTAATATTATTTTTTAGATACTATCCCTTCCTATTCAACTCATACTATGCCGTCTGTTGAAATATAAATGTACATATATATGCACACCGTCAAATACATACATAGACCTACCTATATATACATATTTGTATGTATATACATATATATGTGTATATATATATATATATATATATATATATATATATTCCCTTCAACCATCATCATAAAAAGAAAAGGCTTTATGAGTTACAATTACCATTTTTCCATGTAGGAATGGAAACATTTTAACTTTAATAAGGTCCTTATAATTTCTTTTGCCTGTTTGTCACCTCATGCTACTCTGTCTTCTTGTATTTGAAAGTCAAAATTTCTACTCAGCTCTGGTTTTTTCATCAAGAATTCTTGAAAATGCTCTATTTCATTGAATGACCATATTTTATCCTGAAGCATTAGACTCAGTTTTGCTGCATAGGTGATTCGTAGTTTTTGTCCTCTGGAATATCATATTCCAAGCCCAGCACTCCCTTGATGTAGAAACTGCTAGGTCTTGTGTTATCAAGATTGTGTTTCAACAATGCTCAGCTTGTTTCTTCCTGACTGCTTGTTGTATTTTCTCCTTCACCTGAGACCTCTGGAATTTGGCTATAATATTCTTAGGAATTTTCTTTTGGGGATCTTTATCAAGAGGAAACAGTGGATTCTTTCAATATATATTTTTCCCTCTGGTTCTGGAATATCAGGGCAAATTTCTTTGAGAATTTCTTCAAGGATGGTGTCTAGGCTCTTTTTTGATTGTGGCTTTCAGGTAGTACAATAATTTTTAAATCATCTCTCCTGTATATATTTTCCATGTCAGTGGTTTTTCCAATGAGATGTTCCATATTGCCTTGTATGTTTTCATTTGTTTAGATCTGTTATATAAGATTTTGATTTCTCCATTAGCAGTAGCAATTAGAGGGGAAAAAAAAAGAAATCAAATTAGTCAAATAAGATACCAAGCTATTACTCTTTGCAGATGATATAATGATATACATAGAGAATCCTAGAGAATCAAGTAAAAAACTACTTGAGACAATAAATAAATTTGGCAAAGTTGCTGGATATAAAATAAACCCACATGCATCCTTGGCATTCCTGTATATCTCTAATGAAATTCAACAGCAAGAGATAGAAAGAGAAATCACATTTAAAGTTACTGTAGACATTATAAAATATTTGGGAGCCTACCTGCCAAAACAAACCCAGGACGTATATGATCACAACTACAAAACACTTCTCACACAAATAAAGTCAGATCTAATTAATTGGAAAAATATCAATTGCTCGTGGCTGGTTTGAGCTAATATAATAAAATGACAATTTTGCCCAAATTAAATTATATATTTAGTGCCATACCAATCAAATTACCAAAAACTACTTTATAGAGTTAGAGGAAATAGTAACACAATTTATTTGAAAAAACAAACAGTCTAGAATATCAAGGGAATTAATGAAAGCAAATGCTAGGGTAGGTGGACTAGCTATACAATATTTTAATCTGTATTATACATCAGCACTCATCAAAACTGCTTGGTATTGGGTGAGGAGTAGAGTAGTGAATCAATGGAAAAGATTGGGCACACGAGATCCAGCAGTAAATGAGTATAAAAATTATTGTTAGATAAACACAAAGACCCCAGGTTTTGGGATAAGAATTCACTATTTGACAAAAACTGCTGGGAAAACTGGAATATAGCATGGCAGAAACTGGGCATAGACCATTATCTAACATCATATACCAAAATCAAGTCCAAATGGGTATTTGATTTTTTATAAGGGATGATACTGTAAGCAATCTGAGAAAGCAAGGAATAGTTTACCTGTTCGATTTGTGGAGAGGGGAAGACTTTAGGACCAAACAAAAATTAGAAAGCATTATACAATGCAAAATGGATAATTTTGATTGCATTAATTTGAAAAGCTTCTGTACAAACAAAACCAATGTAACCAACATCAAGAGGGAGGTGGGAAATTCGGAAAGAAATTTTACAACATATTTCTCTGATAAAGGACTCATTCTAAAATATATAGATAAATGAATCAAATCTATAAGATTGTGCTTGGCTCCCAGTTTGGTGAGCTAGACACTTCCTGTTGGATTGCCAGGCTGCCTTCAGTGGGAGATGTGTTTCTCTCTGAAACATTGTCAGCTCTGTAGCTCTAAAATTTGTTTATAGTCATTTTTTTTTTTTTGCTTATATTGGAAGTGATTGGAGTGAGAGCTCACCTTGTGTGCATGATTCTACTCCACCATGTTGGCTCTGTCCCCTAGGAATTCATGTTTTTAAGAGTCTTACAATGTAATTAATTTAATAAATTAATATTAAGGAATGATAAAAATAAGTAAAACCCATTACTTAACAAAACAAAATGCAATATATGCTCATATGTGCACATACACATATATTTTTTTCTTTGCAGAATGCGAAATTACTGTGCTACTGAAAATCTCATGGCGTATTTTGTGAGATATATCTTCCACTGTCTTAGTGAGTGAGCAATTAGAATCTTTACATACTGTATTTTACTGCTGAGGTTATCATTGGTTTTAGTGGCAAGATTTTGGATATTACTTGAAGTAAAAATACCAGAATTATCTCTAGTAATTTCACAGTTGGACAGGTCAAACTATGTCATCTTCCTACAACCTCAATCATTCTTGAATACTTTTAAGCAGATTCAATAATTAGCATAAAAGAGAGAATAAAATTCACTAAAGCACAGTCTGTTTGCATAAAAAATCAGAGAAAGTCATTCACCAATTTCCTTGATGACTGTGAGATGCTGATTTGAGTAACGCAATGGGCATTTTTTTAAAACTAGTTTACAAATATATTATGGCTCACTTTCTAGTGACATTTTCCTTTCAATTCATGGAGACTAATATAATAAGAGTAATAAGAAATATAGCTACAGAGATGTTGAAGACAGAGAGAGAGGGAAGCAGTGAATTTATAAAAGGTATAGGCATTTTTATCTTGTCTTTATCAATGTTTTTACTAGCAGAGTTTATTTACTGATGTATCTCTATGATTGGCATATACATCTCTGACAACATTTTTAATTCTTCTATTATATAGCCTTTTCAAGAAACAACAGTGAATTTAAATGTCTTTTTATTATCCAGTGACATTTTTCAAGCAAAATAAATGCTTTTAATAATAAATGCCCCTCTGTCTGATTTGGGTGACCATGTACCCCGACAGTCCCATGGTGTTCCACGGTAATAAAATCCACCTTTTAAATTTAATATTGGCGATCTTGTTTCGCTTTTATTAAGGTACTACATTTGGAGGCCCCAGCAAGATCTGAGGTGTTCCATGTCACCCCAAAAATCCCCAAATAAGAAGAGCTCTCAGCCTCCGGAGGTAGGCATCTGCTCACCCCGAGCCCTAGGGGGGCTAGCCCCTGATGACATTCCAGGGCCCCAAGTCTCAAGGAGGGAAGATTGTGCCTGCCTCCTGACTCTGACTTGCTCCTCATTCAGCTTTTTGTGGATCCAGGACCTCTAGTTAGGGGGTTCCTTCAGGGTCTGCAGGCGATTCAAAAAAAACTGCTTCCCTCAGCTCTCCTGATCCTGATCCCAAGTTCCAACTCAGCTTACCTGTTTCAACCTGGGGATTCTGTGCTGGTAAAAAGAAATTCATGGTCTGGAGCCGAGTTGGAAAGGACCTCACATCATGATCCCCACTACACCTATTGCTGTCAAAGTGGACTCTATTCCCACATGACTCCATTGCACCAGAGTGAAGCCTGCTGTCACCTCAGAATGGAAAACAGAAGTCCACCAGCACCCCCTAAAGCTAAGACTATCCTATCCTCTCGCTGATTCCCCTTTTACCTCCTTGCGCCTCCCCACTCCCCCCCGACAATCCCCATGCCCCAGAACAAGCTATACCTGGGTGTTAACCACAGGAAATTGACAATCCTGGACTTTTCCAGAACTGGAGCACACAGCTACCCCTCAACTCCCTGTTCCCCAGAACTGGACTATTTGGGGGGCCCACCAGTAGATGCAGGTTACCTACTCTGTTCAGATACAGTATATTCACTCACCTGTGCTTGTGTCACAGCTTACCACCTCCCCTCTCCTAGACCTGGTGCCTCCCTGTGCTACTAGGCAGGCGATAGTGAGGGATTGGACCCATTGCTCTGAATCCATACAATCATGTCTGCCCCCTAGCAACCTATGCCCAAATCTCACCATTCAAAATCCCTCTCGCCCCACCTGGGGAACCCTGGTTTCTTGAGTCCTGGGAATCATAGTCCCTGAAGGGGAGGAGGAAGCACAGGTGGGAAAGATTGACTATAACCAAAAAGCCTTCTGTGCCCCTCCACCATTGTCATCCCATTGCTTAGCTATCCCTGCCCCAATAGGGAACCCCAATGTCCAAATCACAATACCAGCTGTCCCCACACGGGCCCCTGTCAGGTCATATGTTCCCCTCATCTTCAAAGGTTCAGGAATCTCACAATTATAAGGTCCCCTTAATTACCCTTCTGTCAGCTGTTCATAAAACACTTAACAGCTCTAACCACTTGTTGGGAAAAGATTTCTGGATTTGTGCTGAACCCCAGCCTCCTTACTATATAAGGGTGGCACTAAATGCCTCAGTCACCCCTATTTCCAACACAGAATTGTGATTGGGACCACCCAAGGCTCTCCCTTGGGGATGTACAGGGAACAGGTTTCTGCCTTATATCATCCAGCACCCCTTTATCTCTCAGTATTTAGGCCTATAACTCAGACTACTTCCCTGTCCCTCTAGGAGCCTGGTGGGAATGCATGATGGCCTTACACATTATGTCTCTGCTTCAGTGTTCCTCAGACAACAACACACTGAGGGCCCCCTGTGTTTCCTAGTGGCCATAATTCCCAGAGTCACCTTTCTCTCAGGGCACCTGAGCCACCAACAAAGACAGGCAGCACCACTCCTCATTGCCATCTCAGTGGGCTTCGGCCTTGTGGGTTCTGCAGCTACTGGGATGGCAGCCTTGATTAAGGGGGAGGCCAACTATCAGATCTTAATTACACAGGTAAATATTGACCTCTCCCCCATAGAACAGTCCATCTCAGCCCTGGAAAGACAGGTGGACTCACTGGCAGAGGTGGTTCTTCAGAACCGAAGAGGCCTTGACCTTCTTTTTTTTTTTTTGATTAAAGCATTTTTTAACTTCTGTTTTACATCATTCATTTCCGCCAGATTTTGAGTTACAATCACTTTCCCCCCATTATTCCCCTACCCGACCTCCCAGAATAGCAGTCCCACAAGATATCGCTTCCTCCAATCTGCTTTCTCCCATACCCCCTTCGACTTTTCCATTAGAGGAAGGTGAATCTTTGCGTCCCAATGCCAGCACATCTTATCTCCCTATTACAAGCAAAAGAGTATTAATAATAGTATTTATATATATTTGAAACATTTAATGTTAAGACCTCGAATTTCAGATCCATTACCTTCCTCCTTTGTCACCCATTCCCTCTGGGGAGATAAGTAATTCAGTATATGTTGTACATGTCTAGCTATGCAAAACATTATCATAGTAGATATATTGTACAAGGCTGCTTATAATTCCCTCCCACTCATCCCACCCCCCACCTGGTACATTCCCTACATGATCCTGTCCCTCTTCTATAGTGGGTACTTCCAACCTCCCCTCCCCCAAAGGATGCCCTCCCATCCATCATCCCTCCTCTCATCCCCCTTCCCCCTATTCTGCTGCAGGTTGAGATATCCCATTTAGTATGTATGTCATTCTCTCCCTGAACCAAATTCAATGAGAATGTGGTTTTGCCTTTTTTGCCTTCCTATTCTCCCCTCCCTTGCAACCACTTCCCCTTGCTTCTTCTACATGAGATAGTTTACCCTACCCTGTCTCTCCCCATCTCCTCTTGCCACTTTCCTCTCTCACCTCATAATTTCATCCCTTGAGTATTCTCCCTTCCCAACAAATTCAAGCTATGCCCTCTATCCATATATAACTGTAACCATATACACACACATTCACATATGTATTCATATGACCACATAACCTTCTTCCATTATTCTCATAGTGAGAAAGATATCATTAGTCACAGTTATTGCTTTTCCATATAGGAATGTAAATAGTTCAACTTTGATAAGTTCCTTTTGATTTCTTTTCCCTGATTACCTTCTCAGGCATCTCTTCCTTCTTGTGTCTGGATGTCAATTTTCTATTCCAGTCTGACTTTTTTCCTCAAAAATGCTTGAAAGTCCTCTATTCCACTGAATGAACATATTTTCCCCTGAAACAAAATACTCAGTTTTACTGGGTAGGTGACCCTTGGGTTCATTCCCAGTTCTTTTGCCCTCTGGAATATCATATTTCATGCCCTTCAATCCCTCAGTGTAGAAGCTGCCAAGTCCTGGGCTATTCTGATTGGGTTTCCACAATATTGAAATTGTTTCTTCCTGGCTGCTTGGAGTATTTTCTCCTTGATCTGGGGATTCTGCAACCTGGCTATAATATTCCTGGGAGTTTTCTTTTTGGGAACTTTTTCAGGAGGTAATTGGTGGATTCTTTCAACCTCTGTTTTGCCCTCTGGATCTAAAACATCAGGGCAGTTTTCCTTGAGAATTTCTTGAAGGGTGATTTCTAGGTTCTTTCTTTGATCATGGCTTTCAGGTAGTCCAATAATTTTTAAATTGTCTCTCCTGGATCTATTTTCCAGATCAGTGGTTTTTCCTATGAGATATTTCACATTGCCTTCTAATCTTTCATTTGTTTGGATCTGCTCAACAGCATCTTGATTTCTCATAAAGTCATTAGCTTCCATTTGCTCCAGTCTCACTCTGAAGGAATGAATCTCCTCAGTGAACTTTTGGGATTCTTTTTCCATCTGGCAAATTCGACTTTTTAAGGCATTCTTCTCATTGCCCTTTTGGGCCTCCTTTGACATTTGAGTTAGTCTATTTTTTAAGGTGTTGTTTTCCTCAGTCAGGCTGTTGACCCTCATTTTATACTTTTCCTGCATCCTTCTCATTTCTCTTTCCATTTTTTCCTCCACTTCTCTTATTTGATTTTTAAAGTCCTTCTTAAGGTCCTCTATGCCCTGCACCCCTCTCATGTTTTCCCCTGGGGCTTTTGGAGCAGGACTTCTGTCACAGTCCTTTTCCCGCTCTATGCCCCAAAAATAGGAGTCTAGGGTTGCATTTTTCTGTTTCCTTTGCCTTGGCATGTTGCCACTTAATTGCTTGACATTTGGGCTTGTTGCCACACTATGGCTTTAAGGCCAGATAGAGGAATTTTCGTCCCAAATGTGTGGGGGGCAACTTCCGTTTCTGGCAAGCTGTAAACCCACCCACGACTTCCACCCTAGATCACAATCCAGATCCAGGGAGGTTAAAGCAAGAGCGATTACCCCCCCAAGACTGATCGCTGGATCTTCCTACAATTTGCAGGCTGGGAGCTGAACCTGCCTCTGAAAACTACAAAATGGCATGTATCCTCAGTGGCTTCTAGCCCCCAGGGGAGGGAGCTGATGCATTCCCCAAATACCAGTCCCAAAGTCCATAGGACACTAACCTCTTACTTTGTCCTTGGCATGTCTATGTTGATAATTCTGGAGTTGCCACAGCTCCTGGTGTTCTGGGGTTCCTCCAGATGGCAGCTGGCCCTGCTGCCCTGGGGCTAAAACCTCAGCTCATGCGGATCTGGGCTCAGCTCGGCTCCCCATGCTCTGCACTCTGTGTGCTGCCAGGTCCCAAACTGCTGTGCTGTTCCTTCCTGCAGGGCTGCTGGGCTTTCCTCAGTGGGAGGTTAGCTTCTCTGTGTCATTCTGTGGGTGCTGGGGCTCCAGAAGTTGTTCAGAGTCCCCTTTTACATAGTTTGAGGGGAATCTAGGGGCAGAGTGGCTTGGATGAGCTGTTTCTAATCTGCCATCTTGGGCTTTGACCTTCTTAAACAGGGTGACCTGTGTGCAGTCCTTGGTGAGGCCTGTTGCTTCTGTGCAACAACTCTGGAGTGGTGAGGGAGAGTCTGAAGTTGGTAAGCCAGAATATTGCTAATGGACAGAGGGAACTGGATGATTCTGAGAATGGGTTTCAGTCCCTGTTCCCCTGTAAAATCCCCCTACCTCACTGAATTGATATCAGCCTTGGTATTAGTATTGGTATTAGCCTCTCCTCCTGATCTTAGCCCTAATTGTAGCACCCTATCTCATTGTTTTCTACAATTCCTTAAATCCAGTGTTAACTCCAGTAATGTTAATTTTCAGGGAACACCCATCCTTTAGGAACAGAATTGGGTAATCTAGATGTGACCCCTAGATGTGAACACAGCTATGTCAAAGGTTTGACATACCTACAAGAAAGAGTAGGGAATGTTGGACCCAGATCCACTCTGCCCTTCCCTCTTTGATTTGTCACTTTGCTCTTCCTGAATGTCAGACACAAATCCACTCACCCTTTCCTTGATTTGTAAAACAGGCCACCCAACCTTTCCTTAAATGATTTGTAAAGCAGAGAACTCCACCTTGCTTAATCTGTAAACAGGCAGGACCCCCATCCCTTTCTTACCCTTGATTAATCTGTGGGTGGGAGTCCCAGCCTAGAGTTTCCCCACCAGCAGGAAATTCAAATGTATACTGACCAATCACTAATTGTAGTTTCAAGTGTACATTGACCAATCATTGGAGTTTCAGCTTACATCACTGTAATTTCAGCTAACTTAACCTGTCTATGGAACCTCTATAAAACTGGCACACTGACTGTGCAAAGGTGCTGTCTGATTTGGATGACCATGTACCCCGACAGTCCCGTGGTGTACTGAGGTAATAAAATCCGCCTTTTGGATTTGAAAAAATAATAATAATAATAATAAAAGCCCCAAACTTTTAGCCTCACTTTATTATAATCAATGATAAAATGAGACCAAAAAGTTAGAAAGAATAGGGAAAAGGAATGAAATTCACTGAATTTCTCACTTGATGAGAGTCAGAATTGTTAAGTTTAAAAAATTGTGTTACAGTAATAGAAAGGCCATAAAAAGGAAATGAAAAATGTTCACAAAGGCTCGCCCAAAGTTTCTGAATTGTATCAAACCAAAAATACACTAAAAGCAGCAGAAATCCAAGTGGGTGAATAAAGAAGTACAAAATTATATCAAAGAAATACAAAATTATATCAATAGCTGTAGTTTGAAATATGTATAGAGCAGAGTAGAAGGGATTAAGAAATGTCACCTTAGGTAAATATTAAATCATAGATTCATATACCTGGGAGGACATTTTGGAAGTTATCTAATACATCTCTTTGCCTTTGGGCAAGCTCACTGGAAAGGGAAGAAAATCTATCTTATTTTTAACATCATCTAAATTTCACAACTGCAGAGAGTGAAATATGGACTTTCATGTCCTTATACAAGAAAAGATGTTGTAGACTAGTTTGAATAGTTGCTTTGGGACAGAGCCATAAATAAAATAGAGATTGTAGGATATTCTATACATATGAAATGACCCCTTGCCTCATTCTTCACAGAATGTGAAATTCGGAAAAAGAAAGGAAAAGAAATGTATGCAATTGAATTTGACTTTGGTTAAGACAACTCAATGTTGGTATATTTTGAGGTCATGGTTTACATAGAAAAATTAAAAAAAAAATAAACAAATAAACAGATAGATTAAAAAAAGACATCCATTGGAATGGTCGATTTGTAACAGTACTTAAAAGATTATTCCTTATATGAGAAATAAGTAGAGGTATCTGATACCATTGGACACCACTGTTCTTTCACCCCAGAGTGATTATAAACATAAACCCTTTCAAAATTTGTTTATCATTATGAATATCTACTGACACCTGAACAATGTGTTGGGCCCAGCATTTGAAAAGAGGAGAAGAAAAGGGGTGAATTTCTCTCAGGAAATTGCAAAGCTTCCTTAATGATCTATATCTGCTTCCAGTAGACAAAGTTCATTTTCTTGATGATATATTTTTTTAAAATAACCAAGTGCATAACTGTGAGGCATTAAGTACAGGTCCCTGGAAAAAACATTAAAATGATTATTGCAGAAAAGCCAGTGATGATGTTTGTGAACAGGCTGCAAAACATTAATTAGAAACTTTAAAAAGCAGAAAGAAAATACATTATTAGGAAAAGGCTTGATAGAATGAAAAAAAAATGCATTGGTCATGTACAGAGGGCAAGTGATAATAGGTAGAAAGTCAGTATGATTGTTGATACCCTTGCAATGTAAGAAGAACATGGAGACTATTTCAGGTATATAAAGTGAAAATCCTATTGCGAATGTTGAAAAAAATAAACAAAATGAGAAGACTTCTACTGATGTTTTGTTTTGTTTTGTTTTTCCTTTACCATATCTGTTATTTGACTGATAGATCTAGGAACTGCCTCCACCTATGCATATTGACTTTCACCCAGAAATTTCTAATTCCAAGAAAGGTGACTAGATTATTATGACTTTAACTGGAACTTGTTCAGAGTTACATAGCAAAAATACAATCAAGTCAGAACTTGAATCTAGGATTTTTTGGCGTGGAGATCTCTTTATAATGACATCTTTCCCCCCAAAAAAAGGTACAAAATTTGAAAATTTAGAAAGAGAAAAAATATTTCATTTGTCTTTTGCTTTAAAATACTTTGATATGTAGCAGTGGGGTATCTTTCAAAGTGTGGCAGGAAAGGGTTGTATCTGATTCATTACATTTGTATTTCTTCCATAAATATATGCAGTGCATCTGACATAGTAACTACTATATGACTGTTGAGTAAAGGAATGGATGATTGAATAGGAAAGAACCAATATGCCAAGAAGCTTGATTTCTAATGACAAAATTATCTTGTATGTCCCCTTTTAACAAAACAGAAAACACAGAGATGAGTATTGCCTTACCAGTCACTGAGAATCTTATTGCACTGACTTGCCTATCAGCAATTCTCAGCAAGCTTTCAGAGATGAACTTCCAAAAATGTGTGGAAAAACTGTTTTAAAAGAAGGTTAAGAAAATAACGCAATTATACATCTTTACTGCAGACATGATTTTCCCTCTAGCCAAATGCATGTGAAATAAGAAAAAAAAAGAACAAGTACAATCTACTCAGAAGTTTAGAATTTGTTTTTCTTCAAGCTAGACACAAACACACACACACAAACACACACACATACACACATATATTTGTTTAGAATGTAGGTGTATAACATACATTTAGTTTTTATACTTCCCTCACATATGATTATCATTTAAAATGAAGTTACTGACTCTCCAAACATGTATCAGGCACTCAAGTGAGAACAGTAATGTTATCCCTTGGTTGCCAATAACTCTGAGAGATGACACATTAATTTAGAGGGCAATGTTTTTTGTTTGTTTGTTTTTCTAATTGATTCAATATTATCGTGTGGATTTTACTTTGTAAAACCTGGATTTCACACAAGATTAAAAAATAGTGTCATATTCACAATTTTAAACGTACAATTTATTTCTGGAGGTTGTTGTCTGTCATTCTTGAAGAGGACCAAAATGACATCATTACATTAGAGTCAAGTTACAGTGAGTCTGACTATGACTGATCACACCAATAAAAGCTCAGAAAGCTCTACCACCAGATGGGGACAAATATTCAATGGGAACTTTTGGGGTGTGTTCTCTAAACTTATGTATTTTGCAATTCTTTTGAGCTACTTCAATTTTTCTTTGCTTACAGAGCACATAACCTTCTCTGATGAGAACATGGCATGATTGACTGTCCTATAGGACAGTGTCTCGCATGTCACATAATCATTTGCAAAATTCTTCAGAGAGACTTTGAGAGTGTCTTTGTATGACTTCTTCTGGCCACCATGTGAGAGCATGCATATTAGTTTCCCATAAAATAGTCTTTTATACATGCATATTTTTGGCATTCAAAGTACCCAATCCCTCAAAGTTGTATTCTCTGCAGGAGAGTTTGAATGTTTGGCAGTTTAGTTTGAGAAAAAGACTTCAGTGTCTGGTATCTTATCCTGCCATTGTGATCTCCAAAATCTTCCTACAAAGATTCAAATGGAAGTGATTCATTTGCCTGCCATGTCCCTGGTGTACTGTTCAGGTTTCACAGGCATACAACAATGGGGTCATCACAATGACTCTGTAGACCTTCAGTTGTTTTTTGTTTGTTTGTTTGTTTTGTTTTGTTTTGTTTTGTTTTTGTATTTGTTTGTATTTTTTTTGCTTTTTGGAGGGCAATTGGGGTTAAGTAACTTGCCAAAGGTCATACGGCTAGGTTTTTGTTTGTGTGTGTGTTGAGACCGAATCCAAACTCAGGTCTTTCTGACTCCAGGGCTGATTCTCTGCTCACTGCACCACCTAGTCGCCCCAAGACCTTCAGTTTTACAATCAGTCTAAGCAATTCCCTGCCACACTGTCTTTCATAGCTTCCCAAATGCTGAGCTAGCTTTGGCAGTGGGTGCCTCTACCTATTATTAATGTGTACATCCCTGGGAAATAAACTGCCAAAGTTAGTGAACTTATTCATAGAATTTAAAGCTTTTCCATTTGCTGTAACCAGTGGTTCCATGTATGGATGGTGTAGTGGTGGCTGATGACCCACCTGTGTTTTCCTAGTGTTGATTGTTAGGTCAGAATTAGCACACGAAGCAGAAAATTGATCCACATTTTGTTACATATCTGCTTCAGAGGCTTAATTCAGTGCACCAATCATCAAACAAAAAAATAAAAATCATTCACCACCTCTCCTTCCACTTTGGTCTTGCTTTGCAGTCTTTTCAAATTAAAGAATTTATGAACAGTGACATACTGACCTTCAAGCTGTGTTTGTCCTCATTGAAGGCATTTGACAACATGGCTGAAAACATCACAATGAAAAAAATCATGGAAGAAAACACACAACCTTGCTTTACTCCATTGGTTACTGGGAAAGTATAAGAGCATTGTCCATCATCCAAAACCCTGGCAAGTATGCCATCATGAAATTAAAAAGCAATACTGATCAACCCTTGCAAACAAATGTTGATATAATTTTCCATTAATCCTTGTGACTGACAATATCAAAGTCCTTGGTCAGATCTATAAACATTGTGTGAGGACCTCTGCTCAGCTCTTGGAATTTCTCTTTGAGTTATTGGGCAAAAAACACCCTATGGACCACTCCTTTTTCATTTCTAAAATCACACAGGTTCAAGTTCTCATGACTATCTTACAAGTGAAGAATTAGCCTAAGGAAGACTCTGATAAGAATCTTGCCAGCAATAACTAAGTAGAGTCCCCTACTTTATCCCATGATTGTTATAAGACAATCTATTTCCTTTACCTATATAAAGAAGTAAATTGAGACATCCTTGAACTCCTAATAGCCTGGAAAAATTCATTCAGCTTTTGTATGAGCAATGGATCCTCTACCTTGTAAACTTCAGCTACAATAGAATCAGCACCAGGTATTTTGCCACAGGAAAGGAGCCTATTGGCATTGAGAACTACTTGTTCATTTGAAAATTTGTCTAGAGAGGAATTGACTTTAACATAACGTAAATGCTCAATGGCTTCAACATTGATCGGTGATGGTCTTTTGAGAGTGCTTTGGAAGTGTTCAGCTCATTTCTCCAGGATCATATCCTTATCAATAATCAATGTTCTTTTATCAGCCTTGAGTAGCTAAGATGCACCTTATATCTTTGGCCCATAGAAAGCTTTTAGAAATTTTTTAAGTACTTTCCATTGTTACCATCAGCATAAAACTGACTTTTATCTGCCTCCTTAATGAACAAAGAATCCTGTATCTCTTGAAGATTCAATTGTACTTTACTTTTGATGGAGTTAAATGTTGCCTTCTTAGAGATGGATGAATTATTCTGATGGTAAACCCTGTGGAGATCTCCTTCATGTAGCAGCTTCTGAATTACCTCATTATTTTTATGAAACAAATATTGATGTTTGTGAGTTTTCTGACCAAGATGAGGAAATACAGTGCTATACACCAAATCTCTGAAAACTAACCACTCCTTTTCTGCTCCACTGTTGCCAAGTATGTGTTGGCTCAACAATCCCTCCAAGTTAGAAAGCAACTGTTCCTACTTAGAGAAGTGTTCTAATCTGTAGACATTTAGTCTTCTGGTGGCCATTTTGCTCTAGAGTCACCACTTATACTGAATGAGACTACATAGCTTGGAGAGGAAGCCTATGATCAGTCCAGTACTTACATATTATAACAAACAGGCAAGAGTAAAGATAACATAGGAGGCCACAATGGAAGGAGGACTGGATTTGACATTTGATGACATGGTATTAAATCTGGACTTTAATACATTTGAATTTGAACTGGATTTGTACTCAGTGGACATGCATTCAAATCCAAACTCTACTATTCCATTTATGACTTTGGGTAAGTTAAATATCTGTTTTTTTTTCTTTTTGATAAAATGAAGTAATTAGGGTAGAATCCAATCTCAACCAGACCCTTGCTACTACTTGATAATACACCTATTGACTAATTGACTAACACCTATTGATAATACATCTTTATTGACTAACACCTATTGATAATACATCTTTATTGACTACTTTTATCACTCTTGATAACAGTTGTTACAAAGCTATTTTCCCTATCCTATGCTATCCACAATCCAAATCCTTCACTTTAGTACTTTCCTTCCTTCCTTCTTTGCCTAATCCTTCAGTAGAGGGCAAAGTTTATTAAGTATTATGGAGTCTAAATCGGGAAATACTAGGTATGCAGAGTGGAAAGAAAAAGAGGAGAGGATGGGATAACTTCAAGGAAACTTTAGTAGACTCTGGATTTAGTTTGATCTGGGCACTACAACCTTCCCCCTCAACCTAGTGCTTGATTTCTCACTGGGGCGGGGGCGGGGGGGGGGCGTGATTTGTCTTTGTCTTACAAGTAAGAATCCTCAGGGCAGAGCCAAGATGGCTGAGTAGAAACAGCTCGTCCAAGCCACTCTGCACCCAGATTACCTCCAAACTATGTAAAAGGGGACTCTGAGTCTTTCCCGTCTCTCAAGATGGCAGACAAAAAGCCACCCAAGGAAAAGAAGGTCAAAAAGGAAAAAAAAGAGAAAAAAAAGGAAGATGTCGCTGAAAAGGCCAAAAAGTCTCAAAAGCATTGCAGTCGGAACCCCGTCCTGGCCCGAGGGATCGGTAGATACTCCAGGTCTGCCATGTATTCCCAGAGAGCCATGTACAAGCAGAAATATGCTGCCCCCAAAACCCGGATCGAAAGGAAGAAGAAAGACAAAGTGCCTGCTACTATCTCAAAGCCTGTTGGTGGTGATAAGAATGGAGGAACTCGAGTGGTAAAGATTCGCAAAATGCCTAGGTATTACCCTACTGAGGATGTGCCGAGAAAGCTGCTAAGTCATGGCAAAAAGCCCTTTAGCCAGCATGTGAGGAGACTTCGAGCTAGCATCAAGCCCGGTACGGTTCTGATCATGCTCACTGGCCGCCACAGAGGCAAGCGCGTGGTTTTCCTAAAGCAACTGGCTAGTGGCGTGCTACTGGTGACTGGACCTCTGACCATCAACCGTGTTCCTCTGAGAAGGACCCATCAGAAATTTCTCATTGCCACTTCTACCCAAGTTAACCTTTCAGGTGTGAAAATTCCAAATCATCTTACTGATGCTTACTTCAAGAAGAAGAGGCTCCGTAAACCTAGACACCAAGAAGGAGATATTTTTGACACAGGAAAAGGAGAAATACGAGATTACAGAGCAGCGCAAGGCTGATCAGAAAACAGTAGACTCTCAGATCCTACCCCAAATCAAGAAAATTCCTCAGCTCCGTGGCTACCTGCGTTCTGTCTTCTCTCTCTCCAATGGAGTTTATCCTCACAAACTGGTGTTTTAAATGCCTTGCAGAGAACACTTATTAAAATATTTGCAATAGTTAAAAAAAAAAGGGGACTCTGAACAACTTGTGGAGCCCCAGCAACCACAGAACAACACAGAGAAGCTAACCTCCCGCTGAGGACAGACCAGCAGCCCTGCAGGAAGGAGCAGCACTGCTCTCTGGGAACTGGCAGAGCAGCATGCAGAGCGCAGGGAGCTGAGCACAGATCTGCCTGAAACGCAGTTTTAGCCCCAGGGCGGCAGTGCCAGCAGCAGGCTGAAGAAACCCCAGAACACCAGCAGCTGTGGTGATTCCAGAATTATAAACATAGACATGCCTAGGAGAAAGTGAGAGGTTAGTGCCCTATGGACTTTGGGACCAAGATTTGGGGAATGCGTCAGCTTCCTCCCCTGGGGGCTAGAAGCCACTGAGGAGACACGCCATTTTGTAGTTTTCAGAGGCAGTTCCAGGGCCTGGCTTTCGAACTGTAGGGAGATCCAGCAATCAATCTTGGCGGGGGGGGGGGGGGGTGGTAATCGGTCTTGCTTTCACCTCCTTGGAGCTGGATTGTGATCTGGGCTGGAGGTGGTGGGTGGGTTTCCAGCTTGTCAAAAGCAGAAGTTGCCCCCCACAAGTTCAGGACAAAAATTCTCCTGTCTAGCGGCACAGCCATACTGTGGCAACAAGCCCAAAAGTCAAGTAAATATGTGGCAACATGCCAAAGCAAAGGAAACAGAAAAATACAACCCTAGACTCCTATTTTGGGGGTATAGAGCGGGAAAAGGACTGTGAGGTCAGAAGTAATGCTACAAAAACCCCAGGGGAAAACATGAGCGGGTTGCAGTCCATAGAAGACCTTAAGAAGGACTTTAAAAATCAAATAAGAGAAGTGGAGGAAAAATTGGAAAGAGGAATGAGAAGGATGCAGGAAATGTATGAAATGACAGTCAACAGCCTGACTGAGGAAAACAACATCTTAAAAAATAGACTAATTCAAATGGCAAAGGAGGCCCAAAAGGGCAATGAGGAGAAGAATGCCTTAAAAAGTCGAATTTGCCAGATGGAAAAAGAATCTCAAAAGCTCACTGAGGAGATTCATTCCTTCAGAGTTAGACTGGAGTGAATAGAAGCTAATGACGTTATGAGAAATGAAGATGCTGTTAAGCAGATCCAAACAAACGAAAGATTAGAAGGCAATGTGAAATATCTCATGGGAAAAACCACTGACCTGGAAAATAGATCCAGGAGAGACAATTTAAAAACTATTGGACTACCTGAAAGCCATGATCAAAGAAAGAACCTAGAAATCACCCTTCAAGAAATTCTCAAGGAAAATTGCCCTGATGTTTTAGATCCAGAGGGCAAAATAGAGGTTGATAGAATCCACTGATCACCTCCTGAAAAAGATCCCAAAAAGAAAACTCCCAGGAATATTATAGCCATGTTGCAGAATCCCCAGATCAAGGAGAAAATACTATAAGCAGCCAGGAAGAAACAATTTCAATATTGTGGAAACACAATCATAATAGCCCAGGACATGGCAGCTTCTACACTGAGGGATTGAAAGGCATGGAATATGATATTCCATAGGGCATACAGAGCTGGGAATGAACCCAAGGGTCACCTACCAGCAAAAATGAGTATTTTGTTTCAGGGGAAAATATGATCATTCAGTGGAATAGAGGATTTTCAAGCATTCTTGAGAAAAAAACCAGAATTGAATAGAAAATTTGACATCCAGACACAAGAAGCAAGAGATGCCTGAGAAGGTAATCAGGGAAAAGAAATCAAAAGGAACTTATCAAAGTCGAACTATTTACATTCCTATATGGAAAAGCAATAACTGTGACTGATGATATCTTTCTCACTATGAAAATAATGGAAGAAGTGTGTGTGGTCATATGAATACATATGTGAATGTGTGTGTAGATGGTTACAGTTATATATGGATAGAGAGCATAGGTTGAATTTGTTAGGAAGGGAGAATACTCAAGGGATGAAATTATGAGGTGAGAGAGGAAAGTGGCAAGAGGAGATGGGGAGAGACAGGGTAGGGTAAGCTATCTTATGTAGAAGAAGCAAGGGGAAGTGTTTTTATTGGGGGGAAGAATAGGAAGGCAAAAAGGCAAAACCACATTCTCATTGTATTTGGTTCAGGGAGAGAATGACATACATACTAAATGGGATATATCAACCTGCAGCAGAATAGGGGGAAGGGGATGAGAGGAGGGATGATGGATGAGAGGGCATCCTTGGGGGGAGGGGAGGTTGGAAGTACCCACTAGAAGAGGGACAGGATCAAGTAGGGAATGGACCAGGTGGGGTGGGATGGGGGGGAAGCAATTATAAGCAGTTTTGTACAATATATCTACCATGGTAATGTTTTGCATAGCTGGACATGTACAACATATACTGAATTGCTTATCTTCCCAGAGGGATTGGGTGACAAGGGAGGGAAGAAATGGATCTGAAATTCGAGGTCTTGAGATTAGATGTTTCAGATATATATAGTATTATCAATACTCTTTTGCTTGTAATTGGGAGATGAGATGTGCAGCCATTGGGACACAAAGATTCAGCTTCCTCTAGTGGAGAAGTCGAAGGGGGTATGGGAGAGGATGTGGGAGAGAGCAGATTGGAGGAGGCAATATCTTATGGGACTGTTGTTCTGGGAGGGTGGGCAGGGGAAAAACAGGGGCGGGGGATGATTGTAGCTCAAAGTCTGGCAGAATTGAATGGTCTATAACAGAACCTAATAAAGCATTTGTAAAAAAAAAAAAGAAGTAAGAATCCTCCTTTTATACTCACATCTATTTCTCTATCCTGTCTTATTGTAAAGTGGCTTTTGATAGAGATGATACTTATGGTATGTATGTATTCCACCTCACAAGGATAATTTCAAATTTTTAAAGCAACCATCAAAGCTTTATTTTAACTGAAAGAAGAGACTTTTCAGTGATGGAATTTCAAACAAAAGTGTTTGGGATAAAGTGCTAAAGGAATATTTCTGTTTATGTGTAAGAATTAGGAAGGATAAGAGAAAGCATATATTTTGGATCAACGAATTAAGCCCCTAAAATGTAATCAGCGAAACAACTGTTATTTTAAAGTAGTAAGGTAGATTTTACTTTAGAGAAGGAAGGAATCATATCTATCATTTGGACTTTGTGCCTGATGATAGCAATCCTAGAGAAGTAACAGCAAAATCAACGTCAAGAAGGGAAAACTTGTCCCCCAACTGATGACACATAGGGTGGAGTCAAAAGCATACTATTTAGCCACAGCTACATAAGGACTTCCCTGGACTAGCTCAAGCAACATATGAATACATTTTCCATAATCCTGGCCAAAACAGATTCTCTTATGAGAATGACTCCATATATTCTCACATAAAGCAGCTTGTGTTGGTAAGTAACATATGAAAGCGTGGCAGAGAATTTTAACTGGCCACTGTTTAATCACTGAAGTCTAATTCTAGCCTAAGTTTCAGTTCTTTTTGCAGATATTTGAGGATTTGCAGTTCTCTCACCATTGGATATATTTATCTCTGCATAGGGGAACATTCAGGATTAGTTTATTTTACGAACTGGATTCCACTAGTTGCATCCAGGGTCTTAGACTTTGAAGCATTTGTTAAGACATGTCTTGTTTAATCTCTCCATAAATGTTGGGTTTTTCTTTTTTAATACAAATGTGTTGAGATCCCTTCTACTATTAAAACAATATGCTTTTGTTTTTTTTTAGAGCTTTCATCCTGTTCAATAACTATCTGATTTCTTTTTTACCTTTCTATTACTATATTGTGGAAAGAATTACTATTGATTTAAAAGTGGGCAAACACTGTTTCAGGACAATAGCATAATTATCCTAATTCACTATGTGTTGGGTGATGATGATTCATTCAGTCCCTTCCCTCTGGGGATAGAAATAACTTCCCAGATGACCAGCAACTAAAACCTAAGGCCATATATTTCAGCAGAAAGTCACTAGAGTTTACAATGGCAGCAACCTTCTCTATCTTCACTCAGTCCCCACTACCAACCAACTCCTTATGGGGATTTTACAATTTAATAGATTAGAGTGAACTAACTTGTGTCTTTGCTTACCTATGGGCAAAAAGAGTTGAACTGGGATGGGCGTGACATTTAAAATGAGATAAAAGACAGGAAAAGACACTCTCAGTTCATTTAGTGAAATAACATTTGGGAAAATTGAAAAGATAGAATTCCCAATTTGAGAAGCAGAGTTTTACTACAGTTAGAGAGAAAGCAAAACAAAGTATTATGTCATTCTCTTCAATTCTCCTTTAAGCTCATTCCTCTGAGTTGGTATATTGTTAATAGAATAGGATGATGTTCCCTGCACACTTATAGGCCTAACACTTGGAGCCTGCGATCATATTGAACCTGAGTCACATAGAGCCTGGGTCACATGAAGCCCAGTGTGGGAGGGGATTGGCTGAAGAGGAGAGAAAAAGAGCAGGAGCAGACAGCTAGGCAAAGCAGAGCACTCTCTGGACTAGTGATAAGTAGCCTGTTAAATCTTATTTTATGGTATACTAATGATGGTCGAAATCAATATTTTGGTTTTGCCTTGAGGGAGACAGTTTATTATATTTTGCATATCTACCCTGTAAATATGCATGCATATTTTAGTGGCTTCTATGGGTATCACATTGGCATTACAATTGCTCATTTATTTTAATACATTTTTCAACACTTTCTTCTAAAGATCATAGATCTTGGACCTGGAAGTAAGGAAGACTAGAGCTTAAGTCTAACTTGTAACATATACTTTCTCTGAGAAAGTTATTTAATATCTGCTGGGTCCACTTCTACTAATCAGATACACTGATAAATACCTATAGAAATGATATGGCTATACTTATAGACATAGACATAGATATAAAAATATAGAAACAGACACATATATAGATTACACACACATATATATATATATATAATAAATAGACATGAGTATTGATTGTTTCTATTACGTGTAATCATCTATTTAAATAGATAAATTTGGGCTATATAGATAAAATATTAAATAATATATGTACTTACACAAACACACCCACGCAAATCTCCAAATTTTTTGATGATCAAATATGATTGACTTACCTCTACCTCTACTCATCAATACAATCATCCAAGACTCAAGAACGAAAAGACTCATAATGGAAAATGCTATCTATATCCAGAGAAAGAAGTGATAGAGTCTGAATACAGACCAAATCATACTATTTTAATTTTCTTTGTTCATAACTTTTTCTCCCTTTGTTCTATTTCTTCTTTATAACATAAGTAAATTAGAAAAATATTTTGCATGATTGCACTTGTATAACATATCAAATTGCTTACTGTCTTAGAGAGGAAGGAGGATTATAATTATAGGAGGGATGGAATTTGGAATTCAAAATTTCATATAAATGTGTTTAAATTAATATTATTTAAAAGTAAATGCATATTTTCTGCCACTTCTTTCACTTCTCTTTCCCAGTTCAGAGACCTTTACAATATTCAGTTAGTGGCCAATGCCTGGATGACAATCCAGCAAATGATAATGAAAAAAAAAATTGTCAGAGGCAAGAGGTTAACAAGGAGGGAATAGTGTCATTAAAAGAAAAAAATATATTAGGAGAGATTTTCTGGAAATGAGGGTGTTTAACAGTGCTGAAAGCTACAGGAAGGTAAAGAAAGATAAGGAATGAGGTTAAAAGAACATTAGATTTGAAAATGTTTAAAAAGAATATGCCCATTCATTTATTTGTTATCAAGCAATGTTTACTTGAAAGTGAATATATTTATCCACAGTAAATTGTGATGGATATTATAAGTATTCTTTGGATACTGTGGAAGTGAGTCTTATGTGAGTTTATAGACACATACATATGTAAAATATTATATGTTCATACATATCACTTAATATGCTCATAGATAGAGATGTAAGATAAGAGAGATACAAGATCCCTTTATATTTTTTTACCTTTTCTTTCTTCATATGAAATGTTATTTTTCCCTAATTCTCCAAAATCTCTTGATAATTGTCATAGAATTAAATCTGTAGATCAATTTGGGTATTATAATCATTTAGATAATATTGGCACAATGATTCAAAGGAAAAATCATTGGAATTAGAAACATAGAGCCTATGAATCCAAGCATGGTTTTATATTTCAGCCTTATAAGGGTGTTGGACTACATATCCTCTTTGTAGCATGTTAAGAATGAGGCATGTATATCCTTCCAGGGGCAGGAGCAAAAATGGTAGAAACAGCACATCAAAGGAGCTCTCCCCCCAGATCACCTCCAAACCATGTAAAAGGGGACTCTGAACAACTTCTGGAGCCCCACCACCCAAAGAACAACACAGAGAAGCTAACCTCCTGCTGAGGTTAGCTCCCAGCAGCCCTGCAGGGAGAGACACCACAGGCCTCTGGGAGCCGACAGCCCAGTGCATGGAGAGCCCAGGTGCACATGAGCCATGGTTTTAGCCCCAGGGTGGCCGGGTCAGCAGCTGGCTGGAGGAACCTCAGAACACTAGCAGCTATGGTGATTCCAGAATCATCAACACAGACATGCCTAAGACAAAGTAAGAGAACACGTGGGGTCTGTACAGCTCAGACTTAAAAGCAGACAAGCAGACTACACCAGAGAGAGAAGAAGCCCCAGACTACAGACTTACCAAAGAGTAATCAAAGTCATCTCACCTTCATCTCATGAAGGGACAGGAGCAATAATTGGAGCCAGGTAGGAGAGTCTGGCCCCCAGCAGAGATAGCAGGTTCTCTTGCAGTGATCAGCACACAGCCTAGAAGTTTAGAAACTGCCTGCCTATATGATACAGGGGCTAGAATGGCAAAGTAAATTCTCTTCACACAGATCCTCCCATCCCTCCTTCATGAAGTCAAAAACCCAAAGATAAGTCTCCCACCCATATTGAAATCCCAAGTTAAGGGAAATAGACTCAGGCTTGGGAGTCTCCAAGAATGGGTGTAACTGAGACAACCAGGAGTCTGAAGAGAAGAGAGGGAGGGGCCCCAACAAGCCCCATATCACCTAACCAACAAAAGCCTGCTCATAGCCCAGGGGTATAGAGGCAGAAATCAATTCAGCTCCATAGACGACTCAGGACTCATCTACATTCCTCTCTGACATGCTTGTCTTAGCCACAAACTAGACACCCAGAGGCTACAGCATTCAAAGTCAACAACCAGGCCCTTAGCTCATACCCTGAGAAATTAAGAAATAGGAATTCACAATGGGAAGGAAGGAAGCTGAGAAAAAGAAGGGGAAGGCAAGAAAGTCGATCCGAGCTTACTATGTAGGCCAAGAACAACCAAATACACTGGACAATTTGGACTCTCTACCCACACCTTAGACCACAAAAGGAAATATGAACTGGTCTCAAGCCCAAACAGCATTCTTGGAGGAGCTTAAGAAATATTTTAAAGAACAAATCAGGGAGACAGTGACCACCTTGGCAAAAAGTCTCAGTGAAGAAAACAAATTCTTAAAAAGTAAAATTGGTGAAGAAATTGGAGAAAATACCTCCCTAAAAACCACCTTCATATACAAACTGAAGCCTATAATTCGCTAAAAATTAGATTCAATCAAATTGAAATTCAGAACTCTATGATGCACCAAGAGTCAAACAAAACAAGATGATTGAAAAATTGGAAGAAAATGTAAAATATCTCACTGTAAAAACAACTGACCTAGAGAGCAGATGAAGGAGAGATAATTTAAGAATTATTGGTCTACCAGAAAGCCATGATGAAAAAAGCAGCCTGGACAACATCCTCTGAGAGATTGTCAAAGAAAATTGTTCAGAGGTCCAGGAATCAGAAAATAAAATAGTTATCGAAAGAATTCACTGGAATCCTCCTGAAAGAGATCCCAAATTGAAAACTTCAAGAAATATAGTAGCTAAATTCCAGAATTACAAGATTAAGGAAAAAAATACTTCAAACAAACAAAAAGAAACAATTCAAATATCTAGGAACTACAGGTAGGATCACACAGGACCTAACAGCTTCTACATTAAAAGATTGGGGGGACTGGAATTCGATATTTCGTAGGGCAATAGAGCTAGGACCACAACCAAGGATTAATTACCCAGCAAAACTGAGCATAATCTTTCAGGCAAGGAGATGGATGTTTAATGAAATAAGGGACTTCCAGACTTTCCTCATGAAAAAGCCAGAGCTCAAAGAAAAATTTGATCTCCAATTACAAGACTCAAGAAAGACATAAAAAGGTAAACAAGGAAAACAGAGACACACACATACATACGTGCACACACCCACACCCATTCACACATGCTCATTACTTGGGATGCAACAAGAGCAAAATGTTCACATCCCTATATGAGGAGCTCATAACTGTCAATATCGAAATTTTTTTATGATTATCATAACGTTCAAAAGTGTTACACATAGATAAAGGGTGTAGGTATGAATGCACTAACCTGAAGACATAAAAAAAATATTAAAGGGATCAAAGGGACTGTAATGGGAAAAAGGAAAGGATGAGATAGGAAAAGGTATAATATGCCCTGCAAATAGGCATTAAAACACAGTATAGCAGAGAGGGAAAAAAGAGGGAGAGGAGCATCATTTAAACACTATTCTCACTACTTCTGGTTCAAAGAGTGATCAAATAAATCAGTGAAGATTAAGATTCTAATGTGAACAGACACATAAATTAATTAAATAGAGGAAAAGGAGGGACAGAGAAGAGCACTGTTTGAAATCTCTCATTGGTTTGGAGTCAAAGGGGGAGTAACTAACTCTAATAAGCATAAAAATTTATTGATTCCTATTGGTAGTGGAAGGGTAAGGGGGGTTGATAAGGAGGAGTCAAAAGGGGGAAATTAGAGGGGAGGGAAATAGTTGTAAGAGGAGAGGGTAGGTTAAGAAGGGGGGTCACTGGGTGAGAACACTGAGGGAGGGGGTGGTCAAAAGGGAAAATTTCAAGGAGGCCAAGGAAGAAGGAAGAAACAAAAACATAAGCAGGGGAGGGAATAAGATGGAGGGGAATTGACAGATAGTCATCATTACTGTGAATGTGAATGGGATGAACTCTCCCATAAAACAGATGCAGATAGCAGAATGCATTAAAAACCATAATCCAACAATATCCTGTCTACAAGAAACACATTTGAAACAAAGGGATACCCACAGGGTAAAGGTAAAAGGTTGGAGTAGAATTTATTATGCCTCAGCTAAAGTAAAAAAGGCAGGTGTAGTGATACTTAGATAAAGCCAAAACAAAAATAGACCTAATTAAAAGACATAAAGAAGGAAACTATATTCTGCTAAAAGGCACCATCGAGAATGAAGCAATATCATGACTTAATATATATTCACCAAGTGGTATAGCATCCAAATTCCTAGAGGAGAAGTTAAAGGAATTAGAGGAAGAAATAGATAGCAAAACTATACTAGTGGGGGACCTTAATATCCCTCTTTCTGAAGTTGATAAATCTAACCTCAAAATAAACAAGAAAGAAGTTAAGGAGGTGAGAAGTTTAGAGAGACTAGATATGATGTATCTCTGGAGAAAACAGAATGGGGATAAAAAGGAATTTACTTTTTTCTCAGTAGTGCATGGTACATACTCAAAAATAGACCATGTACTAGGGCATAAAAACCTCACAATTCAGTACAGAAAGGCAGACATATTATATGCATCATACTCAGGTGATGATGCAATAAAATTATATGCAATAAAGGGCCACAGAAAGATAGACTAAAAACTAATAGGAAATTAGACAATTTAATCCTAAAGAATGAGTGTGTAAAACAAGAAATTATAGAAACAATCAATGATATCATTCAAGAGAATGCTAATAATGAGAAAACATACCAAAATTCATGCGATGCTTTAAAGGCAGTTCTTAGGGGAAGTTTTATATCCCTGTGTCCATACTTGATTAAAGAAGAGAGAAGGGAGATCAATGAATTGGACATGCAATTGAAAAAGCTAGAAAAAGAACAAAACTCATCCCCAATTTAGTACTAAATTAGAACTATTGAAAACCAAAGGAGAGACTAATAAAATTGAAATTAAGAAAACTATTGAATTAATAAATAAAACTAAGAGCTGGTTTTATTAAAAAAAAAAACAATAAAATTGATAGACCCTTAGTCAATCTGATAAAAAAATGAAAGAAAAAAAACAAATTATCAGTATCAAAAATGAAAAGGGTGAATCTACCACCAATGAAGAGGAAATCAAAAAAATAATGAGGAATTACTTTCCCAATTGTATTCACATAAATATGACAATCTTAGTGAAATGGATGAATATTTAAAAAATTGAAAGTTGCACAGATTAACTGAAGAAGTGAATTACCTAAATAAACCCATCTCAGAAAAAGAAATCAAACAAGCCATCAATGGACTCCATAGGAAAAAATCTCCAGGACAGATGTGTTTACTAGTTAATTCTATCAGACATTTAAAGAACAATTGATTCCAATACTCTACAAACTATTTGGGAAAATTAGTGAAGAAGGAGTCTTACCAAATTATTTCTATGACACAAATATGGTACTGATTCCTAAATCAGGAAGAGATAAAATAGAGAAAGAAAATTATAGACCAATTTCCCTCATGAATTAAGATGCAAAAATTTTAAGTAAAATATTAGCCAAAAGATGCCAATAAGTTATTATAAAAATAATACACTTTGATCAGGTAGGATTTATTCCAGGAATGGAAGGATGGTTTAATATTAGGAAAACCATCAGTATAATTGAGCAGATCAACAATGAAACTACCAGAAACCACATAATTATCTCAATAGATACTGAAAAGGCTTTTGACAAAATACAACATCCATTCCTATTAAAAACACTAGAAAATATAGGAATAAATGGAGCCTTCCTTAAAATAGTTGATAACATCTATTTTAAACTATCAGCAAGTATTATATGCAATGTGGATAAATTAGAAGCATAGCCAATAAGATCAGGAGTGAAACGAGGGTGTCCACTATCACCCCTCTTATTCAATCTGGTACTAGAAACGTTAGCAGTATCAATTAGAGAAGAAAAAGAAATCAAAGGAATCAAATTAGGCAAAGAAGAGACCAAGCTTTCACTCTTTGCAGATGATAGGATGATATACTTAGAGAATCCTAGAGAATCAAGTAAAAAACTACTTGAGACAATAAATACATTTGGCAAATTTGCAGGATATAAAGAAACCCACATAAACCCTTGACATTCATGTATATCTCTAATGAAACTCAACAGCAAGAGATAGAAAGAGAAATCACATTTAAAGTCACTATAGACATTATAATGTATTTGGGAATCTACCTGCCAAAACAAACACAGAACCTTTATGATTACAACTAGAAAACACTTCTCACACAAATAAAATCAGATCTAACTAATTGGAAAAATATCAATTGCTCTCGGCTGGGTCGAGCTAATATAATAAAAATTAAATTTTACCCAAACTAAACTATATATCTAGTGCCATACCAATCAATTTACCAAAAAACTACTTTTTAGAGTTAGACAAAATAATAACAAAATTTATTTGGAAAAACAAACAGTGTAGAATATCAAGGGAATTAATGAAAAGAAATGCTAGGGAAGGTGGACTAGCTATGCCAGATTTTAATATGTATTATATAGCAGCAGTCATCAAAACTGCTTGGTACTGGCAGAGGAGTAGAGTAGTGGATCAATGGAAAAGTTTGGGCGCAGAAGACCCAGCAGTTCATGAGTATAGTAATCTATTGTTCGACAAACCCAAAGACCCCAGTTTTGGGGCTAAGAATGCCCTATTTGACAAAAACTGCTGGGAAAACTGGAATACTGTATGACAGAAACTGTGCATAGATCATTACATAACACAATATACCAAAATCAAGTCTAAATGCATGCATGATCTAAGGATGATACTGGAGGCAGTCTGGGAAAGCAAGGAATAGTTTACCTGACAGATTTGTGGAAAAGGGAGGACTTTGGGACCAAACAAGAATTGGAGAGCATTATAAAATGCCAAATGTACAATTCTGATTACATTAAATTGAAAAGCTTCTGTACAAACAAAGCCAATGTAAGAAGATCAAGAGGGAGGTGGGAAATTGGGAAAGAATTTTTACAACTTGTGTCTCTGATAAAGGACTCATTTCTAAAATTTATAGAGAACTAAGTCAAATCTATAAGAATACAAGTCATTCCCCAATTTATAAATGGCCAAACGATATGAACAGTCAGTTTTCAGAGAAAGAAATTAAAGATATCTCTCAGCATATGAAGAAATGCTCTAAATCACTACTACTGATTAGAGAAATGCAAATCAAAACAACTCTGAAATACCACATCTCTCCAGTCAGATTGTATAAGATGACAAAACAGGAAAATGACAAATGCTGGAGAGGATGAGGGAAAATTGGAACACTGATGCATGGCTGGTGGAGTTGTGAACTTATCCAACCATTCTAGACAGCAATGTGGAATTATGCCCAAAGGACTATAAATAATTTCATTCCCTTTGACCCAGCAATACCACTTCTAGGGTTATATCCCAAAGAGCTCATAGAAAAGGGAGGAAGACCCTAACATACAAAAATATTTATAGCAACTCTGTTCGTGGTTGCAAAGAATTGGAAAATAAAGGGGTGCATCAATTGGGGAATGGCTAAAGAAGTTGTGGTATATGGATGTAATGGAATATTATTGTGCTATGAAAAACAAGGAGGAGAAGGATTTCATATTTACCTGGAGAGTCTTATACAAACTTATGTTGAGCGAGAAGAGTAGAATCAGAAGAGATTTGTAAACAATCACAGACATACCATATCTGTGATGACCAACTATGACAGACTGGACACTTTCCAGAAATTCAGTGATATAAGTCAATCCCGAAAGACTCATGAAGGAGAGAAATGCGACATCCAGAGATATATCTAGAAAGAGCTGACCTTGAATCCTGATGGAAGCAAACTAATTGATCTTTCTCTTTTCATTGTTTGGTTTTATTTCTTCTTTGCCTTTTTTCATCCCACCTAGTACAATACGCCTTTGTAATTGGACTAATGTCTAATATGAATGTATTTGCACATCATATACTGGACTACATGCTGTTGTGGCGGGTGGGGGGAGGGAGGTAAAGGAAATTTGAAAATCAAGGAATTATGGAATTGAATCTTGTTGACTGAAACTAAGCTAATAAATTAATTAAAAATAAAATAAAATTATCAGTAAGAACTATCTGTAACAGTGATCAACTAGATGTCTTCCCAATAACTTCAGGGGAATAAAAGGAACCCCATCACCACCATTTTTTTCAGTATTGTAATATGCATGTTAACATGAGACATAAGAAAAGGAAAAAAGTGTTTGAAGGAATTTTAAGAGGCATTGAGAAAACAAAACTCTCAGTTTGCTGATGATATGATGTTATACTTAGAGAATCCTAAGAATCAACTAAAAACTACTTTAAATAATCCACACCTTCACAAAATTGGAGGATATAAAATAATCTCCTATAAATCATCAGCATTTCTATATATTACCAGAAAAGCCCAACAGCAATAGATAGAAAAAGGAATTCAATTTAAAATAATTGTAGACAAAGAAGCAAATACTTGGAATTGTACCTACTAAAACAAACAACAAATCTAAGTCTTATATGAACACAACAACAAAACACTTTCCAGATATTTAAAGTCAGATCTAAACAATTGGAAAAATAACATTTGCTCATCCTAGATAATAGAAATAACAGTTCTACCCTAATTAATTAATTTATTTAGTGTCATACCAATGAAACTACCAAAATATATTTTATCAATGTAGAAAAAAATAATAACAAAATTCATCTGGAAAAAAAAAGTTCAAGAATATCAAGGGAATTAATGAAATAATGCAAAGATAAATGGCTTAGGCATACCATGCCTGATATTATATTATAAAGTTGTAATCATGGAAACTATTTTGTTCTGCATAAGTAATAGAGTGGTAGGGCAGCTAGGTGGTGCAGTGAGTAGAGCGATGGTCCCCGGAGTCAGTAGGACCTGAGTTTGGATCTGGTCTCAGACACTTAACCCACACAAACAAAAACCTAGCCGTGTGACCTTGGGCAAGTTACTTAACCCCAATTGCTCTCAAAAAAGCAAAAAAGAAATTAAATTAAATTTTAAAAAATGAAATAGATTGGTTGATCAATGGAATAGAATAGGTACAGAAGACATAGCAGTGAATCACCGTAGTAATCTAGTTTGATAATACCAAAGACCTCAGCTTTTGAGATCAGAACTCACTCTTTGAGAAAAAAAAAAAAAAAAACTTACCGAAAAAAATGGAAAACAATATTGCAGAAACTAGGTATAGAATAACAGCTTACACTATATACTAATTTAAGGTCAAAATGGGTACCTGACTTAGATATAAAGCATAATATCCTATAGCAAATCAGGAGGGTAAGAAATAGTTTACTTCTCAGATCCATGGAAAGTGAAGTATTTGTTTTCAAAGAAGAAATACAGAGCATTATGAGTTACAACATGGTTAATTTATATTAAATTAAGTTTTGTTTTGTTTTTTTTTCTGTAGAAATCAAACTAATGCACTCAAGATTAGAAGTAAAAAAGAAAGCTGGGAAAGAGGTGTGTTTTTTTTTTTTTTTGGTTTGTTTGTTTTATTGCAAATGTTGGAAAACCAAGAAGAAGCAGCTCTCCTGAAGACTGCTGTTTTGAATAACTTTAAGGTTCTGATCACATAGCATAGTGAACTCACTATTTATTCAGCAATTATATAAAGCAAAACATTCACAGAAACCAAAGCAAAACATTCACAAACATATAACATAACAACTTATTACTAAAGTGGCCACATACTATTAAACAAAAGATACCATTCAATTAAGTCACCATCTCAATCAATCAGTATCAAATACCCATCTAAATTCTTATTTTTCTTTATTGGAGACTGACTCTAAGTCATCCTTAACTCAGTCATCCTTAAGAAGCAATCATCCATAAGGGGTACACAATACAAAGGTCTCCCACCTCTAGGTCACACAGTCTTAATATTGTGAATCAGCACTAAGTACCCAAGCAAAGGTTCTTTCATTGTGACTCAAGGCAGACTTCCAGATTCCTTGGCTCCTTGTCCACACTCCCAGCTCCTTCCTGAATTCACCCAACTGCCACCTGGATTCACAGGAAGGCATCTCTTAGCTCCTGTTCTAACTAATGTTCCAGGTTTTGTTATGATTCCTGTTATAGTTCCTGTTCCATATATAAACTTTCCCTTTCATAGTTTCTATTTCTAGGAAGAGAAAACTTAACAGAGCAACAACAATATCTATACACATTAAGCTTAGCAGAGTTACAACAATATTCACACACATTGCTGGCACTATCATCAATTCACTTTCTACCTGTGAAATCAACACAGACCAAAGACAGGGCCTCTCTCTGGGAAAATAAAACAGACAGACAAAGTTTTGTTTGACAAACCCAAAACAAATAATCAGTAAAGTCCTAGGACCTCTGAAAACATCAGTAAAACCATACTTCAGGACTTCTGTAAAGAGACAACAGGAAAGTTGTCTTCCAGGATTTCTGAAGCAGCAGTAAGATCCCAGGGCTTCTGTAAGAGCAGCAACATACTCAATCAGCAGACAGGTCTAACAAAGTAACATCAACATAGACAGAATGGACAGAGGGCCAGCAACACGGGCATCCTTCCTCCCAGTTCTGCTCAGTCCCAGCTCATGCTTAAGCTTTTATATCCTGAGTTCCTTCCTGTTCTGCTATTCCTCTTATGTCTTTCCTCTTCCAGTCTTTGGCAAGTTGCTCCCACTATGGGCTTCAAAAATTGTTTCTAACAAAGACTTGATATAATCACAGGTTAGGTTCAAAGGCACTTGAAGAGCTGAAAAAAGGAGCTAAGTACCATTTTGGTTGCCATTACAAATGTCTCTTATAAAAGTTTCATTTCTCAAATATAGAGTGAACTGAGTGAGAATACATAACAATACAATTTTTTTTCTAGCTGATAAATGGACAAAGGGTATAAACAGACAGTTTCCAGATGAATAAATAAAAAGTATCTATAGGCATGTAAAAAAGCTCTAAATCAGAGCCAAGATGGCACAGTAGAAACAGCACCTCAAAGGTGCTCTGCCACACTGCACTTCCAAACCATGTAAAAGGGGAATCTGAACAACTTCTGGAGCCCATACACCCACAGAATGACACAGAGAAGCTAACTTCCTGCTGAGGACAGCCCAGAAGCCCTACAGGGAGCAACCACTACAGGGCTCTGAGAGCAGGCAGCACAGGCCTGCATAAGCCGCAGTTTTAGCCCCAGGGTGGCCGGGCCAGCATCCTGCTGAAGGGAGTGCAGAACACCAGCAGCTGTGGTGATTCCAGAATTATCAGCACAGATATGCCTAGGACAAAGTGAGAGGTTAGTGCCCTATGGACCTTGGGACCAGTTCTTGGGGAATGCGTTGGCTTCCTCCCCCGGGGGCAAAAAGCTGCTGAGGAAACGCAGCACAGAGGCCATTTTGAAGCGTGAGTGGCAGCTCCAGCTCCTGATCTGTGAACTGTAGTGAGATCCAGCAATCAGTTTGCGGGTTAATCACTCTTGCTTTAACCTGCTTGTATCTGGATTGTGGTATTGGCGGGAGGTCTGGGGTGAGTATCCAATTTGCTAGAGGAGGTGGAAGCTTTACAGAGGCCACCCAATCTCCAGAAGTTGTGGGGAAGACCCCACATATGGGACAGAAGCTCTCCTGTCTGGTGGCAGAGTCCTACTGTGGCAAAAAGCCCAAAAATCAAGTAATTAAGTGGCAACATGCCTAGGCAAGGGAAACACAATGAACAGAAAAATGCAACTTTAGAACCCTTTTTGGGGCCAAAGAGGATCAAAGCATGGAACAGGAGGACTGTGAGGTCAGAACTCCTGCAGCAAAAGCCCCAACTGAAAATACAAGCTGGCTATAGGACATAGAGGACCTTAAGAAGCAGATAAGAGAAGTGGGGGAAAATTGGGAAGAGAAATGAGAAAGACTGGAGCAAATGGAAGCTAGTGACTTTATGAGAAATCAAGATAATGTTAAACAGATCCAAACAAATGAAAGAAGAGAAGACAATGTGAAATATCTCATGGGAAAAACCGCTGACCCAGAAAATAGATCCAGGAGAGATAATTTAAAGATTATTGGACTAACTGAAAGGCATGATCAAAGAAAGAACCTAGAAATCACCCTTCAAGAAATTCTCAAGGAAAATTGCCCTGATGTTTTGAACCCAAAATGGTAAATAAAGGTTGAAAGAATCCCCCAACTGCCACCTGAAAAATATCCCCAAAAGAAAACTCATAGGAATGTTACAGCCAGGTTCCAGAACTCTCAGATCAGTGAGTAAATAATACAAGCAGCCAGGAAGAAACAATTCCAATATTGTGGAAACACAATCAGAATAGCCCAGGACCTGGCAGCTCCTACACTGAGGGATCGAAGGGCATGGAATATGATATTCCAGAGGGCAAAAGAGCTGGGATTGAAGCCAAGGGTCACCTACCCAGCAAAACTGAGTATCTTGTTTCAGGGGAAAATATGGTCATTCAGTGGAAGAGAGGACTTTCAAGCATTCTTGAGGAAAAAAACAGAGTTGAATAGAAAATTTGACATTCAGACACAAGAAGCAAGCGATGCTTGAGAAGGTAATCAGGGAAAAGAAATCAAAAGGAACTTATCAAAGTTGAAGCATTTACATTACTACATGGAAAAACAATAACTTTGATGAAAGATTTCTCGTTATGAAAATAATTGAAGAAGGGTATATAGACATGTGAATACATATGTGAATGTGTGTATATATGTTTACAGGTATAGATGGATAGAGGGCAGAGGTTGAATTTGTTGGGAAGGGATGATACTTAAGGGGGGAAGTTAAGAGGTGAGAGAGGAAAGTGACAAGAGGAGATGGGGAGAGACAAGGTAGGGTAAACTATGTCATGTAGAAGAGGCAAGGGGAAGTAGTTGCAGGGGAGAAGAACAGGTAGGCAAAAAGGCAAAAGCTTTTTCTCATTAAATTTGGCTCAGGGAGAGAATCACATACATACTAAATGGAATATCTCACCCTGCAGGACAGTAGGGGGAAAGGGGATGAGAGGGGGTATGATGGAGCAGAGGCATTCTCCTGGGAGGGGAGGTTGGAAGAACCCACTTTCAAAGAGGGACAGGATCAAAGTAGGGAATGGATCAGGTGGGGCATAGGATGGGTGGGAGGGAAATATAAGCAATATTTTACAACATATGTACTATGGTAATGTTTTGCATAGCTATACATGTACAACACATACTAAATTGCTTATCTTCCCAGAGGGAGTGGGTGACAAGGATGGAAGGGAATGGATCTGAAATTTGAAGTCTTAAAATTAAATGTTTTAAATGTATATAAATACTATTATTAATACTATTTTGCATGTAATTGGGAGATAAAATGTTCAGGCATGGGGGTTCAAAGATTCACTTTGCCCTAATGGCAAAGTCAAAGGGGATATGGGAGAAGATATGGGATAGAGCAGATTGGATGTGAGGTATCTAGTCGGACTGCTATTCTGGGGTAGTGGGTAGGGAAAAAATGAGGAAAAACAATTTTAACTCAAAATATGGTGGTAATGAATGATGTAAACCTGATGTTAATAAAACATTTGTTAAAAAAAAATAAAATTACAAAAAATGTTCTAAATCACTTTTGATTAGAGAAATCCACATTACAACTCCAAAATATCACCTCTCATCTAACAGATTGGCTACTATGACAGAAAAGGTAAATTATAAATATTGGAGGTGTGTGAAAATTGGGGAGTTGAACTGATCCAAAAATTCTAGACATCAATTTCGGAATTAATTTCAAATTGTAATTCAACTGTACAACTGCTTTGATTCAGCAATACCAATATTAGATCTGCATTACAAAAGGATCATCAAAAAGGGAAGAGGACCTACAAATACATATATATATATATATGTATATATATATATATATATACACATATATACACATACACATATACATATATGCATATACATATATATGTATATATATTTATTCTTTTAGAGGTAGGAAAGAATTGGAAATTAGAGGATGTAAATTTAGTTTGGGAATGATTGCACAAGTGGTGATATATAATTGTGACAGAATACTATAGTGCTATAATTTGTGATGAGTTAATGGATTTTAGAAAAAAAATATAGAAAGACTTGCATGATCTGATGCAAAGTGAAGTGAATAGAACCAGAATATTGTGCATAGATTCAGCAGCCTTGTGGGATGATCAACTATGACTGACTTATTTCTTCTCAGCAATATAATGATAACAGACTCCATATCAAAGAGATGTGATGAATAAATGCTATACACATCCAAAGTGGGAAAAAAAAAACTGATGAAGTCTGAATGCAAATCAAAGCATACTATTTTAACTTTCTTAATTTTTTTATATTCCCCCCTTTGTTCTGTTTCTTCCTTACAACATGAATAATATATAAATATATTTTACATTATTATATTTACATAACACATCACATCACTTCCTGTCTTAGGGAGGATGGAAGAAAGAGGGAGGGGATGCAACTTGGAACTCAAAATTTACATAAATAGATTTTAAATTTGTCTTCATGTGTAATTGAAATAA
Source organism: Gymnobelideus leadbeateri (assembly GCA_011680675.1). Classification (NCBI taxonomy): domain Eukaryota; kingdom Metazoa; phylum Chordata; class Mammalia; order Diprotodontia; family Petauridae; genus Gymnobelideus; species Gymnobelideus leadbeateri. The sequence continues at coordinate 42,672 of WOXC01003181.1, forward strand.
ATGAACACTATTAAAAGATAAATGCATATTTCCTTCCATTCCCTTCACTTCTCTTTTCCAGGTCAGGACATTTTAGGATAACCAGTCAGTGGCCATCACCTGGATGAAGATCCACCATCCAGTAAAGGATAATTAAAACAATGTGGTCTGAGGTAGGAGGCTAACCAGGAGGAAATAATGACATTAAAAAAAATCTCAGAAGTGATTTTCATGAAATGAGGTTGTTCAATAGTGCCAAAGGCTACAAGGAGGTAAAGAAAGACAAGGAATAAAGAAAAAAAAAGAATATTGGATTTAAAACTATGCAAATACACTCAATACACCTATTTTTTGATTTGTCATTAAACATTGTTTACTTACAAGTGAATATACTTATCTACAATAAGTTTTGATGTATATGTAAATGTTCTTTGGATATAGAGAAAGTTATGAGACTTATAAAATTCATGCAAGTGATGAGTATTAATTTTATTTTTCTTAGCTTTAATATACCTATGAATGTTCACCACTCTTACTCCTTTAACTAAGATTATGAAATTGCAATTGATAATTCACACATATTTATATGATTATGTTAAATGAAGTAGCTATCTTTTACACAATTATGACTTAGAATGTTGACATTATTAGTAGAGAAGTTGCAAAAATGTATTTCAGTGTCTTGGAGAGTAGATCTCATCATGGCTAACTTCTGTGATGTTAAATAAATTATTAATTTTTTCTGGAAATCCAGATATAAAAAAATAATGCTTTGCAACCAATTATGACTACAGAAGTTTGATGAAGGAAAAGACTTCCTTCTACTTTCTAAGTCATGGGCTAGAAGTTCAGCATGGGGCATTCATTTTCATACATGGCCACTGCATTGATTTGGTTTGCCATGATTTTGCATGGTAATTTAAAGAAATAGCTTCTATTCATCAAGAAACATGATTATTATGGAAGAAATTGTGACAATTGATAAAAAGGATCATTTTAAAGAGATTTGAAATAAACAAAAGCAAGTAGAATATAGTTGGCCAGCAAGTAGAGCAGTATTGTTACTATCATATTAAATTGTAAATTTACTTAAATAAATAAGAATTCAAAGTTTGGCATAAAATCCTGTTCTTCATAAATGTTGATAATTATAAAGTACTTGTAAAGTAAATTATGAACAATTATTAAATTTAAAAAATAAGTTGATAAGTTAAGAGAGGACATTGGTAAAATATTGCCTAATATCTACATCTGTACGAGGTTAAACAAGTTATTTAAACTCCATGAGTTTCAGTTTTATAACATAAAAAGGTAATATTAGTCTAAATGGCCCCTGAAGTTTTTTCCACAACCAAATCTTTGATCTTATATTCTTTTTGTTCTCTTTCAACTTTAGGGTTGATTTTGTGTGATTTCAGTAATTATACCAAAGTTTACTATTAGTTAAGAGATATCTTTTGATCTTTGCTAAAATTATTTTTCTAGATAGCTATCAGTTTATGAGACTGGCAGCTTTTTATTCTGATATAGTATAAAACTGGGAATGTTATTTCAATCCTGTTAAAGGTGACTCTTCCAACAAGAATATTCTGAAAATTTGTTTTGCTCCCTGTGTTTCATTTAATTTTCCAGATAAATAACATAATACACTGGCCAGTAGACTAACCAGTGAGACTATATTTTTATGCATTTTTATCTGAGAAAGTTATCTTACTCACAAAGCTTTCCTGTTAACCTTTCTTTGGCTTCTTATTTCTTTTCTTTACTTTTGATTAAAATCCATGATAATTTTTATGAGATAAAGTTTTCTTTAAGAAGACAGAAAAAGTTGCATCTGAATATAAATTAGGTTTTTAACTCTAAAGGCTTATCCTTTTTTTAATTTTATATCAGAAAGCAGGACAGGGTGATCAGTTCCCAGGGCTGTCAGAAATAACTTGACAATCTACTGATAACATTGCAATTTTGGAATAGATTCTTGGCTCTAAACCCTAGTGACTACTGCTGAATCAAAAATTGCACAAGTCAATCAACCTGGGATTTGGTTTTTACAACAAGATTTATAAGGACCCACAATATACTATTTCTTCTGGGACATACACTTTTTCATCTCTTACATCTATGACATGATAATAGAGTCATAGATCAGAAGGGAAAAAGCAACTACAGCAAACTTTCAGAAAATCACAGCTTTAAATTTTCTTTTTAAAAGGAATTAAAGGGGCGGCTAGGTGGCGCAGTGAATAGAGCGCCGGCCCTGGAATCAGAAGGACCTGAGTTCGGAGCCGGCCTCCAACACTTAACCCACACAAACAAAAACCTAGCCTAGTAACCTTGGGCAAGTTACTTAACCCCAATTGCCCTAAAGGGGCGGCTAGATGGCGCAGTGAGTAGAGCACCTGAGTCAGAAGGACCTGAGTTTGGATCCAGCCTCAGACACTTAACCCACACACAAAAAACAAAAAACCTAGCCGGGTGACCTTGGGCAAGTTCCATAACCCCAATTGCCCTAAAAGGGGCGGCTAGGTGGCGCAGTGAGTAAGAGTGCTGGCCTCGGAGTTGGGATGACCCGGGATCAGATCCAGCCTCAGAAAATGAGCACCCACGCATAAATAGTGACTAGCCCTGTAACCTTGAGCAAGTTACTTAACCCCAATTGCTTAAAAAAAAAAAAAAAGGAATTAAAAATCTACAGGTTTTCATGAAATATGAAAAATTCAGCTTTCAGAATAATTTTCAATCTGTTTCTCATCACAAGGCTAATGTATTAGGTAGAATTGTATTTGTACTGCGGAATATTTGAAATATCACTTTTAGATTTGGCTTGTGTTGAGCATTGAGCCAATACAATGCCCCAAATTGTATAGTCTTAATGAAGTACCAGAAAAGCAGTTATTTCTTGCTAAATGAAAATGAAATTAAATGTATTTAAAATTGCTGGAAAACATTTTAAAACCACCATAAAAATCATGTTTATTTATTTGTTTGTTTTAGTTGTGTGAGGATGGAAGAAGTAAAACAAAAACATATACAAGGTCACTCATTTAAATCAATCTAGATAAAAAGGAAGGAGCCTAAAAAAAAAAAAGATTCCCAACTATGTTAGCAAGTAGTTAATAAAACAAGTACTGTCAAATTTATCAAAGATCAATGACAAATGACCTTATTGGTTTATGTGAGTAAATTAACTTCCAAGTCAAAGATCCTTGTTGGAAATGTATTTGCCCCTAGGCACCTGAATTTCAAATATTATCACCAATTCAGTATCTCATTTGCTAAACCCAGTTCCTACATGAGAATTTGAATAATTGCTAATGCTAGGGTCATATCTCCTCACATAACATAAAACCTTGAAGATTATCCACTACCAATTAAAATAATCAGGAAGGGGTGAGGAACATATTTTAAATGTGTCCCTACAAATACTTGAATATATTTACCAAGAGGTGGAAGCTTTGGAGGAGTTGAGTGTAGTGGAATGATGATGAGACTTAAAATCAGAACTGAACTCAATGCCTCTTCCAAATCCAAAGATAGGAAAATGTTAGAAACATGAGATTTCCACAATTTTACCATATTTTAATGTGCACTTTTCTATTGCTAGTATTGTCCTTCCCTTTCTCCAACATCATAGCTTTGCTTCAAAAGTATCATGAGGTTTTTATCAAATATGGGCAATGAACACCATACTTTGCCTTCTAGGTATTCTGGCTATACCAACCACATCTTGATGGCAGCTTTTTAAAAAAAGTATTCTATTTTCCTTGCTGTGAGAACACATTTAAACAAAGAATAATTGCTCCTTATTGCTGTATATTTGCATGTTCAGGGGAGACAGTGGTTGAAAGAAAGATATAGTTTGTCCTATTACAGCCTATAAAATAGATGCATGTCTAAAATCTATATTCCTAGCTGCCCAAAGGCAAGGGGCAATGAAATAGAATATGAATTCTTTTTTATGTTTGGAAAATGTGAGGGTTAACCAACATTCATTTTAATATCGATATTTCTACACTAGATGTGAATGGTGATAATAGATTCGAAGATCACTTTTAGAGACTGATTTTAGTTGTCTTTTATGAATGATCTTGGGACTTTTCTAATTAAATTATCATTTTGAAAATTTGAGTATGTGTATATGTGTTGAAATATGTTCTAACCTTCATTAGAATATATTTTCTTTGCTATTGGGGTATATCTCTAAAAAGTAGAATTAATCAAACATTTTGGTCAAAAACTTAATTTGACTCCATCTACATAGTAGTATATCCTTGCAGAAAACTGCATTTTCAATGTCTAAGAGGCAACTTGTAAAGCCAAGCACAAGCAGCTCTCCAGAAGACTGCTTCTGGAAATAGCTCTAAAGTTCTGATCACATAACAGTAAACTAAAGCAAAACATTCACAAAAACCAAAGTATAGCATTCACAATGATATATGCTCCTTAAGACATACAAAGTACAAAGGTCGCCAAACCCTAGGTGACCTTACCTTAATCTCATCATTCAGGATATCTTTCTTCTTGATTGGGGACTAGGTTTCAATCATCCTTAAGGGGTACAAAGTACAATGTTCTCCCACCCTGAGGTCACAGTAAATCATTATCTTGTCAGCCAGCTCTAAGTACTCAAGGAAAGGTCCTTTCACATTTGGCTCCAGGCTACCTCCCAAATTCCATGGGTCCTGTTCCATGGTCTCATGTCTTGCCTGAATTCAGCCAACCATCACCTGTATTCACAGGTAGGCAGCTCTCAACTCCTCATCCAGCTCCTTGGCCAGTTCCTCATCCAGATTGAAGTTTATGGGGACTTGTCCACCTCAAGACCTTTGCAGTTTCTGTTTCTGGGAAGACAAAACTTAGAGTCACAACAACTTTCATCACACGATGCTTCCTTGGCTCTGCTCATTTTTCTATTGCATACATTTTAGAAGTCTTTCTAATTTCTTCTGAAATCTACCTTTCATCATTTCTTACTGAACAAAAGCATTACATTATATTCATACCCCACAGCTTGTTCGGCCATTCCCCATTTGATGGGCATCCTCTCGATTTCCAATCTTTTGCCACCATGAAAAAGGCTGATATAAATATTTTTGCACATGCATGTTCTTTTCAATTTTATTTTTATCTTTTTAGCATACAGACATAGTAGTGGTATTGCTGGATCAAAGGTTATGCATAGTTTGGTTGCCTTTTGGGCATAGTTCCTAATATCACTCACTCACTGGATCAGTTCACCACTCCACCAACAGTACATTATTATCTACATTTTCCTACATCTACTCCAACATTTATTTATTTATTGTTATATTAGCCAATCTCATAAGTGTGAAATGATACTCCAGAGCTTTTTTATTACCATTATTAAATGAAATTTAATTAGGTCACATTTTCAAATGCTTATAGATAGCTTTTATTCATCTGAAATGGCTTATTCATATTCTTTGACTATTTATCAATTGGCTAATGGATTGAATTTTTGTAAATTTGACTCAGTTCTCTATTTATTTGAGAAATGTGTCCCTTATCAAAGACACTTGGAAAGATGGTCACCTAGTTTTTTGCCTTCCTTCTAATCTTGGTTGCACTGATTTTGATTGTTCAAAAGATTTTTCATTTACCTTAATCAAAATTATCTGGTTTAAATTTTTAAATTCTCTCTATCTCTTTTATGGTCATGATTTAGTTCTTTCTCCATTGATCTGAAAGGTGAACTATTTCTTGCTCTTCTAATTTGCTTATAGAGCACACTTTAAATCTAAACCATATATCCTTTTTTACCTCATCTTAGTACGTGATGTGAGATGTTGGTCTATACATAGTTTGTGTGTTGTTTTCAAGTTTTCCCAGCAGTTTTTGTAAAATAGTGCGTTCTTATCCCAAAAGCTGGGATATTTGGGTTTTATCAAATACTAGGTTGCTATCATCATTTGCTATGAGAGAGGACAGTTGAAGTCCTTCATTTTTATAGTTTTTCTCTATATATCTTCCTGTAACTCATTTAATTTCTTGTTTAAGAATATGGGTGTTGGAGCCAAGATGGAGGAAAGGAAGCACTAACCTCGCTGAGCTCCTTGGTCACTAAGTCTCAAAGGGTGAATCTGAGCGGATTTCAGAGTGACAGAGCCCACTGGAAGACAGAGCGTGGCAGAATCCAGCCTAGGAGGTTGCCCAGTGTGTCCTCACAGGTCCAGCGCAGAGCGCGTGGGGTCTGCACAGTTCAGACATAAGAGCAGACAAGCAGACTACACCAGAGAGAGAAAAAGCCCCAGTCTGTAGACTTACCAAGGAAGAATTGCAGTCATCTCACAGAGGGAAGGGATCATTGGAGCCATGTAGGAGAGTCAGGCCCCCAGTGGAGAGAGTGGCTTCTCAGGCTGCATTCAGCCCCCAGCCTGGAAGTTTAGAAACTGCCTGCCTGTATAATACAGGGGCTAGAATGGTAAAGTAAATTCTAGCTGCTCTGATCCTCCCATCCCTCCTTCATGAAGCAGAAAACCCAAAGATAAGTCTCCCACCCAGATTGAAATCCCAAGTTAATGGAAATAGCCTCAGGCTTGAGAATCTCCAAGAAGGGGTGTAACTGAAACAGCCAGGAATCTAAAGAGAAGAGAAGGAGGGGTCCCACCAAGCCCCACCTCATCTCACCAACAAAAGCCTACTTATAGCCCAGGGGTATAGAGGCAGAAATCTGAAGTGGTCAGACTCACCCCCACCTACACATCTACATTCCTCACTGATTTCCCTGACTTAGCCATAAACTAGGCAGCCAGAGGTATTCAAAGTCAAAGATCAGGCCCTAAACTCATAGCCTGAGAAACTAAGAAACAGGAAGTCACAATGGGAAGGAAGGAAGCTGAAAAGAAGAAGGGGAAGGCAAGAAAGTCTATTCAAGCCTACTATGTAGGGGAAGAACAAGTAAATACACAGGACAATATAGACTCTCTACCCACACCTGAGACCACAGAAGGAAACATGATCTGGTCTCAAGCCCAAATAGCATTCCTGGGGGAGCTTAAGAAAAATTTTAAAGACCAAATCAGGGAAGCGGTAAGCAACCTGGAAAAAAGTCTCAGTGAAGAAAACAGATCCTTAAAAAGTAAAATTAGTGAAGTAATTGGAGAAAATACCTCCCTAAAAAGGAACTTCAAAAACTAACTGAAGACCATAATTCCGTAAAAATTAGATACAATCAAACTGAAACGCAGAACTCCATGATGCAGCAGGAGTCAATAAAAAAAATGATCGAAAAATTGCAAGAAAATGTAAACTATCTCACTGGAAAAATAACTGACCTAGAGAACAGATCCAGGAGAGACAACCTAAGAATTATTGGTCTACCAGAGAGCCATGATAAAAAAAAAAAGCAGCCTAGCCAACATCCTCCAAGAGATTGTCAAAAAAAAACTGTCCTGAGGTCCTGGAATCAGAAGATAAAATAGCTATCGATAGAATTCGCCAGACTCCTCCTGAAAGAGATCCCAAACTGAAAACTCCAAGAAATATAGTAGCCAAATTCCAGAATTACAAGATTAAAGAAAAATTCTACAAGCAGCCAAAAAGAAACAATTCAAATATCGAGGAACTACAGTTAGGATCACACAGGACCTAGCAGCTTCTACATTAAAAGTGTGGAGGGACTGGAATTTGATATTTTGTAGGGCAAGAGAGCTAGGACTACAACCAAGGATTAACTACCTGGCAAAACTGAGCATAATCTTTCAGGCAAGGAGATGGACGTTTAATGAAGTAAGGGACTTCCAGACTTTCCTGATGAAAAAGCCAGAGCTCAATGGAAAATTTGATCTCCAATTACAAGACTCCAGAAGGACATAAAAAGGTAAACAAGGGTAACATAAACTCACACATGCAGAAGTGCACACACCCACACCCACAAACACACACTCATTACTTGGGATGCAACAAGAGCAAAATGTTCACATCCCTATATGTGGAGCTGATAACTGTCAATATTTGAAATCTTTATGATTATCATGACCTTCAAAAGGGTTATACTTAGAGGGTGTGGGTATGAATGCACTAACATGGAGTCTTAAAAAAAAAGACTATTAAGGGGATCAAAGGTACTGTAATGGGAAAAAGGAAAGGATGAGCTAGGAAAAGGTAAAATATGCCATCTGAAGAGGCATCGAAACACACTATAGAAGAGGGGAAAGAAAGAGGGAGAAGAACATCATTTAAACACTATTCCCACTGGTTCTGGTTCAAAGAAGGATGAAATTAATCAGTGAAGTTTATGATTCTAATGTGAATAGACACATAAATTCATTAAATAGAGGAAAAGGAAGGAGGGAGAGGAGCACTGTTTGAAATTTACTCTCATTGGTTTGGAATCAAACAGGAAGTAATTTACTCTGATAAGTATAAAAATTTATTGTGTCCTATAGATAGTGGGAGGGTAAGGGGGGGGGGGTGAAAAGGAGGAGACTAAAGGGAGTGATTAGAACGGAGGGAAATAGTAGTAAGGGGAGAGGGTAGGTTAAGAAGGGGGGTCACTGGGTGGGAACTCTGAGGGAGGGGGCGGTCAACCCCAATTGCTTTGAAAAAAAAGTTGCAGAATATTAAGTAAACTCACATAAATTATCACCATAGCTATATATCAAAAACAAAGTCCAGTAGCAAGAGACGTTTCATTAAAATAACTTTATTTTTTTTAAGCAATTGGGGTTAAGTAACTTGCTCAAGGTTACACAGCTAGTCATTATTTGTGTGTGGGTGCTCATTTTCTGAGGCCGGATTCCATCTTGGGTCATCCCAACTCTGAGGCCAGCGCTCTTACTCACTGCGCCACCTAGCCACCCCCTAAAATAACGTTAGATAATCCAGAATTGTTACCAACCAAGACAAAACAAGGAACTGTATGTATTAATTCCTCATAGATAGACTGAGGAACAAAAGTAAAATTGTCTTTTCTAATTAAAATAATTTACTTATTCTGTGTGATACAATTAAAACAATTAAAAATTTCATATATCTACAAAAATCATGAAAAAATTCATTTGGTGCAGCAAAAGATCAAGAAAATCTAAGAAATCAATAAAAAATAAAAGTGAAGGACAGTGACAGTGGTATCATATAACAAACTCTGTTACAAAGTGGTAATCATTACAACGATCTGGTATTGCAACAAAAATGGAGTGGTGGATCAGTGCAAAAAAATTAGATAGACAACACTTTGTAGTAAATAACTATAGTATTCTCTATTTGACAAATAAAGAGATCCAAGGTTTTTGAAAAAAAATATTCATCATTTCTGTAAAAATAAAAAAAAAACTCCTAGGAAAAATAAATTACAGTTTGGCAGAAAATAAATATGGATGAGATCCATATACTGTATACTAAGATAAGTTCATGAGTACATGATTTAGAAAACAATAAGATACCAGAAGAAAGATGTAATAGTTTACTCATCAGACCTATGGATAAGGGAATAATTTATGAATAAACAAGAGATAAAGATCATTAAAAGATGGAAAATGGGTAACTTAAACTACATTAAATTAAAAGGATGTTGCATTAAAAAAATCAATGTGTCTAAGTTTAGAAAGAAAGCAGAAAACTGGGGGTGGGGGGTGGCACAGAAATGATAGCTGGTTTCTCTTATAAAGTCTTATTACATTTTTTTTCAAAAGGTAGGAGTTTATTGTTTTAATAGTATTTTATTCCCCCAATTATATGTTGACAATTTTTAGCATTTTTAAAGTTCCTTCTTGATTTTATTTTTTGTCTTTATTAATTTGTTTCATTACTTTTAATTTACAAGATTCAATTCCACCATTCCTTGAGTTTCAAATATTCTTTCCCTCCGTCCCCTCACCCCCATGATAGCATACAATCAATTATAGGATCTGCAAATAATTTCACATTAGACATTAGTCAGGTTACAAAGGCAGATTGTACCAGATGGAATGAAAAATGGTAAAAAGGAAATTAAACCAAAAAAAGAAAAAGAAAAAGATCAAGTAGTTTACTTCAATCAGGGTTCAAATTCACTTCTTTCTACTTCTTTCTCTGGATATAGAAATCTCTCTCCATCATGAGTCTTATGGGATTGACTTGTATCACTGCATTGCTGAAAAGAGTCCAGTCTATCATAGTTGGACATCACACATATGTTGTGTCTGTGGTTGTGAACACATTTCTCCTGGTTCTAATCTTCTCACTCAGCATCATTTTGTATAAGCCTCTCCAGGTAAATATGAAGTCCATCTGCTCCTCATTTCTTGTAGCACAATAGTATTCCATTACATGCATATGGCACAACGTGTTCAGCCATTCCCGAATTGATGGGCACCTCCTTCATTTCCAATGCTATGCCACCACAAAAAGAGCTGCTACAAATATTTTTTGTACATGTGGGTTTTCCTCCCACTTCTGTGATCTCTTTTGAATATAGCCCTAGAAATGGTATTGCTGGGACAAAGGATATGAAATGAGTTATAGCCTTCTGGGCATAATTCCAGATTGCTCTCCAGAAAGGCTGGATTAGTTCACAACTCCACCAGCAATGCATTAGTGTTCCAATTAGCCCACATCCTCTGCAGCATTTGTCATTTTCCTGTTTTTTCATCTTAGGCAATCTGACTGGTGAGATGTGGTAGCTCAGAGTTGTTTTGATTTACATTTCTATAATCAATAGGGATTTAGAGCATTTCTTCATATGCTGATAGATATCTTTAATTTCTTTCTCTGAAAAGTACCTGTTCATATCCTTTGACCATTTATCAATTGGGGAATGACTTGTATTCTCATATATTTGACTCAGTTCTCTGTATATTTTAAAAATGAGTCCTTTATCAGAGACAGAGTTTGTAAAAATTCTTTCCTAATTCCCCCTCTCCTTCTTAATCCTGGTTGCATTGGCTTTGTTTGTACAAAAGCTTTGTAATTTAATGTAATCAAAATTATCCATTTTGCATTTTATAATGCTCTCTAATTCTTGTTTGGTCATAAAGTCTTTCCCTCTCCAGAAATCTGACAGGTAAACTATTGCTTGCTTTACCAGACTGCTTACAGTATCATCCTTTATACCTAGATCATGCACCCATTTAGACTTGATTTTGGTATATGGTGTTAGATAATGGTCTATGCCCAGTTTCTGCCATACTATATTCCAGTTTTCCCAGCAGTTTTTGTCAGATATTGCATTCTTATCCCAAAAAGTGGGGTCTTTGGATTTATCAAATATTAGATTACTATACTCGTTGATTGCTGAGTCTCATGTGCCCAATCTATTCCAATGATCCACTACCCTATTCCTCAACCAGTACCAAGTAGTTTTGATGATAATAGAGATTAAAATCTGATATAGCTAGTCAGCCTTCCCTACCATTTCTTTTCATTAATTTCCTTGATATTCTGGACATTTTGTCTTTCCAAATAAATGTTGTTACTTTTTTTCTAGCTCTATAAACTATTTTTTTTATTTTTTTTAGTAAATTTTTTTGTATGGCAAAAAATATATAATTTAATTTGGGTAAAATAACCACTTTTATTATGTTAGCTCAACCAAGCCACAAGCAATTGATGTTTTTCCAATTAGTTACATCTGATTTTATTTGTGTGAGAAGTGATTTGTACTTGTGATCTTACATCTCCTGGGTTTGTTTTGGCAGATATATTCCCAAATATTTTATAATGTCTATAGTAACTTTAAATGGGATTTCTCTTTCCATCTTTTGCTGTTAAATTTCATTAGAGATATACAGTAATGATGAGCATTTATGTGGGTTTATTTTATATCCTGCAACTTTGCCAAATTTATTTAGTGTCTCAAGTAGTTTTTTAGTTGATTCTCTAGGATTCTTTAAGTATATAATCATATTTTCTTCATAGATTGATAGCTGGGTCTCTTATTGGCCTAATTCTATTCCTTTTATTTCTTTTTCTTCTCTAATTGCTACTGCTAACATTGCTAGTATCAGATCGAATAAGAGGGGTAATAGTGGACACCCTTGTTTCACCCCTGATCTTATTGGAACTGCATCTAGCTTATGCCCATTAAATACAATACTTGCTGATGATTTTTGAACGATGCTATATATTATTTTAAGGAAGGAACAATTTACTCCTATACTTTCTAGCATTTTTGATAAGAATCGATGTTGTATTTTGCCAAAAGCTTTTTCTGCATCTATTGAGATAATCATGGTTTTTGTTACTTTTATTGCTGATATGATCAGTTATACTGATGGTTTTCCTAATATTAAACTATCCTTGCATTCCTGGAATAAATCCTTCCTGATCAAAATGTATTATAATATTTTATTTAAAATTTTTGCGTCTATATTCATGAGGGTAATTGGTCTACAAATTTCTTTCTCTGTTTTATCTCTTCCTGATTTAGGTATCAGTACCATATTTGTGCCATAGAAAGAATTTGGTAGCTCACCTTCTTTACTAATTTTCCCAAATAGTTTATAGAGTACTGGAATCAATTGTTCTTTAAATATTCAATGGAATTCACTAGTAAATCCATGTAGATTTTTTCCTATCGAGTTCACTGATGGCTTGTTTGATTTCTTTTTCTGAGTTTGGGTTATTTAAGTAATTTACTTCCTCTTCCCTTAATCTGGGCAACTTGTATTTTTGTAAATATTCCTCTATTTCTCTAAGATTGTCAAATTTATGTGAATACAATTGGGAAAAACGATTCTTAATTATTATTTTGATTTCCACTTCATTAGTGGTATATTCACCCGTTTCATTTTTGAATACCCATAATTTGGTTTTCTTCTTTCTTTTTTTTATCAAAATAATTAGGGGTCTATCAATTTTACTGTTTTTTTCATAAAACCAGCTCTCACTTTTGTTATTAAATCAATAGTTTTCTTAATTTCAATTGTATTAATTTCTCCTTTGGTTTTCAATATATCTAATTTTGTATTTAATTGGGGATTTTAAATTTGTTCTTTTTCTAACTTCTTCAATTGCATGCCCAAGTCATTGACCTCCCTTTTCTCTAATTTATTCATGTATGAACTCAGGGATATAAAACTTCCCCTAAGAACTGACTCTGCTGCATCCCACAAATTCTGATATGTTGTTTCATTATTATCATTCTTTTGAATGAAATTTGATTGTTTCTATAATTTCTTGTTTGACCCACTCATTCTTTAGGATTAAATTGTTTAATTTCCAATTAGTTTTTCATTTATCTTTCCATGGCTCTTTATTGTATATAATTTTTACTGCATCAGAGAATCATGTATTTAATATTTCTGCCTTTCTGTACTGAATTGTCAGGATTTTATGCCCTAGTACATAGTCTATTTTTGAATACTTACCATGATCCGCTGAGTAGAAAGTATATTCCTTTTTATCCCCTTTCAGTTTTCTCCAGAGGTCTATCATATCTAACCTCTCTAAAATTCTATTCACCTCCTTAACTTTTTTCTTGTTTATTATGAGTTTAGATTTATCAAGTTCAGAGAGGGGGGCATTAAGCTTCCCCACTAGTATAGTTTTCCAACCTATTTCTTCCTCTAATTCCCTTAATTTCTCCTCTAGGAATCTGGATTCTATACCACCTAGTACATATATATTAAATAATGATGTTGCTTCACTCTCAATGATGACTTTTAGCAAGATACAGTTTCCTTCCTTATCTCTTTAAATTTGTTATCTTCTTGGTTTTGCTTTATCTGTGATAAGGATTGCTATCTCTGCTTTTTTTACTTTAGCTGAAGCATAATATAATCCACTCCCAGCCATTTACCTTTACCTTGTGGGTATCCCTTTGTTTCAAATGTGTTCCTTGTAGACAGCATATTGTAGGATTATGGTTTTTAATCCATTCTGCTATCTGCCTCTGTTTTATGGGAGAGTTCATCCCATTCCCATTCACAGTAATGATGACAGTCTCTTGCCCTCCATCCTATTCCCTCCCCTGCTTATATTTTTGTTTCTCCTTTCTCCCGTCCCCTCCTTAGGGATTTCCCTTTTAACCACCACCTCCCTAAGTGTTCCCACCTAGTTACACCCTTCCTTTTCCTCCCTTCACTCCTTACTACTCTTTCCCTCCACTCTAATTCCCCCTCTTTATTTTCCCTCACCCTTCTACTACCTGTAGGAAAAATAGATTTTTACTCTTACCAGAGCATGTTATGCCCCCATTTCCCCAAACCAATGAGAGTAAATTTAATGTAATGCTCCTCTCCCACTATCTTTTCCCTCTCTTTCATGAATTTTTATACTTTTTTGTTTTAGAATCTTAACTTAACTGATTAGTTCATTCCTCTTTGAACCGGAATAAGTGAGAATACTGTTCAAATGATTTTACTCTCCCCATTTCCTTCCCCTCCAATATATTGTGTTTTTATGCCTCTTCGAATAGCATAATTTACCTTTTTGTGCCTCACCCTTTCCTTTTATCCCATTACAGTCCCTTTGACTTCCTTAATAAGGTTTTTGAGTTTGTCATCATATTATTTCATTTATACGAACACCCTCTATCTGTGTGTAACCCTTTTAAAGTTCATTACAATCATATAAATTTCAGTATTGACAGTTATCAGCTTCTCATATATGGATGTGAACATTTTGCTCTTATTGCATCCCAAGTTATGTGCACGTGTGAGTGTGTCTTTTCCTTTTTTAACTTTTTGTGTCTTACTTGAGTCATGTAAAGGGAGATAAGAATTTCCATTGAACTCTGGCTTTTTCATCAGGAAAGTCTGGAAGTCCCTTATTTCATTAAATGGCCATCTCTTTGCCTGAAAGATTGTGCCCAGTTTTGCCGGGTGGTTAATCCTTGGTTGCAGTCCTATCTCTTTTGCCCTATGAAATATCAAAATCAAATCCCTCAGATCTTTTAACATAGACGTTTCTAGGTCCTGTGTGACCCTGACTGTAGTTTCACAATATTCGAATTTTTTCTTTTTGGCTACTTGCGGTATGTTTTCCTTAATCTTGTAAATCTGGAAATTGGCTACTACATTTCTTGGAGTTTTTAATTGGGGATCTCTTTCAGAAGGAATATGGTGAATTATTTTGATAACTATTTTATCTTCTGATTCCAGGACTTCAGGACAGTTTTCTTTGACAATTTATTGGAGGACGCTATACAGGCTGCTTTTTTCATCATGGACTTCTGGTAGACCAATAATTCTTAAGTTATCTCTCCTGGATACGTTATCTAGGTCGGTTATTTTCCCAGTGGTATATTTTACACTTTCTTCCAATTTTTCAATCTTTGTGCTTTGTTTGATTGACTCAGTGCATCTTAGAGTTCTGAACTTCAATTTGACTGATTCTAATTTTTAGTGAATTACTCTCTTTGATTAGTTTTGGAAGGTCTTTTTTATGGAGGTACTTTGTCCAATTACTTCACTAATTTTACTTTTTAAGGATTTGTTTTCTTAAATGAGAATTTTTTCCAATTTGGTCACTGTATATTTAAATTTTTCTTCTACCTCCCTATTTTGGGCTTTAAAACCTTTCTTGAGAGTAGAAACAGCTCGTCCAAGCCTCTCTGTCCCCAGATTCCTCACAAACTATGTAAAAAAGGACTCTGAACAACTTCTGGAGCCCCAGCACCCACAGAACGACACAGAGAAGCTAACCTCCCGCTGAGGACAGCCCAGTAGCCCTGCAGGAAGGACCAGCGCAGCAGTCTGGGAGCCGGCAGCATGCAGAGCACAGAGCACAGGAGCCGAGCTCAGCTGAGCCCAGGTCCACTTGATCCGAGGTTTTAACGCCAGGGCGGCAGGGCCAGCAGCCAGCTGGAGGAACCCCAGAACACCAGGAACTGTGGAGACTCCAGAATTATCAACATAGACTTGCCTAGGACAAAGTAAGAGGTTAGTGTCCTATGGACTTTGGGACCTGTATTTGGGGAATGCATCAGCTCCATCCCCTGGGGGCTAGAAGCCGCTGAGGAGACACGCCATTTTGTAGTTTTCATAGGCATTTCCAGCTCCCAGCCTACAAATCGTGGGGAGATCCAGCGATCAGTCTTGGGGGGTAACCGCTCTTGCTTTAACCTCCCTGGATCTGGATTGTGATCTAGGGTGGAAGTTGTGGGTGGGTTTACAACTTGCAAGAAACGGAAGTTGCCCCCCACATGTTCGGGTCGAAAATTCCTCTAGCTGGCCTTAAAGCCATAGTGTGGCAACAAGCCCAAAAGTCAAGCAATTAAGTGTCAACACGCCAAGGCAAAGGAAACTGAAAAATGCAACCCTAGACTCCTATTTTGGGGGCATAGAGCGGGAAAAGGACTGTGAGGTCAGAAGTCCTGCTCCAAAAGCCCCAGGGGAAAACATGAGCGGGTTTGCAGGCCATAGAGGACCTTAAGAAGGACTTTAAAAATCAAATAAGAGAAGTGGAGGAAAAATTAGAGAAATGAGAAGGATGCAGGAAAAGTATGAAATGAGGGTCAACAGCCTGACTGAGGAAAACAACACCTTAAAAAATAGACTAGCTCAAATGGCAAAGGAGGCCCAAAAGGGCAATGAGGAGAAGAATGCCTTAAAAGTCGAATTTGCCAGATGGAAAAAGAATCTCAAAAGTTCACTGAGGAGATTCATTCCTTCAGAGTTAGACTGGAGCAAATGGAAGCTAGTGACTTTATGAGAAATCAAGATGCTGTTAAGCAGATCCAAACAAATGAAAGATTAGAAGGCAATGTGAAATATCTCATGGGAAAAACCACTGACCTGGAGAATAGATCCAGGAGGAACAATTTAAAAATTATTGGACTACCTAAAAGCCATGATCAAGGAAAGAACCTAGAAATCATCCTTCAAGAAATTCTCTAGGAAAACTGCCCTGATGTTTTAGATCCAGAGGGCAAAATAGAGGTTGAAAGAATCCACCGATCATCTCCTGAAAAAGATCCCAAAAAGAAAACTCCCAGAAATATTATAGCCAGGGTCCAGAATCCCCAGATCAAGGAGAAAATACTACAAGCGGCCAGGAAGAAACAATTTCAATATTGTGGAAACACAATCAGAATAGCCCAGGACCTGGCCGCTTCTACACTGAGGGATCGAAGGGCATGGAATATGATATTCCAGAGGGCAAAAGAACTGGGACTGAACCCAAGGGTCACCTACCCAGCAAAACTGAGTATTTTGTTTCAGGGGAAAATATGGTCATTCAGTGGAATAGAGGACTTTCAAGCATTCTTGAGGAAAAAACCAGAATTGAATAGAAAATTTGACATCCAGACGCAAGAAGGAAGAGATGCCTGAGAAGGTAATCAGGGAAAAGAAATCAAAAGGAACTTATCAAAGTTGAACTATTTACATTCCTATATGGAAAAGCAATATCTGTGACTGATGATATCTTTCTCACTATGAAAATAATGGAAGAAGGGGGTGTGGTCATATGAATACATATGTGAATGTGTGTGTATATGGTTACAGTTATATATAGATAGAGGGCATAGGTTGAATTTGTTGGGAAGGGAGAATACTCAAGGGATGAAATTATGAGGTGAGAGAGGAAAGTGGCAAGAGGAGATGGGGAGAGACATGGTAGGGTAAACTATCCCATGTAGGGGAAGTGGTTGCAAAGGAGGGGGAGAATAAGGAAGGCTAAAAAGGCAAAACCACATTCACATTGAATTTGGTTCAGGGAGAAAATGACATACATACTAAATGGGATATCTCAACCTGCAGCAGGATATGGGGAAGGGGGATGAGAGGAGGGATGATGGATGGGAGGGCATCCTTGGGGTGAGGGGAGGTTGGAAGTACCCACTATAGAAGAGGGACAGGATCATGTAGGGAATGGACCAGGTGGGGGGTGGGATGAGTGGGAGGGAATTATAAGCAGCCTTGAACAATATATCTACTATGATAATGTTTTGCATAGCTAGACATGTACAACATATACTGAATTACTTATATCCCAAGAAGGAATGTGTGACAAGGGAGGAAGGAAATGGATCTGAAATTCGAGGTCATAACATTAAATGTTTCAAATATATATATATATATATATATATATATATATATATATATATATATATATATATATATATATATATATATATATATATATACATATATATATATATATATATATATATATATATATATAAATACTATTATTAATACTCTTTTGCCTATAATTGGGAGATAAGATGTGCAGGCATTGGGACACAAAGATTCATCTTCCTCTAATGGAAAAGTCGATGGGGGTAAGGGAGAAGGTATGGGAGAGAGCAGATTGGAGGAAGTGATATCTTGTGGGTCTGCTATTCTGGGAGGTTGGGTAGGGGAATAATGGGGGGGAAATGATTGTAAGTCAAAATCTGGCAGAAATGAATGATGTAAAACAGAAGTTAATAAAGCATTTGTTTAAAAAAAATACATTTTTATTGACATTTTCTGTTTCTTACATTACTATAGCTACACCAAGTATCCCACTTTTCAGAAAGCCTTGAATACAAGAAACAGTAGTTAAAAAAAAATAAAAACCATTCAGTTGTTAATATTATTTTCAGGAGCCATTTAATATAGTTTTTTTCCACTGTGATCAATAAAGGATGTATATGATATTTCTGCATTTGTTTGTGAGGTTTTTATGTACTGACAATCAGTTTTTGTAAAGTTGCCATGCACAATTGTGAAATATGTATAATCTTTTCTATTTCCATTCAGTAATTGGCAGAAATTTATCATACTTACTTTTTCTAAAATTCAAGTCCTTAATTTCATTCCTTTTTTGGAGGGCGGGGGGAAGGCTCAGAGTTACCTAGGACTGATAAGAATAAACTGAGTTCCCCAATATTATGGTCTTGTTGTCTATTTTTCTTCATAATTTATTTAGTTTTTCAAGTATTTAGAAGCCATATGAGTGGGTACATATGTGTTAAGTATTGAAATCAAGTCATTGTCCATTTTTCCTTAATACTGTCCAATATTTTTGCTCATTTGCTTCAGAGCCTTTCATTGACCATTCTGTTATTTTTATTGGAGACGTGTTGTGAAGCAATAGTTAAATGGGGTTGTTATGGTTAGAGGAAATGTGATTTTGGGATTCTGATGGATCAAGTGAGACAATGTATTTTGTATGCTTTGGAAACACTAAAGTGCTATGTAAATGTTAAAAAAAAAATCAATTCATTGTCTCTGTTACCTGTTGGCAAAACGTTGTTTCCCTCTTTGATCTCCCTTAATTTAGTGTATTTTTGCTGTTTTGCTTTGTTTGAAATCATAACTGCTATCCTGCATTCTTTGTGTTCAGCTGAAGCACAATAAATTTGTTCCAATCTATTAAAAAAAAAAAAAAACTTTCTTGAGCTCCTCCAAGAATAGTTTTTGGGCTTGAGACCAGTACACATTTCCTTCTGTGGTCGCTGTTGTGAGTATAGAGTCCACGTTGTCGTCTGTATTTGGTTGTTCTTGATCAATATAATAAGCTCTGATCAATTTTTTGCCTTCCCCTTCTAATTTCCCCGCTTCCTTCCTTCCCATTGCAATTTTCTATTTCCTAATCTCTCTGGCTGGGAGCTGGTTGTTGACTTTGTATGCTATAGCTTCTGATTGTCTAGTTTGAGGCCAAGGCCAGGAGTCTCAGTATTTCCCCTTAGGTATGCTGAGGCACATAGTGTAATCTGTGGAGTGTGGGTGGTCTGGCCCCTTCAGATTTCTGCCTCTATGCCCCTGGGTTACAACTCAGGCAGGCTTTTGCTGGTCAGGTGAGGTGGGGCTTGTTAGGAACCCTCCCCCTCTTCTCTTCAGATTCCTTGCTGCCTTAGTTACAACCATTCTCAGTGACTCCCAAGCCTGAGGCTATTTCCACTATCTCTGGATTTCACTTTGGGTGGGACACTTATCTCTGTGTTTTCTAGGTCTGGGAAGGGGAATAAGAGCAGCCATAGTTTACTTTGTTATGCTAGCTCCTAGGAAAACAGCCAGGAGATTTCTTAACTTTTAGACTGGGGCCTGATAGCCCCAGGTGTAGCTGTCATCTCTACTGGGGGCACAGAGCCCTCTCATAGCCAGCTCCAATGGATCCTCCCATCCTGGGGTGAGATGCTGGTGAGACTGCTACAAATTGCCCTTGGGGTCGGTGAGTCTGCTGGCTGCAGCTCCTTCTCTCTGTTGTAGTCTGCTCTCTAGTCTGAACAGCTGCACTTCCCACATGATCTGCTCTACCCCTGTTCCTACCCATGTGTGCAGTCTCTGGGCTGAATTCTACCATTCTTTGCCTCCTATTGGATTCTGACATTCCAATATCTGTTCAGATTCACTTTTAAGTTTAGTGATAGGATTTACCATGGAGCTTAGAAAAGTTACTACTTCAATTCTGCCATCTTGGCTCTACCCCTAATATCTTATTTCTTAAGTAGAAAGGATGTTGAATCAAATTTATAAGAATCCAAGTCATTCCCCAGTGGATAAAAGGAAACATTACATGAGCAGGCAGTATTCAGGAGAAGAAATCAAAACACTCTATAGTCATATGGAAAAATGTTCTAAATCATTATTAGAGAAATGAAAATTAAAACAACTCTAAAGTATCACTTCACAGTAAAATAAAAGATGTTGGATAAGATGTGGAAGAATTGAGATACTTATATACACTTGGTGGAGTTTTAAAATGATCCAACTATTGTAGAAACCATTTGGGAATTATCTATAAAGGGCTAGAATACTATGGATACCATTCACCCTTAAAACACTATTAAAAGGGCTGTATCTCAAAGATATTTCTAAGGGGAAAAGGACTTATACAGACAAAAATAATAATAACATCTCTTTTGTGGTGACAAAGAATTAGAAGTTGAGGAGATAACAATGAATTGGGAAATAACAGTAGAAGTTGTGGTTTATCATTTTGATAGAATACAATTGTGCTATAAGAAATGATAATCAGGGAAATCATCAGCTGGAGGGACCCCAGAACACAAGCAGTTGTGACCATTTCCAGAATTATCAAAACATACGTGCTAAGGACAAACTGAGAGATCAGTGCAGTGTGGACTTTTGGTTCCAGTAGTTCGAGTGTGTTGGCTTTTGCCCTTGGGGTGAGAAGCAGCTAAGGGCTGCAGAACAGCTGCTACCAAGTGGCAGCTTCAGCTCCTGGCCTGAAGAGTGTAGAAGGGTCTAGCAAGCATTCTGAGGGGGAATCACACTTGCTTTTACCTGGTTGGATCTGGATTGTGGTCTAGGGTAAGGGTCCTGAGGTGTGTGACCAGCTTGCCAGAGCATATGGAGGATTCAGAGAGGGCACCCAACCAAGAGCTCTGGCAGCTGAGAAAATCCCAGCATTTGGGACAGAAGCTCCCCTGTCTGTTGGCAGAGTCCTACTGTGGCAAAAGGCCCAAAAGTCAAGTAATTGAGTGGCAATATGACTAGGCAAAGGAAGAAAAACAAACTGAAGAATCCAACATTAAATTCTTATTTTGGGCATAAAAAGGATCAAAGCAAGGAACAGGAGGAATACAGGGAAGTCAGAACTCTTACTCCAAAAGCTTCAAAGGAAAATACAAGGTGATTACAGGCCATAGAGGACCTGAAGAAGCAGATAAGAGAAATGAAGGAAAATTGGGAAGAGAAATAAGAATGATACAATAAAATTATGAAATGAGATTCAACAGCCTTACGGAGGAAAATAACACCTTAAAACAGACAAACTCAAATGTCAAAAGAGGCTAAAAAAGCAATAAGGAGAAGAATGCCTTAAAACCTGAATTTGCTAGATGGAAAAAGAATCTCAAAAGCTCACTGAGGAGAATCATTCCTTCAGAATTAGATTGGATTACATGGAAGCTAGTGACTTTATGAGAGATCGAGATGCTGTTACACAGATCCAAACAAATGACAGAAGAGAAAGCAATGTGAAATATCTCATTGGAAAAACCACTGATGTGGAAAATAGTTCCAGGAGAGATAATTTAAAAATTATTGAACTACCTGAAAGCCATGATCAAAGAAAGAACCTAGAAATCATCCTCCAAGAAATTCTAAAGGAAAACTGCCCTGATGTTTTAGTACCAGAGGGTAAAATAGAGGTTGAAATAATCCACTGATTACCTCCTGAAAAAGACCCCAAAAAGAAAATCCCTAAAAATATTATAGCCAAGTTCTGAAATTCCCAGATCAAGGAGAGAATATTACAAGCAGCCAGGAAGAAATAATTTGAATATTGTAGAAACACAATCAGGATAACACAGTATATTGCAGCTTCTATACTGAGTGACAGAAGGGCCTGGAATGTGATATTCCAGAGATCAAAGAAGCTGGGATTCATCCCAAGAGCCTAGTACCAGGCAAAACTGGATACCATGTTTTAGGGGAAAATATGGTCATTCAGTGGAATAGAGGACTTTCAAGTATTCTTGAATGAAAACCAGAGTTGAATAGAAAATTTGACACACAGATACAAAAAGCAAGAGAAGCATGCCAAGGTAAACAGGGAAAAGAAATGATAAGGAACTTATCAAATTTGAACTATTTATATTCCTACATGGAAAAAATGATAATTATAACTGATGAAACTTTTCTCAGTATGAAAATAGCTGAAGGTAATGGAAAAGAATATACATATATAGGAGGGTATATGGGTGTATGAATATGTATATGAATGTTTGTGTATATATATATGTTTACATGTATACATGGATAGAGGGCACTGGACCAATTTAATAGGGAGGTATGATACTTAAAAGGTGAAATTAAGAGGTGAGAGGTGAATGTAATGAGAGGAGTTAGGGAGAGACAGAATAGGGTAAACTATCTCATATAAAACAGGCAAGGGAAATGGTTACAATGGAGGAGAAGAACAGGAAGGAAAAAGGGAATGGGTCAACCTTAATCTCATTGAATTGGGCTTACATAGGGAATGACATACACACTAAATAGGGTGTCTCACCTTACAGGAGAGTAGGGGGGAACGGGATGAGAGTGGGAATGATGTAAGAGATGGCGGGCTGGGGGGAGCAAAGTTGGAAGCACCCACCTTTGAAAAGGGACAGGAACAAAGTAGGGAACAGAATAAGAGAGAGGTGAGATAGGAGGCAGGGAATATAATCAGTCTTTTACAATATATCTACTATGGTAATGTTTTGCATTAGCTACACAGGTACAACCTATATTGAATTGCTTATCTTCCCAGTAAGAGTGGGTTACAAGGGAGGAAGGGAATGGGTTTGAAATTATTTGAAATATACATACATACATGTATGTGTGTATATACACATATGTGTATATATACACATGTGTATATATAAATATATGTGTGTAAATATGTATACATATATGGGTATATGTATATATATACACGTGTATGTGTGTGTGTATATATATACATATATATGTGTATATATATGTGTGTATTATATATATATATATATATAATACACACATATATATACACATATATATGTATGTGTATATATGTGTGTATTATATATATATATATATATATATATATATATATATATATATATATATATATATATATATATATACTATTACTAATACTATTTCTAATGGAAAAAGGGGGTTTGGGGGAAGATATGGGAGAGAGCAGATTGAAGGAGGGGACATCCTGTGGGACTGCTATTTTGGGGAGGTGGGTAGGACAAAAAGGAGAGAAAATTTGTAACTCAAAATCCGGTCAAAATATATGTTGTAAACAATAAGTTAATAAAGCATTTGAGAAAAAAAGAAATGATTGTCAAGATACTTTCAAAAAAACCTGGAAATATACAACCTAATGCAAAGTTAAATGAGCAGAAAACAGGAGAACAGTGAAAATAATATTTAGTACAATCATTTGTGAATGACAGCTTATCTTAACAATAAAATGACCTAAGACTATTCTAAGAATTCTTTTTTTTTCTTTTTGGAGGGCAATTGGGGTTAAGTAACCTGCCCAAGGTAACACGGCTAGGTTTTTTTTTTTGTTTGTTTGTTTTGTGTGTGTTAAGTGTCTGAGGCTAGATCCGAACTCAGGTCCTTCTGACTCCAGGGCCGGCACTCTACTCACTGTGCCACCTTGCCGCCCCTATTCTAAGAATTCTTGATTAAAATGGTTTCAACCTCTAGAGGAAGAACCAATAGTGTGAATTCCAATAGAAGCATATTATACTTTATTTTATTTGAGTTATTTTTTCTATTTAAAAAGTGTTTTAAACATGACTAATATAGAAATATATTTTGCATGGTTGCACAAGTATAGTCTATATAAAATTTCTTCCCAGTGAGGGAGTGGTAAGGAGGAAGGAAGATGAATTCTTAATCAATTTATAAAAACATTTTTCATAAAATCTAAAAACCTTAAATATCTCATTAATTTTACTATTGCAAAATTTTCCAAATTGTCTCATTTTTTTTTCTGGTTTCTCACCTCTGGATTCTATCTTCCACAAAGCAGTAAAACTGATTTTCATGAAGTATATTTATAAGTCACATTAAGTAGTGCTTGGTCCAGTGAAACTGGCCTACTTATTATTTCTCATGTATCAAAACACATCCTTTGCCTTTGTATTTTGGCTTAGACTTTCCCTTTATCCTCTTCTCTGGAATGTACTTCTTTCCTACTTCTAACTACTAAAAGTACTAATTTTACTGAGCTGAAATGCTTATAATATGAAGCCTTTCATGATCTCCATAGGCAACCATACCTTTACCTTCCACATAATCTACTAACTGTGTATATTGCTACAGAGTTAAAACTTGTTTTCCTTGAGAAAATATAAATTCCTTAATAATGGGAATTGTTGGGGCGGAGCCAAGATGGCGGAATAGAAACAGCTCATCCAAGCCACTCTGCCCCCAGATTCCCAACAAACTATGTAAAAGGGGACTCTGAACAACTTCTGGAGCCCCAGCACCCACAGAACGACAAAGAGAAGCTAACCTCCCACTGAGGACAGCCCAGCAGCCCCGCAGGAAGGACCAGAGCAGAGGTCTGGGAGCCGGCAGCGCAGAGCGCAGGAAGTGGAGCCCAGTGGAGCCCAGGTCCTCCTGAGCCGAGGTTTTAGCCCCAGGGCGGCAGGGCCAGCAGCGGCTGGAGGAACCCAGAACACCAGCAGCTGTGGCGACTCCAGAATTATCAACATAGACATGCCTAGGACAAAGTAAAAGGTTAGTGTCCGATGGATTTTGGGACCTGTTGTGGGGGGAATGCGTCGGCTCCCTCCCCTGGGGGCTAGAAGCCACTGAGGAGACACGCCATTTTGTAGTTTTCAGAGGCAGCTCCAAGCTCCCGGCCTGTAATTAATTGTAGGGAGATCCAGCGATCAGTCTTGGGGGGGTAATCGCTCTTGCTTTAACCTCCCTGGATCTGGATTGTGATCTAGGGTGGAAGTCGTGGGTGGGTTTACAGCTTGCCAGAAACGGAAGTTGCCCCCCACACGTTCGGGACGAAAATTCCTCTAGCTGGCCTTAAAGCCATAGTGTGGCAACAAGCCCAAAAGTCAAGCAATTAAGTGGCAACATGCCAAGGCAAAGGAAACAGAAAAATGCAATCCTAGACTCCTATTTTGGGGGCATAGAGCAGGAAAAGGACTGTGAGGTCAGAAGTCCTGCTCCAAAAGCCCCAGGGGAAAACATGAGTGGGTTGCAGGCTATAGAGGACCTTAAGAAGGACTTTAAAATCAAATAAGAGAAGTGGAGGAAAAATTGGAAAGAGAAATGAGAAGGATGCAGGAAAGTATGAAATGAGGGTCAACAGCCTGACTGAGGAAAACAACACCTTAAAAAAAAGACTAACTCAAATGGCAAAGGAGGCCCAAAAGGGCAATGAGGAGAAGAATGCCTTAAAAAGTCAAATTTGCCAGATGGAAAAAGAATCTCAGAAGTTCACTGAGGAGATCCATTCCTTCAGAGTTAGACTGGAGCAAATGGAAGCTAATGACTTTATGAGAAATCAAGATGCTGTTAAGCAGATCCAAACAAATGAAAGATTAGAAGGAAATGTGAAATATCTCATGGGAAAAACCACTGACCTGAAAAATAGATCCAGGAGAGACAATTTAAAAATTATTGGACTACCTGAAAGCCATGATCAAAGAAAGAACCTAGAAATCACCCTTCAAGAAATTCTCAAGGAAAATTGCCCTGATGTTTTAGATCCAGAGGGCAAAATAGAGGTTGATAGAATCCACTGATCACCTCCTGAAAAAGATCCCAAAAAGAAAACTCCCAGGAATATTATAGCCAGGTTGCAGAATCCCCAGATCAAGGAGAAAATACTCCAAGCAGCCAGGAAGAAACAATTTCAATATTGTGGAAACACAATCAGAATTGCCCAGGACCTGGCAGCTTCTACACTAAGGGATCGAAGGGCATGGAATATGATATTCCAGAGGGCAAAAGAACTGGGAATGAACCCAAGGGTCACCTACCCAGCAAAACTGAGTATTTTGTTTCAGGGGAAAATATGGTCATTCAGTGGAATAGAGGACTTTCAAGCATTCTTGAGGAAAAAAACAGAATTGAATAGAAAATTTGACATCCAGACACAGGAAGGAAGAGGTGCCTGAGAAGGTAATAAGGGAAAAGAAATCAAAAGGAACTTATCAAAGTTGAACTATTTACATTCCTATATGGAAAAACAATAATAGTGACTGATGATATCTTTCTCACTATGAAAATAATGGAAGAAGGGTGTGTGGTCATATGAATACATATGTGAATGTGTGTGTATATGGATAGAGGGCATAGGTTGAATTTGTTGGGAAGGGAGAATACTCATGGGATGAAATTATGAGGTGAGAGAGGAAAGTGGCAAGAGGAGATGGGGAAAGACAGGGTAGGGTAAACTACCTCATGTAGAAGAAGCAAGGGGAAGTGGTTGCAAGGGAGGGGGAGAATAGGAAGGCAAAAAGGCAAAACCACATTCTCATTGAATTTGGTTCAGGGAGAGAATGACATACATACTAAATGGGATATCTCAACCTGCAGCAGAATAGGGGGAAGGGGGATGAGAGGAGGGATGATGGATGGGAGGGCATCCTTGGGGGGAGGGGAGGTTGGAAGTACCCACTATAGAAGAGGGACAGGATCATGTAGGGAATGGACCAGGTGGGGGGTGGGATGAGTGGGAGGGAATTATAAGCAGCCTTGTACAATATATCTACTATGATAATGTTTTGCATAGCTAGACATGTACAACATATACTGAATTACTTATCTCCCAAGAGGGAATGGGTGACAAGGTAGGAAAGAAATGGATCTGAAATTCGAGGTCTTAGGATTAAATGTTTCAAATATATATAAATACTATTATTAATACTCTTTTGCTTATAATTGGGAGATAAGATGTGCAGGCATTGGGATGCAAAGACTCACCTTCCTCCAATGGAAAAGTCGTAGGGGGTATGGGAGAAGGTATGGGAGAGAGCAGATTGGAGGAAGCGATATCTTGTGGGACTGCTATTCTGGGAGGTTGGGTAGGGGAATAACTGGGGGAAAATGATTGTAACACAAAATCTGGTGGAAATGAATGATGTAAAACAGAAGTTAATAAAGCATTTGTTTAAAAAAATAAAATAAAATCATTTCCTTAAAAAAAAAATAATGGGAATTGTTTATTTTTTTCTTCCACAGTGCCCACATTCTTCTAGTACTGATTAGGTACTTAAAGTGTTTTTAGATTAATTGATTGATGGACATATGCACACTGATCAGCGTGAAGTTTTTAAATTATCTGGTTGTGTGCATAGTCTGGGAATTTGATCTTAATCATAAATTTTTGTGTGTTGATAGGTAAAACACTTTTTGAGAGTCCCTTTGTTAGAACATTTTGCAATATTATAGTGAGTGATACAATTAGCGCAACATCATCTTCAAACAAAAGTGTCTAGAGGATTTCAGCTTCTATGAGAAATTGCTTCTAAACTTGAATTGTACTCTGTATCGCTTTGCTGAGAGTGGTGAATAACTTTGATTTTCTGTTTACTTGTGTTCTTGATATTAATATTCGAAATGTCATTTAGAAAACCTTCTCATTTTATATCTTCCATGTCTATTCTACAATTTGATATTGCAATTATAAAAGCCCTGCTGAGCAGAAAAATCATGAGATAGTATTTTCGTTTTGATGCAAATAATATGTAATTATTTATATAACTATATATAAAATATTATCACATTTTTGTATTTATACAATTTATATTACAAGTTATATGTAGCTTTATTTTGCATATTTTTGTCACTTCTAAGGGGAAAGGAATCGTGTTGATGATCTAATATTTAATGCCTTCATCAATGAAGTTATAAGTAAAAAGTGATTCTAAGTGTTTAAAAAATGAGAGAAACAGAGATTCTTGATTTGGCTAGATCCTAATGATTACTCTAATTTATTCTCTTCCAAATTAGAGGAATTTTGCTCTTATCAATAATTCAAGCAATAATTATTGATTGTGTGCCTCCTTTGTCAAGCAATGTGACTGGTCTTAAAGTACAAACAAAGAATTGAGCAATCTCTACTTGAAAGAAACTTACATTCTAAAGTAGAAGAAAATAAGCACATTATTTTATACAAATAAACATTACAAATATAAACAAAATAGCTGTTCAAAGAAAGATATTTTGGGAGGCAGAACACAAGCTATTGGAGGAATAAGAAAAGGTTGCCTGTAAAAGGTGATTATTGATACTAATCTTTAAAAAAAAGATGGATTTTATGAGGTACAGCTAAGGAAAGAAAATATTGCAGGCTCTGAAGATGGTTTAGCATTGCAGTGTTTTGGAGACAAGAAATGTGTTTAGAGAGATCAAAGTGCATATTGAATGAGAAAGGGAGTAGTATAATCTGAGATTGAAATCTGAGATTGGAACAGAGTTGTGATAAGTTTTAAAAACTACAGAAAAATATTATATTTTATCCTACAGATAATGAAGAAAATTTAATATGGGGGTGATATATCCTGACCTTTATTTAAAGGAAAATGTATTCATTAGCAGTGTGGAATACAAAGTGTGGTGGCAAGATACTCGAGGCAAGATAGTGAAAGGGGATGAGCATCTGGAAAAGTTCATGCTTTTGTAAGAAGTTGGATAAAAGAGTTGTGAAGTATATAGAGAAAATTTTTATGAGGAATCAAAAATAATACTTACATTAGAAAACTGGAGAACAGAAGGATGGTAATATATTTTACAGAAATAGGTAAGTTTAGAAAGGAAAAGGATTTGGTGGAGATTTTAAGTTCAATTTTATTTATTTTGAAAACGTGATGTTTTCATGACATCCAGATTGAATATCCTATAGACGACATATGATATACTGAATGTGGAACCTGGACTTGGGAATCATCTATTAATGAACAAGTAAATTCATTAGAACTAATGAGGTCCCTGAAAGTGTGTAGAGATAATAGAAAAGGAATTAGAAAAAAATCATGGGGAAGAAATAGAATGGAGGGGATGCAATATGAATGATAAACAAAAAAAGGTGAAGGAGAAAAGGCAGTCAGAAGTCATACCCTCCCCCCAGAAAAAGGTCATAGAACTGTAGTATCAGGAAAAGTCATAGAAGAGGGTGTCTAGGAGGACAAGGAGGTAAGCAATGTGAAGTGTAGCTTATACTATGGAGAAAGAAAATCAGAAGTATAATTTAAGATGTCATTGCTAAGTCAGAAGATTTGCAATTCAGTGATGCCATTATAAGTCAGATTGCTGAGTTGAGGAATGAATGGCATAAAAGGAAATGAAGATGATAATACAGAGATTTTGACTGAAAAAAAGAGAGATATTAAATGATAGATTGAGGAAATGGTAGGATTTAGTTAAAAAAAAAAAAAACTTAGGATAGTGGGAGGGGAGGACTTGATCATATTTGAGCAGAATTAGGAAGAAACCAGCTAATAGAGACTGAAGATAAGAGATAGAAGGAATGATCAATTTGCTATCTACTGGAGAATACAGAGGAAAGTGGAATCCAGGGCATGTTCAGAGGGATTGATCTCAGGAATGCTAACTGGAACAGAGAGAAAAAAGTTGGACATAGGACACGATATTAATAGATTTTGAAAAGAAGCAGAAGCTCACAATAAATGGCCTTAACTTTTTCCCACCCACACCCCCCCCCCCCCCAGGAAAGATCTAAGCTGAGAGAATGGGTATTAGGAATATTGTTGTTAGAGGCTTCAGAAGGCTTTTCTTCATGCCCTTTCCCCTTCCTTACTTCCCTCCTTTTATTTACTTTCTTTCTTTGTTCCTTCCTTGCAGTTACTGTCAAAGGTTGAAAAAGCCCTTACTCCCTAATTTTCTGCACGTCTGCCTACCTGCCTACCTTCCTATTGTTCCTTCCTACTTTCCTGCCCTCTTCACTTTAATCCATCCTTTCTTCCTTTTTCCTGCCCTCATTCCTTATATTCAGTTATAGAGGATGATAGGATTTTTCAATTAATAAATAATTATAAATATTAGGGGAAACAACTCAGGCTATTATGTCCATAGTTACTTTGCCAAGTATAAAGATCACATATATATTAAAATTTTTACACTGTAGCCTAAATAATATGTCTATATGATTTTTTAAAGGTGAAGGTTAAAGTAACAGTCTAGATAATGAGTGTATTAGTTAAAATACTAAACACAAATTTAAAATTTGTAGGCAATTTCTTTAAGTGGAACAAGAATATTTAGTACAAAATATTCTCTGTGAGATATAGGTTAAACACTAAAACTTCTCAGTCATCATGTACGTTTTGTTTAATTTTTGTGCTGGCTTGCAAATGTCTTGTTTATAATGCTATGTTTCTAAAATCTATGAACCAATATTCTCATTCTGATTAAAATGAGGAAAACAGATTGGTTTTAAAAGTCAATAACATTTTTATGGACTCACATTTCTTCATAGATCATTTAGCTATAAATAATCCATGCAAACAGCAATTAGACCTTTCACAGTTTTATGTGCATAGGCATAATATCTATTCAACTAACATAAATTTTTTTCAGGCAATACTCAGTAATACAACATACACATTTTAAAGTATATATTTGAAAGATCCATTGAATAATTTGGAAATGAACTGTGAGAGAATTCTGAATGGTGAAATGTGGTAGAAATTATCTTTGTGCAAAATCTTAGTTGAACTTCCAGACTTCATTTGTGCAACAAAGTTGACTCAGTTCAATCTAACATATTAAAAAAAAAAATATTAAGGGCCTCGTATATTCCAGGCATTGTCTTTTTGAGGACACAAATAATGAAATGTAAGAGCCATTGCTCTCGTGGAGCTGATAAATTAATGTAAGGAAACAATTCATGTATTCAAATGAATAAATATTCAATATATATTAGTAATTAAGTACTATTTGATTTTGTTTTCACTAATATGAATCCATGTTTCCTTTAAAAATTCTCCTTTTATGTTAACAAATTAAGAATTGGTACATACTTAAAAGGGACTATTATGAGACCCAAAGATCATAGAAATAGTAGTGATCCAATTAATAATTGAGCCATTGAGCCATAATTGATATATGAGTCAGTTTTGGTCCAAGTCAGGTCAGATAATCAACAATCATTTACTAAACAATTATCATGTGAGAGGCATAATACTAAGGGTTAAGGATAAGAAAGTGTGGGAGGGACAACGAAACAATAATCTCTGCCATCAAGAAGCTTATGAGGAACACAATCTGTAAATAACAAAATAGACACTACATATAAGCAGGAATATAGGAGACACTGAAAGTATAAGCTATTATCATCTTTAGGGGATATAGAGAGGTTTCCTAGAGTAGATGGTTTTGGCAGAGTCTCTAAGGAAATCAAGGCAATCAAGAAGCAGAAATGAAGGAGCAAAACATTCCATCTGTAGAGGACAACTAATTCAATGGTAAAATGGTAGCAGATGGAGTGTCTTGTTTGGGGAACTGCATGTACACCCATATTTCCTGACCATAGAAAGTATGAGGGATGGTAATATTTAAGTCTAGAAAATTAGATAGGCTAAATTTATGAAGACACAAAATGTCAAATAAGGAATACTTTACATTTTCTCTTGGAGGTAATTGGGAGCCACTGTTCACTGAACAGAGAGGTGACATAGTCAAACCTGCATTTTATAAATGAGTGGAAGGAAGAGGTATGGTTACAGTGGAAGCCACGGGATTCAGCAATGGATTCAATATTTGGAATGAAAGAGAGGAATGAAAAATTATGCCATAGTTGTGAGCCTCGGTGATTGAAAGTATAACATTACCTTTGTAAATAATGAGGTGAGACAGGAGGATGTTGGTGAAAAGATCATGATTTCTCTTTTAAACTAGTTGAGTTTGAGGTTTTTTTCTGCTTCGTTTTGTATACAGACACCATCAGTTCCTTCTCTGGGGATGGATGGCATTTTTCATTGTAAATCAGAGTTGTCTTGCATCATAGTATTGCTGGGAATGGCTAAGTCATTCACACCTGTTTTACAATATTGGTGTTACTTTGTGCCCAGCTCTTTTCACTTTGCATCAGCCCATACAAGTCTTTCCAGGGTTTTCTGAGAACATCCTGCAGAACATTTCTTATAGCACAATAGTATTCCTTCATAATTACATACCATAACTTATTCAATCATTCACTGATTGTTGGACATCCCCTCAGTTTCTAATCCTTTGCCCCCCTGAAAAAAGCTGCTATAAATATTCTGTACATATATATCCTTTACCTTTATTAATCATTTTTTGTGATACAGACCTAGCATCATTATAGGCAGGTCAAGGATTATACATGGTTTTATAGACCTTTGAACATAGTTCCAAATTTCTCTATAGAATGGCTGAAATCAGTTGATGACTCCACCCGTACTGCATCAATGTCTCATTTTTTCCCACATTCCCTCCAAAATTTGTCATTTACCTTTTCTATCCTACTAGCCAATTTAATATGTATGAGGTAGTACCTCAGAATTGTTTTAATTTGCATTTCTCCAATCAATAGTGAATAAAAGTTATTGCATTTTCATATGAATATAGATAGCTTTGATTACATCACCTTAAAATTAATAATTTTGTTATATCCAATTCTAAATGTCCAAAAGGCAGGTAGTGACACAGAGCAAAAGCTGGATATAGCAACACAAGATTAGTATACGATGTATTAATATATATGTATATATACATATAAACACAACATCTATATACACATGTATGTTATATGATGTATGTGTGTATCTGCATTCACATGAATATGTGAATTATCTGCACTAAAATCATCTTTGACCACATGAAATCTGAAGGACTTTTCAAGTGACATATTAAAAAAAGAAGAGAAAGGAAAGGAAAAAGCCTTCAGAATATCCATAATCAGTGGAAATGAGACAGTTGAAGAAATATCAAAGAGGGCTGAGAAGTGGCCAGTAGACAGAAGGAAAACCAGGAGAGATTGGTGTTATGAAAATGTAGTAGGGTGATAATATTCAGAAGGAAAAGATAATCAACAAATTGGTTAGAAGACTCATAGGTAGGCAAATAATATGTAATAGAGACTGAATGGGAACACAGTTACTCTGACTTCAAATATAGCAACAGGATACTCACACCATCTAACTAAGCACTATTTTATTTTACATAAGTAATTTAAGCTGGCAGGGAGGCAAAGATTTTCTTCCTTATGTTTGCCAAAGCAAATTGTAAGAAACTTAAAGCTATGATTAGGGATAACCTGAATCAAATAGTGATGTATATATATATATATATATATATATATATATATATATATATATATATATTCTAATGGGATAGGGACTATATATATATAGGACTATATATATATATATATATATATATATATATATATATATAGTCCCTATCCCATTAGAATATGCTTAAACTCTAAGACACAGCTCATCTAAGAAGTGATCTAGAGTTAGGCCAAAAATACTTTATTTTTTTAGAGGAAAGGAAGCCAGAGGAGCCACAAAATAACTCTCAAGTAAGGTATTTGATTGAAAAATAAATGTTGTAATTTCTTGGTAAAGATACTGGTGTGGTTTATCATTTCCTTCTCTAGTTCACTTTACAGATAAGGAAATGAGGCAAACAGGGATAGGTGATTATCCAGGGTCACAGAGCTAGGAATTTTCTAAGGTCAGATTAGATTTCAGGAAGATAACTCTTCCTAACTCCCATCCCTTCACTTAATGTACTACAACCCCTAGCTGCCTGTTATCTGACCAAAAAAAAAAGGGGGGGTGAGAGAGAGAAAACTAGTTGGAACAGAAAAAAAAAAGAGTTCATGCTAACTATTTGTGATGAAGTTAAGTAAGTTTAAGAAAAGAGGAATATGTTCTCTATTGTACTGCAATGGTTCCGCAGTAGTCGTTGGCCAAGATTTTCGCAAGTGTTTCTAGCTTGAGAAAAGATTTTAAAATTTTGAAAAATCGTTTCAAAGAATCCATATTATATAATCAGTGCTTTAATGCTTTTTTAGTTTATGGTGTGATTAATATGCAAAACAATTTAATAAAGAAATATAATTTTCAATTTAAAAACAACAAAAAATGCCCATTTCAAACTGATTAACCTAAAACTTCTAGTAATTTGACAGCTACTTTTGATTCCTCCCAACTGGCAACGTTTGTCTATTCTGGGGAAAGTTTATAAATGGGAGAAAAAATATTTCTTTTTTTTAATTTATTTGTTTATTTTTAGTTTACAAGATTCAATTCCATAGTTCCTTGAGTCTCAAATGTCCCTTCCCTTCTTCAACCCAACCTCCACAACGGCATATAGTCCAGTATAGGATCTGCAAATACTTTCACAATAGACATTAGTGAGGTTACAAAGGCAGATTGTACCAGATGGGATGAAAAATGGGAAAGAAGAAATAAAGCCAAAAAATGAAAAGAAAAAGTTCAATTAGTTTTCTTCCATCAGGATTTAAGCTCAGTTCTTTCTAGTTATTCCTCTGGATATAGGCATCTCTCTCCTTCATGAGTCTTTCTGCATTGACTTATATCACTGCATTGCTGACAAGAGTCCAGTCTCTCATAGTTGGTCATCACACATATGTTGTGTCCGTGATGGTATACAAATTTCTCCTGGTTCTACTCTTCTCACTCAGCATCAGTTTGTATAAGCCTCTCTAGGTAAATATGAAAACCGTCTCCTCCTCCTTTCTTATAGCACAATAATATTTCATTGCATGCATATACCAAAACTTGTTTAGCCATTCCCCAATTGATGGGCACCCTTTAATTTCCAATTCTTTGCAAACACAAAAAGAGCTGCTATAAATATTTTTGTACATATGGGTATTCCTCCCACTTCTATGATCTCTTTGGGATATAACCTTAGAAGTGGTGTTGCTGGGTCAAAGGGCATGAAATTATTTATAGCCCTTTGGACATAATTCCAGATTGCTCTCCAGAATGGCTCGATAAGTTCACAACTCCACCAGCAATGCATTAGTGTTCCACTTTGTCCACATCCTCTCCAGAATTTGTCATCTTCCTGTTTTGTCATCATAGCCAATTTGACTGGAGAGATGCGGTACCTCAGAGTTGTTTGGATGTACATTTCTGTAATTAATAGTGATTTAGAGAATTTCTTCATATGCTTAAAGATATCTTTAATTTCTTTCTCTGAAAACTGCCTGTTCATATATTTTGACCATTTATAAATTGGGGAATGACTTGTATTCTTACAGATTTGACTCAATTCTCTCTGTATTTTAGAAATGAGTCCTTTATTAGAGACAGAAGTTGTAAAAATTCTTTCCCAATTTCCCACCTCACTCTTGATCTTCGATACAATGGCTTTGTTTGTTCAGAAGCCTTTCAACTTAATGTAATCAAAATTATCCATTTTGTATTTTATAATGCTCTCTAATTCTTGTTTCATCCTAAAGTCTTTCCTTCTCCACAAATCTGACTGGTAAACTATTCCTTGCTTTCCCAATTTGCTTCCATTATCATCCTTTATACTTAGATCATGCACTCATTTAGACTTGATTTTGGTATATGGTGTTAGATAATGGTCTATTCCCAGTTTCTGCCATACTGTATTCCAGTTTTCCCAGCAGTTTTTGTCAAATAGTGCATTCTTAGCCCCAAAACTGGGGTCTTTGGGTTTATCAAACAATAGATTACTATACTCATTAATTTCTGGATCCCCTACTCTATTCTGCAGCCAGTACCAAGCAGTTTTAATGACTAATGCTGTATAATACAGATTAAAATATGGTATAGCTAGTCCACCTTCCCAAGCATTTTTTTCATTAATTCCCTTTATATTCTAGACTGTTTGTTCTTCCAAATAAATTTTGTTACTATTTTTTCTAACTCTATAAAGTAGTTTTTTTGGTATATTGATTGGTATGGCACTAAATATAAAATTTATTTTGGGTAAATTGTCATTTTTATTATATTAGCTCAACCCAGCCATAAGAAATTGATATTTTTTTTCCAATTACTTAGATCTGACTTTATTTGTGTGAGAAGTGTTTTGTACTTGTGTTCATATATCCTGGGTTTGTTTTGGCAGGTAGGCTCCCAAATATTTTATAATGTCTACAGTGACTTTAAATGGGATTTCTCTTTCTATCTCTTGCTGTTGAGTTTCATTAGAGGTATATAATAATGCTGAGGATTTATGTGGGTTTATTTTATATCCTGCAACTTTGCCAAATTTATTTATTGTCTCAAGTAGTTTTTTACTTGATTCTCTAGGATTCTCTAAGTATATCATCATATCATCTGCAAAGAGTGATAGTTTGGTCACTTCTTTTACTAATTTGATTGCTTTGATTTCTTTTTCTTCTCTAATTGCTAGTGCTAATGTTTCTAGTACCAGATTGAATAGGAGGGGTGACAGTGGACACACTTGTTTCACTACTGATCTTATTGGAAATGCTTCTAGCTTAACCCCATTGCATATAATCCTTGCTGACGTTTTAAAATCGATGCTATCTACTGTTTTTTAAACAAATGCTTTATTAACTACTGGTTTACATCATTTATTTCTGCCAGATTTTGAGTTACAATTTTCCCCCATTTTTCCCTACCCACCACCCAGAATAGCAGTTCCACAAGATACTCCCTCATCCAATATGCTCTCTCCCATATGTTCTCCCATACCCCCTTCGACTTTTCCATTAGAGCAAGGTGAGTCTATGTGTCCCAATGCCTGCACATCTTATCTCCCAATTACATGCAAAATAGTATTAATAATAGTATTTCTATATATTTGAAACATTTAATTTTAAAACCTCAAATTTCAGATCCATTCCCTTCTCCCTTGTCACACATTGCCTCTGGGAAGATAAGTTATTAAGTATGTGTTGTACATGTATAGCTATGCAAAACATTACCATAGTACATATATTGTAAAAGGCTGCTTAAAATTCCCTCCCACCCATCCCACCCCCCACCTGATCCAACCCCTACTTTGATCCTGTGCCTCTTTGATTGTGGGTGCATCTAAACTCCCCTCCCGCCAGAATGTCCTACACTGAATCATTTCCCTTCTCATCCCCCTTCCCCCTACTCTGCTGCAGAGTGAGATATCCCTTTAGTATGTATGTCATTCTCTCTCTCAGTCAAATTCAATGAGAATATGGTTTTGCCTTTTTTACTTCCTGTTCTACCCCTCCCCTGCAGCCATTTCCTCTTGCTTCTTCTACATCTCCTCTTGCCACTTTCCTTTCTCACCTCATAATTTCACATCTTAAGTATCATCCCTTCCCAACAAATTCAACCTATGCCCTCTATCCATGTATAACTGTAAACGTATATACACACATTCACATAGGTATTCATATGCCCATATATCCTTCTTCCATTATTTTCATACTGAGAAAGGTTTCATCAGTCACAGTTATTGTTTTTCCATGTAGGAATGTAAATAGTTCAACTTTGATAAGATCCTTTTGATTTCTGCTGCAGAATAACTTTGAAGGGATGAATCTTCTCAGTGAGCTTTTGAGATTCTTTTTCCATCTGGCAAATTTGGCTTTTGAAGGCAGTCTTCTGCTCATTGACCTTTTGGGCCTCCTTTGCCAGTCTATTTTTAAGGTGTTATTTTCCTCAGTCAGGCTGTTGACCTCATTTCACATTT
The DNA here is from genome assembly GCA_011680675.1 of Gymnobelideus leadbeateri. NCBI lineage: Eukaryota > Metazoa > Chordata > Mammalia > Diprotodontia > Petauridae > Gymnobelideus > Gymnobelideus leadbeateri. The sequence goes on from WOXC01003181.1 coordinate 80,636, forward strand.
TTCCTGCATCCTTCTCATTTCTCTTCCCAATTTTTCCTCCATTTCTCTTATTTGATTTTTAAAGTCCTTCTTAAGGTCCTCTGTGGCCTATAACCCTCTCATACTTTCCTTTGAGGCTTTTGGAGCAGGATTTCTGACCTCACAGTCCTCCTCCTATTCCATGCTTTGATCATCTTTGCCCCCCAAATAGGGGTCTAATGTTTAGTTTTTCTGTTTATTTTGTTTCCTTTTCCTAGGTACGTTGCCACTTAATTACTTGACTTTTGGGCTTTTTGCCAGAGTAGGACTCTTCCACCAGACATGGGGGTGTCCATCCTGAATGTTGGGGTCTTCACAACTTCTGGTTCTGGCAAGTTGGATGCCCACCCCAGACCTTACCCCCAGATCACAATCCAGATCCAAGCAGGTTAAAGCAAGAGCAATTAACCCCCAAGACTGATCACTGGATGTCTCTACAGTTTGCAGGTCAGGGGCTGGAGCTGCCACTGAAACTGCAAAATAGTGTGTCGCCTGAGTGGCTTCTAGCACCCAGGTGAGGAAGCTCACGCCTTCCCCAAATACTGGTCCCAAAATCCATAGGGCACTAACCTCTCACTTTGTCCTACGCATCTCTGTGCCGATAATTCTGGAATCACCACTGCTGCTGGTGTTCTGGTGTCCCTCTGGATGGCTGCTTTCCCGGCAGCCCTGGGGCTAAAATCGATGATCACGTGGGCCTGAGCTCAGCTCCCAAAGCACTATGCTATATGTCCCCAGCATGCTGTGCTGTCGGCTCCCAGAGCATTGCACTGGCCGCACCCTGCAGGGCTGCTGGGCTGTCCTCAGCAGGTGGTTATCTTCTCTTTGTTGTTCTGTGGGTGCTGAGGATCCAGAAGTTGTTCAGAGTCCCATTTTACATGGTTTGGAGGTGATCTGGGGGGAGAGTACCTTGGACGTGCTGTTACTGTTATCTACTATCTTAAGGAAGACTCCATTTTTTCCTATACTTTCTGGTGTTTTTAATAGGAATGGATGATGTACTTTGTCAAAAGCCTTTTCTGCATCTATTGAGATAATCATGTGGTTTCTGCTAGGTTTATTATGGATATGATTAATTATACTGATGCTTTTCCTAATATTAAACCATCCTTGCATTCCTGGAATAATTCTTATCTGATCAAAGTGTAATATTTTTGTGATAAGTTGCTCTAGTCTTTTACCTAATATTTTCCTTTGTTTCCCTTTGGATGTCTTTCTTGAGTCTTGTAATTCGAGATCAGATTTTCCATTGAGCTCTGGCTTTTTCATCAGGAATGTCTGGAAGTCCCTTATTTCATTAAATGATCTTCCTTGACATATCCTTGACTGAAAGAGTATGTTCAATTTTGCTTGGTAGTTAATCCTTAGTTGTAGTCCTAGCTCTCTTGCTCTAAGAAATATCAAATTCCAATCCCTCCACTCTTTTAATGTACTAGCTGCTGGGTTCTGTGTGTTCCTGACTGTAGTTCCATAATATGGGAATTTTCTTTTTTTCTGCTTGCAGTATTTTTTCTTTAATCTTGTAATTCTGGAATTTGGCTGCTATATTACTTGGAGTTTTCAATTTGGGATCTCTTTCAGGAGGAGTCCAGTGAATTATTTTGATAACTATTTTATCTTCTGATTCCAGGACTTTAGGAGAGTTTTCTTTGACAATCTCTTGAAGGATGTTGTCTAGGCTGCTTTTTCATCATGGCTTTCTGGTAGACCAATAATTCTTAAGTTTTCTCTCCTGGATTTGTTCTCTAGGTCAGTTGTTTTTCCAGTGAGGTATTTTACATTTTCTTCCAATTTTTCAATGTCTTGTTTCATTTGATTGACTCGGTGCATCATAGATTTCTGGGTTTCACTTTCATTGATTCTAATTTCTTTGGTTTGTTTTTGAAGGTCCTGTTTCAGGGATGCATTTTCTCCAATAACTTCAGTAATTTTAGTTTTTTAAGGATTTGTTTTCTTCACTGAAACTTTTTCCAAGTTGGTCACTGCCTCCTGATTTGGTCTTTAAAATCTTTCTTAAGCTCTTCAAAGAATGGTATTTGGGCTTGAGACCAGTTCATATTTCCTTCTGTGATCTCAGGTGTGGGTAAAGAGTCCAAATTGTCCTGTGTATTTGATTGTTCTTGACCTACATAATAAGCTCGGATCGATTTTCTTGCCTTCCCCTTCTCCTTCTTAGCTTCCTTCCTTCCCATTGTGATTTCCTATTTCTTATTTTTTCAGGCTGTGAGCTACGGGCCTTGTGGTTTACTTTGAATGCTGTAGCCTCTGGGTGTCTAGTTTGTGGCTAAGGCAGGAATCTCAGATATGTATGTTTATGTGCACAGAGTAGTCTGTGAGAATGGGGTGGTCTGGCCACTTCAGATTTCTGCCTCTATACCCCTGGGCTTTAGCTCAGGCAAGATTTTGCTCTTCAGGTGAGGTGGGACTTGTTGGGACCCCTCCCTCTCTTCTCTTCAGACTCCTGCCTGTCTCAGTTATACCCCTTCTTGAAGATTCCCAAGGTTGAGGCTATTTCCACTAACTTGGGATTTCAATCTGGGTGGGAGGCTTATCTTTAGGTTTTTTACTTCATGAAATAGGGATAGGGAGTGGGGATCAGAGCAACTAGAATTTACTTTGCCATTCTAGCCCCTGCATTATACAGGCAGACCATTTCTAAACTTCCAGGCTGGGAGCCATTAGCTTCAGGAGAAGCTGCTGTCTCTGCTGGGGACCCAAGCACTTTCCTACCCATCTCCAAGGATCCCCCCTATTCCCTCATGAGATGATTTCGAGATGACTGCTATTCGTCCTTGGTAAGTCTGCAGGCTTCTCTCTCTGGTGTAATCTGCTTGTCTGCTCTTAAGTCTGGGCTGTGCAGACCCCACATGATCTGGGCTCGCCCTGTCTGGACACACTGGGCACTTTCCTGGGCTGGATTCTGCTATGCTTCATCTGCAGGTGGATTTTGTCATTCCAGAATCCATTCAGATTCATTTTTTTAAGGTTTAGTGACAAGATTCACGGAGGAGCTTAGAGAAGTTACTGCTTCCTTTCTGCCATCTTGGCTCCACCCCCAGAGGAAAAAAAAATATTTCTAAATTGTGGAAATTACATTGTAAAATTATAGAACAGGATGAATTTATTATACTCACTGGCTATTGGGAAGGGATCAACTGAATGATTCATGAATTTCCAACAAAATCTAAGAGTACATAGTTAATATGAATTAAAGAGGAGCTGCTATTATTTTCCCCTATTCTATTATATGCAACATTAACAAACTTAGGGGTTTGTCTCATTATAATGTGGAAGTGACCTAAGTTCACTAAGAAAAGGTAAAAAATGCCAAGTTCTTTCCTGATTTGCCATGATGGAAAGGAAATAACTGATTTCTGGTGTATTTATTTTTCCTGAATCAGCTCTTTATGTAAGCAACCAATGACTTGTCAAAAAAAGGTGTCATTTAACATAAGTGAGAGAAAATAAAAATAAAAGATAGTAAAATTAAAAAAAACACTACTATTTTCTACCTTTATTATCCATGCCAAAAAAGACAAATAATTAATAGACATTGAGTAAAAGTATTGCTAATTCCCAAACAAGTGGAATTGACATTAATCAATTAGTAGCATAAAGAAAAAAATAGAAAATAACTTGTCCATGCAAAACTTGGTTTCTTTGCAAATAAAATTATATGAAAGACAAAGGTAAAATTGCTTTAGAATAGAAGCTCACTTGTTAAATATTATGGAAGAAGATGATTTTGGAAAAGAACATATGAATATTGCCATCTCTATATAGAAAGAAGTGATGGAGATAAAATTTGATTTTATTTTTTTTGTTTGTTTGTTTTAACAGAGAACATTTAAGGATGAACTGGAACAAAAATAGATTAACTAAAATTAATTTTATAAAGTAATATATCTGTCCAGTTTGCTATAACTACTTTGTTAGTTATTAAAAGTAGAGAATATAGGGGCGGCTAGGTGGCGCAGTGAATAGAGCGCCGGCTCTGGAGTCAGAAGGACCTGAGTTCGGAGCCGGCCTCTGACACTTAATCCAGACAAACAAAAACCTAGCCGTGTAACATTGGGCAAGTTACTTAACCCCAATTGCCCTAAAGGGGCGGCTAGGTGGTGTTGTGAGTAAGAGCTCCGGCCTCGGAGTTGGGATGACCCGAGATCAGATCCGGCCTCAGAAAATGAGCACCCACACATAAATAATGACTAGCCGTGTAACCTTGAGCAAGTTACTTAATCCCAATTGCTTTAAAAAAAAGTAGAGAATATAACCTTAATATGGGTATTGTTTATATATGTATATGTATATGTATATGCATACATACCTACACACAGCAAACACTTTTGAAAAGGGACAGGAACAAAGTAGAAAATATTATAATACATGCATACATCATATATATTTTTCAAATTTCAGTCCCTGAGTCTTTTATGACAAAATAGAAATTCCTTTTAAAAAAGAGAAAGAATGGACAACTGAATTAGACAAATTATATGAAGGGAACAAAAACATCAGATGCCGAAATCAGGCTGGTCCTTGATAGATAAGCTCTGGGTTTTCCAGTGATACAACCAGTCCATACTGTTCAGTCCTGGTTTTCTCTATGATGCAGCTGTAAATCAGAGCCTGCCTGGATATACTGAGAACCAGAGCTCTGCCCTCTTCTGGGATTCTGGCTAGAAGATGTTAGCTACCTTTTATGACTATTTTACATTTTTAGAAACTATTCATTGGATATGGAAACAGCAAGGACATGGTTACTGTCAAGTCCTACTTGATATCATTGCCTGGCATCTTGAAAATGAAAAAAGAGCAGTATTAGAAAACTTAGTAACCTATAATTACCTTATGTGTCTCATTGCTCTATAAAAACCTTGCTTATGGTATCAATACATGGATTGCATTGAAGATCTTTCCTGGACTATGATTTCAAGGCACACTTCCACAATCTTGCGTGTCATTTTAGAGCTGTCACAAAAAAACACTTAGAATTGATTTTGAAGGATACACAGAGGGGTATCTGTTGGAGGCAACACAATTTTTTTAGCTATAAAGGGGTATTTTTTGCAATATGCTTAAAACCATACAAACAGAAAAGATACCCAATCCTTAGGGAAAATTATCGTTCACACAATTGACACCAAAATTAAAAAGATAGTGACAAAAATATTAACAACTACTGAACAACATGAATAGTTTCACATTTATAAATCTATAGGCTGGAAATATGTTTCATATGTTTTAAATATGTTGCACATATCAAATTACCAACCATCTAAGAGAGAAGTAGGCAGGGAGGAAAAATTAGGAGCTAATTTTTAAAAGATATTAAAAATTGTCTTTCCTTGTAACTGAACAAAATAAAATACATGCTGCAACAATATTCGTGTGTGTGTGTGTGTGTGTGTGTGTGTATTTTTATTGTTCTTGGTCGTACGAGTACAAAAAAGACATTGCCAAAGTGGACAAATAATATTTTGTACTTTATTATTCCTTTGAAAAATCCACATTTCATCTTTAGAGTTTAACATAGGGCATCTTAATAGTAGGTTTTTCTTTTTAATTGGTAAGTGCATTTAATATAATTGGCTTCCTTTGTGATCCTTGCATTTTATTTTATGTGTTTATAAACATTGGGAGGAAGTGGGGATTATCCATAGATCACAAACAGGTCTATGATACCACAGGATTAAACTTTCCTGGTTTAGATAAAGATGGATTGACTGAAGTGATTATCTAGTTCCCAGTCTACCTTTTTAAAAATGCTTTATTAAATTATCGTTTACATTATTCATTTCTGCCAGATTTTGAGTTACAATATTTCCCCCATTTTTCCCTACTCCCCACCCGAGAATAGCAGTCCCAAAGTATATCCCCGCACCCCATCTACTCTGTCCCATATCTTCTACAATAACCCCTTTGACTTTTTCAGTAGTGCAAGGTGAATCTTTGTGACCCAATGCATGCATGTCCTATTTCCCAATTATATGTAAAATAGTAAAAATGTCTTCCTGGTTGCTGGTAATATTTTCTCCTTGATCTGGAGATTCTGAAACCGGTATACAATATTCCTAGGAGTTTTCTTTTGGGGATCTTTTTCATGAGGTTATCAGTGGATTCTATAAACCTTTATTTTTCCCTCTGGTTCTAAAATATTAGGGCAATTTTCCTTGATAATTTCTTGAAGAATGATTTCTAGGTTCTTTCTTTGATCATAGTTTGCAGGTAGTCCAGTAATTTTTAGATTATCTCTCCTAGATCTATTTTCCACATCTGTGGGTTTTCCCATGAGATATTTCACATTGCCTTCTATTCTTTCATTTGTTAGGATTTGCTTAACATTATCTTGATTTCTCATAAAGTCACTAGCTTCCATTTGCTCCAGCCTAATTCCAAAGTAATGATTCTCCTTGGTGAGCTTTTGAGATTATTTTTCTATCTGGCAGATTCAGCTTTTTAAGGCACTCTTCTCCTCATTGCCTTTTTGAGCCTCTTTTTACATTTGAGTTAGTCTATTTTTAGGTGTTATTTTCCTCAGTCAGGCTGTGGCCTCTCATTTCATCATTTTCTTGCATCTTTCTCATTTCTCTTCCCACTTTTTCCTCCACTTCTCTTATCTGCTTCTTAAGGTCCCCTATGGCCTGTAACCAGCTTGTATTTTCATTTGGGGCTTTTGGTACAGAAGTTCTGACTTCCCAGTCCTCTTCCTGTAACATACTTGTATCCTGTTTGCCCCCAAAATAGGAGTCTAATGACGAATTTTTCTTTTTATTTTCTTTCCTTTACCTAAGCATGGCCCATACCATGCCACTCAATTACTTGACTTTTGGGCTTGTTGCCACAGTAGGGCTCTGCCACCAGCCAGGGGAGCTTCTGTCCCAAATGCTTGTGTTTTCTCAGCTGCCAGAGCTATTAGTTGGGTGCCCTCTCTGAAGCCTCCACATGCTCTAGCAAGCTGGTCACACACCCCAAGACCTCCAACCCAGACCTCGATACAGATCCAAGAAGGTTAAAGCAAGAGCACTTACCCCTCAGACTGATTGCTAAGTCCCCCTACGAACTTCAGGCCAGTAACTGAAGCTTCTGTGTTTATCTGATGATGAGCTGAACCTTCTCAGTCACTTCTAGCCCCCAGGGAAAGAGGCCAAAGCCCTCTCCCCACTAATGAGTCCCAAAGTCCATACTGCACTAACCTCTCACTTTGTAGTTGGCTTCTATGTGTTGGCAAATCTGGAAACGCCAAAAGTGTTGTTGTTCTGTAGTCCCTCCAGCTGGTTGCTGGTCTGGCCGCACTGGGGCTAAAACCTCCGAATCATCCTGTGCCTTGGCTCAGCTTCCAGAACACTGTGCTGGCCACTCCATGCCAGGTTCCTGGGATGTCCTCAGCTGGATATTAGCTTCTCTGTGTCATTTTGTGGGTTCTGGAGCTCAAGAGGTTCTTCAGAGTCCCCTTTTATATAAATTTAGAGGTGGTGGGATCAAGAGCTGTGGGGAAGAGCTGTTTCTACTCTGCCATCTTGCCTCTGCACCCCCCCATTAGGGATAAATTGATGAAGGTATGAGAACAAAAATATATTTTTGTAACACATTAGTCATGTTACTATTTCTGTAATAACTTTAAAAAATAAAAGATCCAGTAAAAACAAAATTTTGCCATAGATTCACTCTTCCAATAAGGTGTCTCACAAGTATGTATTAGAAACATATGAGATTAATTGTAGATTAAATTATGGATAATAATATTTTAATGAATCTTGGATTATTAATATCAAGCAACACTTAATACATTATGTGTATGATCACTAAAAGTTTTTTTTTTCAAATTTGCAGCACATCATGATTATAAATCTCAGAAGGATTTCCCATACGTTTTAGAAATGCACTTTTATTTGCAAATGACATTGGCCAGCTTATACCAAACAGAAGACATGATGCCATAAATAAATTCAGTTGACAGCCAAAAAAAATTGGCCTTACTCTTCACATAGGGGAAAAAAAGAAAAATGGATTAAAATATTTCTATTATCCAGAATAGAATTTGCAGGCAAATGAACAATCCATAAAATTGTTTCTTTAGTACACATTTTAGAATAAAACTGGATACACAGGAAACCATGTCTAAAAGTGAAATGCAATGCTATTTGATGGCAAATCATGGAATACCTGTATATATAGAAAAATAGTGCAGTGGACCCCCAAAGGAAAATTGGGAGTCATATCATGGTCACAAATAAATGGAAAGATATTACCTAAAACAATAAAAGAAAACAAAGAAAATAGCTAGGTAGCAGAACTAGAATATGTGTCAAAGAAATAAATGATTAGAACAGGAAGATAAAAAGTTATATTGTGGGATTGAAAGAAAACATCACTATCTGAGGCCTTTAAGGATTACTCTTCTGTTATTTCTGGTTATAATAAGCTGGTCCTAAAGGGTCATCCATTTTGAGAAACAAACACATATGATTCAGTAATATGTTTGATAGTCCTCTCCAAAAAAATTGTTATCTGAGTTCATATGGATGTCATTCATAGGTAGTCTTTTATTCCATTTTTGACTGTTACTAGGCTCAAAACAAAGAGAGGTTAAACAAATTCATGTATGTAACTGTTATCAGCCTGTACTGTTGTTTTGAGAAGTGATAATTGCTTGTTATAAAATAAGTTCTACAGATTTCTGACCTGTTTATTATTAGTTCTGAAAATGTCCATCAAATATATTTTAACATTTTTGGCAGCAAATATTTCTATAGATACCTAAAGTCTATGGTTCCTGCATTTCATTCATAATAGATATGCATTTTAGAGGACATTTGTCAAATCTATTGTGATATATTTTAAAATTTTAAAAGGTTATTTTAATACTTTAGTATATAGACATTGATAATTTCAAACATTTTCACTTGTCTCTGATTTTTGGATTCAACATTTTCTTTGTTACCTTGAATTTTTGTATGACTTAAACGAAGAAAATGACAATCCATTTGAAAATACAAACAATACATTTTTCCTATGATTTGTGCTCTTCTGAAATGGGCCCAGGGAGAACAGCACATTTATCTTATGAATATACTTAATTAATTTAGATATGGAAATATTTTGATAACATTAATAGTTTAGCTCAAATGCTCTAGTCTAGAGAATAATAAAAATTTATCATGGATTCTATGACATTTAATATGTTTAACAAAGACTTTAATATCATACTTGTAAAATGTGCAAATGGCACAAAGCTGAGCATGATTCTTTTGTATTTTTTTTTACTCTTTCATTTATTTATTTTAAGCTTTCAATGTTCATTTCCACAAGAATTTGAGTTACAAATTTTCTCCCCATCTTTCTGCTACACCCAACCTAAATGGTGAACCTACTGTAATGGAAATGCAAATTTAAAGATCTTCCCTGCCCCTAGCTTAAGTGCACCTGGAGCCTGTGGTGGGAGGCTTGTTTTTCAGGAAAGCCCACACCTTGACACTTTGTGATTGGTAGTGGGTCAAGGAGGTTGTTACAATCTCTCAGCCAGGAGAAGGCTATATAAGCCCTGAGGAGAGGCTTTGCTTTGGGGCTCACTTTGAGAAGTGTTGTGTGATTTGACCAGATGAGACTCTGGGAAGCCGTTGTTGAGAGCCCCCTGGCTTTGAAAACCCAGATGTTGATGCTTCCCTCTCTGGTAACTGTGATTTGGTATTGATGTATGTAATGTTGGGACAGTTTGGAAGCCTGTCTGTTTGATCTGTAAGTTCTGTCTGTATCATCTGAAGTTCAGGGTGCTGACCTTTTCCCCCTGAACTAGGTAATATATGTTTGATTAAAGTAAGCTTGTTAACCCATTTTGAGTTGCTTTCCTTTTGAAAAGCAGATATAAGAACCTATATTGGCAGCTACCCTGGGGATATTGGGGTGCTTGCTGCTACACCTACTGAATACACTTATCTCCAATATGCTCTCTCTCTTATATCCTCTCCCATTGCCTCCCTAGCTTTATAGTAGAGCAAGTTGAATTTCTGTACCCCATTTTTCCTGTATATCTTAATTCCCACTTGCATTTAAAATTATTTTTAACTTTGATTTTTAAAACATTGGTTTCCAGACTCTTTCCCTTCTTCCCTCCTCACCCATACTCACTGGGAAAACAAGCAGTTAAATATAGGTAAGACATGTGTAGTTACACAAAACTTTACCTTGGTAGTTATATTGTGAAGGACTGATTTCTCCTTCATATCTCACCCCCCAACTTACTCTATTTTCTACTTTGATCCTGTCCCTTTTCAAAAGTGTTTGCTTTTATCTACTCTCTCCCCCAATCTACCCTCTCTTTTATCATCCTCCCCTACCCCCCTTCTACTTTCCTGTAGGGTAAGATGCCCAATTGAGTGTATATCCCATTCCATCCTTAAGTCAGATCAATGGGAGCAAGATTAACTCATTCCCTTTAACCTTCCTGCTCTCCCCCTCCATTGTAACAATATTCTCTTGCCTCTTTTACATGGGATAATTTACCATATTCTATCTCTCTCTTTCTCCTTCTGCCATTATATTCCTCTCTCCCATCTTAATTTTATTTTTTAGATATTTTCCCTTCATATTTTCCCTTAAACCAATCTTGTGCCCTCTCACTATGTATACATGTACACACATATACACACATTCACATATATATGTATACACACATACAACTTCCTATGCATACACATATGTGTATAGCCTTCAACTATCCTCAGAGTGAGAAAATTCTCATGAGTTACAATTATCATTTTTCCATGTAGGACTGTAAATAGTTCAACTTTAATAAGTTCCTTGTGATTTTTTTTTCCTGTTTACCTTCTAATGCATCTCTTGCTTCTTGTATTTGAAAGTCAAATTTTCTGTTCAGCTCTGTTTTTTCATCAAGAATTCTTGAAAATCCTCTATTTCTTTGAATGACCATATTTTCCCCTGTAGCAATATACTGGGTTTTTCTGGGTAGGTGATTCTTGGTTTTAGTCTGAGCTCCTTTGACTTCCAGAATATAATAATCCAAACCCTTCAATCCCTTAATATAGAGGCTGCTAGGTCTTGTGTTATCCTCATTGTGTTTCCACAATACTTAAATTGTTTCTTACTGCCTGCTTGCAGTATTTTGTCCTTGACCTGGGAAACCTGGAATTTGGCTATTGTATTCCTAGGAGTTTTGTTTTTGGGATCTTTTTCAAGAGGTGATCAGTAAATTCTTTCAATTTCTATTTTGCCCTGATTTATCTATAATATCAAGGGAATTTTCTTGAAAATTTCCTGAAGCATAATTTCTAGGTTATTTTTTCTAGTGATCACTTTCAAGTAGTCTAATAATTTTGGAAATTATATCTCCTTGGTCTATTTTCCAGGTCAGTGGAAACATTCTAATGAGACATTTCACATTACTTTCTATTTTTTCATATGTTTGGATCTGTTTTATAGTATCTTGATTTCTCATAAATTCATTAGCTTCCATTAGCTCCAATCTAATTTTGAAGTACTTAGTCTCTTCAGTGAGTTTTTGAAATTCCTTTTTCCATAAGGGCAATTCAGCTTTTTAAGGCATCCCTCTCTTCATTGGCTTTTTGGACTTCTTTTGTCATGTCAGTTAGTCAGCTTTTAAAGGTTTTATTTTTTAGTCAGGCCGTTGTCTTGCTTTTCATGATTTTCTTGCATCATTCTCATTTCTCATCCCAATTTTTCCCCCACCTCTCTTACATGATGTTCAAAATCCTTTTTGAGTGCCTCCATGGCCTTTAACCATGTCAGAATTTTGCTTTTGTTGTTTTCTGGTTCCATGTTTTGACCCCTTTTTGTCACAAAAAAGGATTCTATGGTCTGATTTTACTTCCTCTGTTTGTTCATCTTGCCAGCCACTTACTTGGTTTTTGAGATCTTTGCTGTGGTAGAACTCTGCTTGCAGATTGGAGAGAAGTCTGTCCCAAAGCACTAGGGTATTTTGCAGTTGTCAGAGATATGAGGTGTGTGCCTTCTCTCCAGCCCCAATAAGCTCTGGCATCCTGGTGTTCCTCACCCCAAGACCACCACCCAAGACTGTGACCCAGGTCCAAGCAGGTCAAAATAAGAGTGATTACTTCTGAATGATCACTAGCAGGTCAGGAGCTCCAGGGGCAGCCTCACAGCAGCTGCTGCAGCAGCCATTCCTCTGCACCTTTTGCCATGGGGAAAAGGGCTGGACCACATTCTGCACTCACATAGCTCCACAAGGTTCACACTGACCTTTTATTTTCTCTTTGGTGTTTATGGGATGAGATTCAGAAAACCACCACAGATGCTGGTGTTTCACTCTCCTGATGTCTGCTCTGGCTGGTCTGGGCACTGGTCAGGGCCACCCCAGCTATGGGTTCAATCAGCTCACTGAAGAGCTGAAGAAAACAATGCCTTAAAGAGTACAATTGGCCAAATTAACCATACTTTAAAAGTTAGAATGGAGCTAGTCGAATTTAATGACTCTATGAGACATCATGAACAAATCAAACAAACTGAAAATAATGAAAAAAATGGAAGAAAATGTAAAGTACCTCTTAGGAAAAAACAAACAAACAAACAAAAACAACAACAACAACAATAGACAAACAACTGACCTATATAATAGATCCAAGAGAGACAATAGCAGAATTATTGGTCAACTTGAAAAACAAAATTAAAAGCAGGACCTGGACAGTATCTATCAAGAATTTATCAAGGAAAACTGTCCTGAAGTCCTGGAACCAAAGGCAAAATAGGCATTGAAAGAATCTACTAATCACCTCAGGAATGAGCTCCCAAAATAAAAATCCAGGGAACATTACAGTCAAATTTCAGAACTATCCATTTAAGGGGGAAATGCTACACATCTTCTGAAAGAAACACTTCAAATATCAGGGGGCCACAATCAAGATTACACAGGACTTAGCAGCTATAGCATTAAAGGATCAGAGATCACAGAATATAATATTCTAGAGGGCAAAACAGCTATGACTACAAAGAAAAACCTATGACCTGCAAAATCAAGTATAATACATGAAAGGGAAAATAGTCATTCGATAAAATAGAAAGATTGTCAGCTTTCACAAGGAGAAGACTAGAAGTAAGTTTAAAAAATGACCTCCAATACCAAGACACAAGAGAAGAACAAACTTGTAAAAATATGAAAAACAAAAGAGATACAATAGACCTAAACTGTTTACATCCCTAAATGGGAAGATGATGTTTAAAAAAAAACTGTATCACTAATAGTAAGTATTGACAGAATATAAAGAGACAGATGGTATAGGTATAGGGTGAGTTTGAGGGAATGAAATAAAAAAATTACTGGAGGAGTAAAATGATTAGAGACATTTAACAGTGGAGGGGAAGATGAGAGTGTGAGAAATGAGCATTGCTTGAAACTTACTGTTTTCATTAAAAGAAGGAATAATATACAGAGTCAAATATAGAAATCTATCTTATCCAACACATAGATGGGAGGGGAAGAGATTAAGTAAATCGAGTAGTGGGGACTGACATAGTGTATGGCAGATCAGAGGAAGGGGTAGCAAGAAACAAAACAATGGTGAGGTAGGAAAGTGAAAGGAGAGAGAGAGGACAACCAGGAATAAGAGGATATACATACATAGAAAATATACAGGTAATAATCATAATTTTATGTGAATGGGATGAACACTCCCTTAAAGCAGAAGAGGATACCAAACCAGATAAAGAAAACAACTCTGCAATATGTTGCTTAATAGAAACACACCTAAAACAGAGACACACAGAGTAAATGTCAGGAGGAGATGGAACAGAAGCTATTATGCCTCAGATAAAGATAAAAAAGCAAAACCAGGATAAATGTTGCTCTTTGTCAAAGTAAGAGCAAAAATAGAACAAACTGAAAAAGATAAATAAGGAAACTGCATCTTTCTAAAAGGCACCATAGACAATGAATCAATAAACTTAGAAGAACAAGGAATAGCCTATTTATCAGATCTATGAGGAGGGGCAATCTCCTCCCAAAGATGACAGAGATATATTATGAAACATATAATAAATAATTTTGATAATACTAAATTGAAAAGATGTATACAAATAAAACTAATGAAGCTAAGATCAGAAGGAATGCAGAAAATTGGGAAACATTTTTTTTTAGAATAGTGTCTCTGATAAAGGCTTCTTTTCTCAAATATAGACAGCTGAGTCAAATTTATGACAACGCAAGCCATTTCATAACTGGTAAATGGTCATGGGATATGAATAGGAGTTTTTAGATGAAGAAATCAAAGACATCTATAAGTAAATAAGGAAGTGCTCTAATTCCCTTTTGGTTAGAGATATAAAAATTAAAACAATTCTGAGTTACTACCTCAAGCCTATTAGATTTGCCACTATCACCAAAAACAATTGAATAACAAATGTCAGAAAGGATGTGAGAAAACAAGGACATTAATGTACTTTAGGTGCACTGATACATCCATTCTAGAGAGCAAGTTGGAACTATGCCAAAAAGGGCAACCAAACTGTACATAGCCTTTGATCTAGCAATACCATTGCTAGGTCTGTATGCTGAAGAGATCATTAAAAGAGAAAATGACCTACATGTGGAAAAATATTTATAGTACTCATTTCATGCTTGGAAAATATTGGAACCTGAAGAGATTCCCATCAACTGGAAAGATATCTGAAAATAAATCTGTGGTATGTGATTGTAATGGTGTAAAAAAAAATTCTGAACAGTCAGATTTAGAAAGACCTGGAAAGACATGTAAAAAATAATGCAAAGTGAAATGAGCACAGCCAAATGAATATTGTACAGAGTATCAACAACATCATGAGGTGAAAAGCTATGTATAACCGCTTTTCTCAGCAACACAATGATCCAAGAAAAGTACAGAGAACTCACAAAGAAATACGCTATCCATATCTACTAAAAGAAATGTGGGATTCAGAATGAATATTGAAGCATATTTTTCACTTACTTTATTCTTTCACATATTTCTATTTCCTTTTGATCCATTTCTTCTTCCAGAACTGTGATGGAAATGGTAATATGTTTTACATGATAGCACAAGTACAAACCATATCAGATTGCCTATCATTCTCAGAAAAGAGTAGGGAAGAGAGAGGGGGAGAAAATTTGGAGTTCAAAATCTTATATGAATAAATGTTAAACATTTCTTGTTAGGTAATTGGGGAAAAACAAAATACTGGCTTTTTTTTTGTAACCCCACATTCATGGAGGAAAATTCTGACAAGAATTGGTGGGAAAATTCGATTAAAGTCTGTAAGAAATAGGTTTAGATAAGCAACTATGTTATGGAAATTCTTGTTTCGATCCAAAAATTATGTGTGTGTACATGTGTATGTATATGTGTATGTATGTATGTATGTATACATGTAAATAAATAGATAGATACAGATATAGATATTTAAAAGGGGCTGAAAAAAGAAACTGTGAAATATTTCACTTGAAAACAATTGACTTTGAAAATATATTGAGGAGAGAGGAGTTAAGAATTATAGTTCAACCAGAAAGTCATCATCAAATAATGAGACAAAATATCATATTTCAGAAATTATAAAGGAAAGGAATTATGAAGAAAAATTATAAAACCATAATCATAGAGTGAAAAGGCAAAATAGAAATTTAAAGAATATACCAGTTGCCTCGTGAATGAGATCCCAAAAAGGAATGTTCAAAGAATAATTTAGTCAAAGTCCAGAGCTCTGAGGTCAAGAAGAAAATGTTGGAAGCAGTCATGAGGAAATCAATCAAATGTCATAGAACTACAGTCAGTATCACACAAGAGTTGACAGCTATAATCTTAAGGAATTTGAGGGAGTGGAAAATTATATTCTGGAAGGCAAACCTGCCATAATGCAACTATGAAGAGCATACCCAGAAAAATTGAGTTTGATATTTCAAGGGGGAAGCGGATGTTTAGTGAAATAGAAGACTTTCAAAAATATCTGATTAAAAGAGAAGAACTGAAAAAAAATCCTGATATCCAAATACAAGATTCAAAAAAAGAAGAAAACAGTAAATATGTACATTCTCCATTAGGTAACGAAATCTATTTTATCCAACAGGGAAGTAGGAGGGAAACAGAATAATAGAATGAAAGTGATAACAAAAGGTAGAACTTATTAAAAACACAATAATTAAAAAGAAACTTGTCTTTGAGATGTAATAGGCTTAAAAGAGAGAAAAGGATAAACACAGTCAGTAACCAAAATTGTGAATGTGAATGGTATGAATTCACTCATAAAATGGAAGGAAATAGTAGAATGGATGAAAAACCAGAATCCAAAAAATATGTAGTTGACAAGAAACACACTAGAAACTTGAGAGACATTTTCAGAGTTAAAATAATTGACTGATGGAGAATCTATTATATGTCAGCTGAAGTCAAACAAACAAAGACAGCAATCATGATCTCAGATAAAGCTAAAGAAAAAGATTACCAATTAAAAGAGATAAACACAGAAACTGCATCTTACTAAAAGATATAATAGACAATGAATTGATAGCATACTAAAGATATATGCAACAAATGGCAAAGGATACCGATATTGTAACATTAATTTCCATGAAATGTTGACCTCAAGATTGTTCTTTCTCCTTCCACCTTCCCCCCATGCCCAAGTCAGCCATCAAACTTATATAGTTGTACATGTGAAACACATCCCCACCTTAGTCACATTGTGAAAGAAGAATTAGAAAAAATGGGAGAAAACATGAGGATGGCAGAAAAAATTGAAATAATATGGTTCAATTTGCATTCATACTCCATAGTTGTTGTTTTTTTTTCTCAAGATGTGTTTAGTATTTTCCACTATAGTTGTTTGACATTGTCTTGGATTATTAAAATACTGAGAAGATATCAGTATTTCATGGCTACTCAATCACACAATGTTGCAGTTGTTGTATACTATGTTTTCCTTGTTCTGCTCCTCAGGATCAGTTCATGAAAGTCTTTCCAGGCTTTTTTTTTTCTGAAATCTAGCAGTTCATTATTTTGATAGCACAATAGTATTCCATTTCCTTCATGAAGCACAACTTGTTCAGCCACCCCCAATTGATGGGCATTTCCTCAATTTCCAGTTCTTTGTCACCACAAAAAGATCTGATATAAGAGTTTTTCTTCATGTTGTTCCTTTTTCCCTTTTTTATGGTCTCTTGGTGAAAGCAACATAGTACTGGTATTTCTAGATCAAGGGATATGCGTGATTTTATAGCTACTTAAGTATAGTTGATAATTGCTCTCCAGAATGGTTAGATCAGGTTACAACTCCATAAAACAATGCATTTTGCAATTTTACCATATCTTCCCCAATATTTATCATTTTACTTTTCAGTCATATTATACAACCTGATAAGTGTGAGGTGGTACCTCAGAATTATTTAATTTGGATTTCCCTAATCAAAAGAGACTTAAAACATTTTTAAAATATGATTCTAGATAGTTTCAATTTCTTCCTCTAAAAATGGAATGAAGAAAAAAAAACTGCCTGTTGGGGGAAGGGGGGCAGAGTTAAGATGGTAGAGTAGCAACAGCACTTCTGCTATGCACTGGCTCACATTACTTCAAATTTATGTAAAAGGGAACTCTGAAAAAACTCTGGAGCTACAAAACCCACAAAATGACTAAGAGGAGCTAACCTCCCGTGAGGATAGGCCAACAGCCTGGCAGGGAGCAGCCAGCACAGTGCTCTGGGAGACTAGCAAAGGCCTGCATGAGTCACGAGTCGAATGTTTTAGTTTCAGGGAGGCTGTAACAGCAGCTGGCTAGAATGGGGTCCAGAAAACCAGCAGCTGTGGCATTTCCAGAATTACCAACACATAGATGCTGAGGACAAAGTGAGAGATCAATGCAGTATAGACTTTGGGACCTACTAGGTCAGAGAGTGCTTCAGCCTCTTTCCCCTGAGACTATGAGAAGATTGTGCCACATTACAGCTTTAGCTCCTGGACTGCAGACAGTGGGGGGACCAGATGATTAGGCTGGGGGGTAAGCACTCTTGCTTTAATCTTCTTGGATCTGGTTTGCAGCCTGCTGTGGAGGTTGTGGGGTTTGTGATCAGCTTGGCAGAGGGTGTGGAGGCTTCAGCCAATTAATACTTTGGAAGCTGAGAAAACTCCAGTGTTTGGGACAGAAGCTCCCCCATCTGATGGCAGAGTCCTACTGTGGCAACAAGCCCAAAAGTCAAGTAATTGAGTGGCAACATGCCTAGGCAAAGGAAATAAAATAAACAGATAATTCAACATTAGACTCCTATTTTGGGGGCAAAGGGGATAGAAGCAGGGGACAGGAGGAGGACTGAGAGCTCAGAGCTCCTGCACCAAAAGCCCAAAATGAAAATACGAGCTGGTTACAGGCCATAGAGGACCTTAAGAAGCAGATAAGAAAAGTGGAGGGAAAATTGGGAAAATAATTGAGAAGGATGTAAGAAAAGTATGAAAGGAACAGCCTGACTGAGGAAAATGACACCGTAAAAATAGACTAACTCAAATGGCAAAGGAGGACCAAAATGGCAATGAGGAGAAGAATGACTTAAAAAGCCAAATTTGCCAGATGGAAAAAGAATCTCAATATCTGTGACTGATGATATCTTTCCCACTATGAAAATAATGGAAGAAGGGGGTGTGGTCATACGAATACATATGTGAATGTGTGTGTATATGGTTACAGTTATATATGGATAGAGGGCATAGGTTGAATTTGTTGGGAAGGGAGAATACTCAAGGGATGAAATTATGAGGTGAGAGAGGAAAGTGGCAAGAGGAGATGGGGAGAGACATGGTAGGGTAAACTATCTCATGTAGGGGAAGTGGGTGCAAAGGAGGGGGAGAATAAGGAAGGCTAAAAAGGCAAAACCACATTCACATTGAATTTGGTTCAGGGAGAAAATGACATACATACTAAATGGGATATCTCAACCTGCAGCAGGATAGGGGGAAGGGGGATGAGAGGAGAGATGATGGATGGGAGGGCATCCTTGGGGTGAGGGGAGGTTGGAAGTACCCACTATAGAAGAGGGACAGGATCATGTAGGGAAATTATTTTAGATTTAAATCACCTGTCCCTAGAGATGGTGAATTCCCGCTCAGTATGTTTTCCATAAAATATTGATTAATTAGTTTTTCAAATTATATCATAGAAGGAGGAGTCTTTTTCAAGTGGGACTCCTAAAGGGTCTTCCAACTCTGAAAGTGTTTTTCTAAAGGGCATTTCCCCCCAATTTAAATGTATTTTTTTTCTGAGACATAATGCATTATTTAAGGAAATTACAAAGCAGATTAACAGATTAACAAAGCTGTTTTTAACAAAATAAAAGAACACATTTAAGGTTATAGTCTTTGTGAAACATGCACAAGAGATGTGTTTGGATTTATATGTCAAGGATAAATTCTTACCAATTAAATCTTATAGAGAACTAAAAAAAAAAAAAAAAAAAAAAGAATCTCAAAAGCTGACTGAGGAGATTCTTTCCTTCGGAGTTAGACTGGAGCAAATGGAAGCTAATGACTGTATGAGAAATCAAGATGCTGTTAAACAGATCCAAAAAATGAAAGAATAGAAGGCAACGTGAAATATCTCATGGGAAAAAGCACTGACCTGGAAAATAGATCAGGAGAGATAACTTAAAAATTATTGGACTACCTGAAAGTCTTGATCGAAGAAAGAACCTAGAAATCACCATTCAAGAAATTCTCAAGGAAAATTGCCCTGATGTTTTACAACCAGAGGGCAAAATAGAGGTAAAAAATTCACTGATTGGGGTGGCTAGGTGGCGCAGTGAGTAGAGCACCTGAGTCAGAAGGACCTGAGTTTGGATCCAGCCTCAGACACTTAACCCACACACAAAAAACAAAAAACCTAGCCGGGTGACCTTGGGCAAGTTCCATAACCCCAATTGCCCTAAAAGGGGGGGCTAGGTGGCGCAGTGAGTAAGAGTGCCGGCCTCGGAGTTGGGATGACCCGAGATGAAATCCGGCCTCAGAAAATGAGCACCCACACATAAATAATGACTAGCTGTGTAACCTTGAGCAAGTTACTTAACCCCAATTGCTTAAAAAAAATTCACTGATTACCTCATAAAAAAGATCCCCAAAAGAAAACTCCTAGGAATATTATAGCCAGGTTCCAGAATTCCCAGATTAAGGAGAAAACATTGCAAGCAGCCAGGAAGAAACAATTTTAATATCGTGGAAATATAATCAGGATAACACAGGATATGGCAGCTTCTCCACTGAGGGATTGAAGAGCTTGGAATATAATATTGTGGAGGGCAAAGGAACTGGGATTGAAACCAAGAACTACCTACCCAGAAAAACTGAGTATCATTTTTCAGGGGAAAATATGGTCATTCGGTGGAATAGAGGATTTTCAAGTATTCTTGAAGAAAAAACAAGAGTTGAATAAAAATTTTGACATTCAGACACAAGTAGCTAGACATGCTTGAGAAGGTAAACAGGGAAAGGAAATCCTAAGGAACTTATCAATGTTTAAATATTTACATTCCTATATGGAAAAATAATAACTGTTAACTGATGAAACCTTCCTCAGTATGAATGTAATTGAAGAAGGGTATATGAACATACGAATACATGTGTGAATGTGTGTATATATGTTTACAGGTATACATAGATAGAGGGCACAGGTCGAATTTAATAGGAAGGGATAATACTTAAAAGGTGAAGTTAAGAGGTGAGAGGAATATAAAGAGAAGAGATGAGAGACAGTGTGAAGCAAGCTATCTCATATGGAAGTGGCAAGGGAAAATAGTTGCAGAGGAAGGGAAGAACAGAAAGGCAAGAAGAAAAAACCTTATTCTCATTGAATTTGGTTCAGGGAGAGAATGACATACATACTGTTTTATCACATCGTAGAGGTAAGTTGGGTGGAAGGGAATTAGAGGGGGCATGATGGAAGGAATGACAGGCTCTGGGGTAGGGAAGTTGGAAGCACCCATTTTTGAAAAGGGACAGGATCAAAGTGGGGATTAGACCAAGTGAGAGGTGGTATAGGAGGGAGGGAAATAGTCTTCACAATACATCTTCTATGTTACTGATTTGCATAGCTATACATGTACAACATATACTGAATTGCTTGTCTTCCCAGTAAGAGTGGGTGACAAGGGAGGAATGGAATGAATCTGTAATTCAAAGTTTTAAGATCAAATATTTAAAAATATATAAATACTATTATTAGTTCTATCTTACATACAATTGGGAAATAAGATATACAGGCATTGGGGCACAGAGAATCACTTTGCCCTACTGGAAAAATTGAACGGGATATGGGAGATGTTGGATAGAGCAGATAGGATGAGGGGTTATTCTGTGGGACTGATATTCTGGGGTGATGGGTAGGAGAAAATGGGGAAAATTTTTAACTCAAAATCTGGTGGAAATGAATGATGCAAACCAGAGGTTAATAAAGCATTTGGGAAAAAAAATAACTGCCTGCTCATATGCTTTGATCATTTATCAATTGAGGAATGATTTTTAATTTTGAAAATTTGACTCATTTTTCTCTACATTTTAAAAATGAGGCCTTTATCTAAAGACTGGCACATCTCTGCTTTACTTCTAATCTTGATTGCATTGGCCTTATTTGTGGGGGAAAATTCATTTAGTGGAAAAACAATCATTCATTTTTCTTTTCAAAATATTCTCTTTCTTGCTTATGGTATCATCCTTTCTGTCTAAACCATGTACTCATTTTGACCTTTTCTTGGTATAAGGTGGAAGATCTTCAATTATGCCTAGATTTTGCCATACTATTTCCTAATATACCCTGCAGTTTTTTTTTTTTTAAGATTGTGAGTTCTTTTCACAAAAGCTGGATTATTTCATTTTATCAAACATCAAATTACTATAGTCATTTACTACTACATCATGTGTAAGTAACCTATTCCACTGATCCATTATTTCCAGTATTAAATAGCTTTGATGGTTGTGGATTTTTAATGTAGTTTTTGCTTTGGTCCAGCTAGATCACCATCCATTGTATTCCTCCCCACCCCATTAATCCCTTTGGTATCCTTTACCTTTAATTCATCCAGATGAATTTTGTTATTATTTTTCACTTTCTACAATATATGTTTTGTAGTTTGACACAGAGCAAGTAAATTAGGTAGAATTTCCATTTTCATTATATTAGCTGAGCCTACACATCAGCAATTGTTATTTTTCCTAAATTTTAGATATACTTTATTTCTATGAGGAGAGTTTTAAAAATTGTGCTCATATAAATCCCATGCTTGACTTGGTAGGTAGACTCCTAATATTTCATATTCTCTACAATTGTTTTAATTGAATTTCTCTTTCTATATCTTGCTACTGGGATGTGATGGTACTATATAGAAATATTTATGATTTATGGGGCTTATTTTACATCATCCAAATTTGAAAAAAATATTAATTGCTTCAAATAGAGTTTTGTTTTCTCATTGTCTAGTGTAATTCCTTCTATTTCTTTTTTCTGCTCTCAATACTAAAGCAAACATTTTTCATATAATATAGAATAAGAGTGGTGATAATGGACACCACTGTTCAACCCCTGATCTTATAAGCTGAATTTTTCCAACTTACCAAATTACATGTAATGTTTGAGGATGGTTTAAGATGGATGCTTCTTATCATGCTCAGGAAAATTTCATGTATTTCATTGTTCTCTAATATTTTAATAAGAATTACTGCAATATTTAATTAAATAATTTTTCGATTGAGAAAATCATATAGTTTCTGTTAAATTTTTCATTAATGTGCTCACTTATACTGATAAATGTCAAATACTGAACCAGTCATGCATTCTTCCTAAAAAATCCCACTTGGTCACACTGTATTACCCTAGTGAAAAATTGCTGTAATCCTTTGGCTAATGTTCTATTTAATAATACAGCAGCAATGATGATTAGCAAAATTGTTCCATACCATTACTTCTCTATCTTAGTTCTTTTTGGTTTAGGTATCAACAAATGTAACTTTCATTAAAAAAAAAAAATTGGTAGGAATCCTTCATTTATTTTTTTCCCTAAATGGTATATACATACATATAAATATATATATATATATATATATATATATATATATATATATATATATAATATTAGAATTAATTATACAATAAATATTAGGTCGAATTGACTCTTAAATCCATCTTATCAACTCACCCATAAAATGGAGGCAGATAGCAGAATGGAATAAAAACCATAATCCTACAATATGTTGTCTACAAGAAACACATATGAAACAAGGTGATACACATAGAGTAAAGGTAAAAGTTGCATTTTTCTGTTTATGTTGTTTCCTTTGCTTAGGTATATTGCCACTTATTTACTTGATTTTTGGGCTTGTTGCCACAGAAGGATTCTGCCACCAGACAGGAGAGCTTCTGTCCCATTCGTGGGGTCTTCACAACTTCTGGAGATTGGGTGGCCTCTGTAAAGCCTCCACCCACTCTGGCAAGCTGGATACCCACCCCAAACTTCCACCCCAGTCTACAATCCAGATCCAAGCATGTTAAAGCAAGAGTGATTAATCCCCAGACTGATTGCTGGATCTCTCTACAGTTAACAGATCAGGAGCTGGAGCTGCGGCTGCAAAATGACTTCTGTGCTGTGTTTCCTCAGCTGCTTTTCGCCCCCAGGGGAGGAAGCCAATGCATTCCCCAAATATTGGTCCCAAAGTCCATAGGGCACTAACCTCTCACTTTGTCTTAGGCATATCTGTGCTGATAGTTCTGGAATTGCCACAGCTGCTGGTGTTCTGGGATCCCTCCAGCCAACTGCTGGCCCAGCCGCCCTGGGGCTAAAACTGCTGAGCTCTCGGTTCTCAGCGAGCTGTGCTGCCCCCTCTCAGAGAGCTGTGCTGGCTGCTCCCTGCAGGGCCGCTGGGCTGTCCTCAACAGGAGGTTGGATTCTCTGTGTCGTTCAATGGATGCTGGGGCTCCAGAAGTTGTTCAGATTCCCCTTTCACATTGTTTTGAGATGGAGTGGGTCAGAGCACCTTGGACATGGTGTTTCTACTCCGCCATCTTGGCTCTGCCCCCTCAATTTCTTTTTCTGAGATGGTATCATTTAAGTAATTTACTTCATTGTCTGTTAATCTGGGCAATTCATATTTTTGTAAATATTCATCCATTTCACTAAGGTTATCAAATTTAAGTGCATACAATTGGGCAAAACAATTGCTAATTTATGTTTTAATTTTCTATTCATTGGAGGTAGAGTATTTTTTTTCATTTTTGATAATCATAATTTGGTTTTCTTCTTTCTGTTTAACATACTGCCTAAAGATCAATTTTCCCATAAAACCAGCTCTTAGTTTTATTTATTAATGTAATCGTTTTCTTAATTTCAATTTTATTGATCTATCCTTTAGTTTTTAGTATTTCTAATTTAATATTTAAGTAGTGATTTTCAATTTGATTTCTCCTCTCTTTTTCAGTTGCATGGCCAATTTATTGACTTCCATTTTCTCTATTTTATTCATGTATGCATTCAGAGATACAAAACTCCCCCACAAGTTTTGGTATGTTATCTCATTTTTGACATTCTCTTGAATGAAGTTATTGATTGTTTCTATAACTTCTTTGTTTACCCACAAATTTTTCCATGGCCCTTTGTTACATATATTTTTTATTTCCTCATGATCTGAAGGATGCATTTATTTTTTTCTGCCTTTTGATACTGATTTGTGATTATTTTTTTTTTTAAGCAATTGGGGTTAAGTAACTTGCCCAAGGTTACACGGCTAGTCATTATTTATGCGTGGGTGCTCATTTTCTGAGGCCGGATCTGATCTCGGGTAATCCCAACTCCAAGGCCGGCACTCTTACTCACTGCGCCACCTTGCAGCCCCTTTAGGGCAATTGGGGTTAAATAACTTGCCCAAGATTACATGGCTATGTTGTTGTTTGTGTGAATTAAGTGTTGGAGGCCAGCTTCGAACTCAGGTCCTTCTGACTCCAGGGCCGGCGCTCTATTCACTGTGCCACCTAGCCGCCCGATTTGTGATTATTTATGCCCTAATACACGGTCAATTTTGTGTTTATGCCATGTACCCCTGAGGAGGAGGTATATTCCTTTTTTATCCCCATTATATTTTCTCCAGAGATCTGTCTTATCTACCTTTTCTTAAATTCTGTTCACCTATTTAACTAGCTTCCTGTTTACATTGAGGTTAGATTTTAAAGTTCGGAAAGGGAGAAATTGGGGTCTCCCACTAGTATAGTTTTGCTATCTATTTCTTCCTCTAATTCCCTTAACTTCTCCAATAGGAATCTTGTTGTTATACACTTGATTTATATATGTTTAGCAATGATACTGCTTCATTTTTATGGTGCCTCTTTTGCAGCATATAAGTTCCTTCCTTATCATTTTCATTAGATGTATTTTTGATTTTGCTTTATATGAGATAAAGATTGCTCACCATGCTTTTTCTTTTTACTTTAGCTGAAGCATGTTTTTCTCCAGCCTTTTGCCTTTACTCTGGGAGTATGGCCCTGTTTCAAATGAGCTTCTTGTAGAGATCATGTTGTAGGGCTATGATTTTTAATCCATTCTGCTATTCACCTATATTTTGTGGAAAAGTTCATCCCATTCACATTCAAAGATATGATTCCTATCTAGGTCTTTCTCTCCATCCTATTCCCTCACCTGTTTATGTTTTATTTCTCCCTTCTCCCTAGTCCTCCTTAAGAGTTTCCCTTTTGACCACGACCTTATTCTGTATTCCCTCCATCATAACCCCCTTCCAATTTCCTACCCTTCTGCCTTACTACTTCTTCCCTCCCTTCTAACAACCAGCCCTTGTCACCCTTTCCCTAGTTCTGTTTGTAGGGCTCAATAGATTTTTATATCTAATATTTTCTTTCTTTTTTTCAAATAATTTATTAACTTCTGGTTTACGTCATTCATTTCTGCCAGATTTTGTGTTACAATTTTTCCCCATTTTCCCCTACCCACCCAGAATAGGAGGCCCACTGGGTACCCCTCATCCAATCTGCTGTCTCCCATATCGTCTCCAATACCCCCTTCAACTTTTCCATTAGGGAAAGAAGAATCTCTGTGCCCCAATGCCTGCACATCTTATCTCCCAATTACAGGCAAAATGGTGTTAATAATAGTATTTATATATATTTGAAACATTTAATTTTAAAACTTCCAATTCCAGATCCATTCCCTTCCTCCCTTGTCATCCAATGCCGCTGGGAAGATAAGCAATTCACTATATGTTGTACATGTATAGCTATGCAAAACATTACCATAGTAGATATATTGTAGAAGACTGATTATATTTCTCTCTCTCCTATCCCACCCCCCACCTGGTCCATTCCCTACTGTTATCCTGTACCTCTTCAAAGGTGGGTGCCTCCAACCACCCCTCCCCCCAAAATACCCTTCCCTCCATCCACCCACATCTCATCCCCCTCCCCTCTACACTCCTGCAGGGTGAGATATCCCATATGGTATGTACATCATTCTCTCCCTGAGCCAAAATCAATGAGAATATGGTTTTGCCTTTTTGCCTTCCTGTTCTTCCCCTCCCTGGCAACCAATTCCCACTGCCACTTCTACATGAGATAGCCCACCCCCCCCGCCAAAGCATCTCACCATCACCTCTCACCACATTACTCTCTAACCTCTTAACTTCACCCCTTAAGTATCATCCCGTCCCACCAAATTCAACCTCTGCCTTCAATCCATCTATACCTCTAAACATATATACACACATTCATATATGTATTCATATGCCCACATACACTTCTTCCATTATTTTCATACTGAGAAAGGTTTCATCAGTTGTAGTTATTCTTTTTTTCCATATAGGAATGTAAATAGTTGTGTATTTGATAAGTTCTTTTTGATTTCTTTTTCAGACAAGGCAGATTTCGTCCCAAATTTGGGGTTTTCTCAACTTCCGGAGGTATTAGTTCGGTGCCCTCTCTGAATCCCCCACACACTCTGGCAATCTGGTCACACACCCCAAGACCTCCACCCTAAACCACAAATCCAGATCGAAGAAGTGTAAAGCAAGAGCACTTACCCCCTAGAGTTATAGCCAGATGGCCCTACAGTCCACAAGGGAGGAGCTGAAGCTGCAACTGAAGCTTCAAAATGGTGGCTGAGCTGCAGATCCTTAGCAGTTTCTTGTTCCCAGGGGAAGAAGCTGACATGCTCACAAATACTGTTACCAAAGTCCATAGGGCACTATCCTCTCACTTTGACCTAGGCATCTATGTGTTGGAAATTCGGGAAATGCCACAGCAGCTGGTGTTCTGGGGTCCCTCCAACTGATTGCTAGTCTAGCCACTCTGGTGCTAAACCCTTTGATTCACTCGGGCCTGGACTCCACTTCCAGAGTGGCTCACTGGCCACTCTTTGCCTGGCTGTCTTCAGTGGGAGGTTAGCTTCTCTGTGTTATTTTGTGGGTTCTGGAGCTCCAGAGGTTGTTCAGAGTCCCCTTTTACGTAATTTTGAAGTGGTGTGGGCTGAAGCACTTTGGAAGGGCTGTTTCTACACCTCCATCTTGGCTCTGCCCCATCTAAGATTTTCTTAATTTCATTATTATTTATCTCTCCTTTGTTTTTTCGAATTTCAAATTTCATTTAGTTGGGGATTTTCAATTTGTTCTTTTTCTAGCTTTTTTAGTTGCATGCCCTCCTTTAATTGCATTGATTTCCTTTTTATTTTATTAATGTAAGAGCATAGTAATTCTTAAAGGAAAAGTTAAATTAGTTATAGGATGATATTGAGCATATAATATACTATTTATTCGACTACACAATACCCTTTAAGGGATAATTTATATAACAATAAAGTAAAGCATTTAAATAGATGAAGAAGATTTTAGAAACGTTAGATGTATTTGACCTCTGAAGAAAATTGAATGAAAATATCTGTAACACATATATACAGATACCAATTAACTTCACATATAGATCAAGGGAAAGTAGTTAGACAATTGATGGTAAGCAAATATGAACAGCAAGAAGAAAACTACAAAGAAAAAAACTATAAGTCAATAGTGCAACAACATTGAAGCACCACAAAGTGTTTCATTGATTGACGTAATCTCTGAAAAAAAGATATTCATAGTAGGTTGAGGCAAAATTATGCAATAAAGGCAGGCACTCAACTGAGATTTTCCCCAAAGTCCTCCATATACTTTTAAAGGATGATTCTAAGAAAATTCTAGAGATGTGTAATTTAAAAAAACAAAAGAAAACAAAACATAGTAAAACAAATTTCAAGCCCAAGACAGCTTGAACAATTAGCAGGAACTGTCTGTTACACCACAGTGAGAGAAGCAAAGTCTAGCTCAAGCTACTGCAACACAGTTCTGTTTGGTGCAAACCAGAGCAAGTGTTGGGAGCGACTGATGCAGCAGCAGCAGGTGCAACAGGTGCTTCTGGATCTATCATTACACACATTTTAAGGAGTGGAACAACTGGTCAGAAGGATATTATAGGGGTATTTTTTTCTAACACTGAGGCAGTACTCTGTTCCTTTTTCCATACTTGTATGTTGGCCACAGCACTGGTTGGAAGTCCCAGGGTAAAGAAGGAGCACTATAGCACCAGAGCTAGGAGCTTCAGTGAAGCAAGAACTCTCTTCACAGTTCATGGCCGAAAATAATACTTAGGGTTGCTCTCAGGCAAGAGAAAAGGCCAGAACAATAGTAAACAAATCTTCTTTATACCATAATACCTTGAAAGAACTAAAAACATACTAGTCCCTAGAAGTATTTCTGAAAACAGATACACAAAGCCCCCAGAGTTTGAGACAGTTTACCCTCCATACTGGAAGTAGAGCCCCACATTAATAAGTGTTAAAAGTCAAGTAATATCCTGGGAAAATTATCAAAGAACAGAAAAAAAAATATATATATATATATAACTCTGATAATAGAAAATTTCTAAGATAATGAAGACAATCAAAACACTTAAACTCAGAAGAAGACAACAAAGTCAAAAAACTTACCTACAAAGCCTCCAAGAAAAAAGTATAAATGATCTTATGCCATAGAAGAACTCAAAAAGATATTGAGAATTAAATAAGAGAGGAAAAGCAAATATTGAGAAGAGAAACAAGAGTGGTACAAGAAAATTGAGAAAAATTAGTCAACACTGTGATAAAGGACAAAGAAAAAATTACTAAAAAAAACAACACCTTAAAATATATTAGGTTAAATGGTAACAAGAAGTTAAAAAAGTGAATTTGGAGAATGCCTTACAAAGCAGAATTGGTGGAAGCTAGGTGGCACAGTGACTGGAGCAAGGCCCTGAGGTCAGGAGGATCTGAGTTCGAATCTGGCCTCAGACACATAACACACACACACACACACACACACACACACACACACACACACAAAGAGCCGTGTGACCTTGGGCAAGTCCTTAACCCCAGTTGCCCTCAAAAAAAAACCAAAAACGTTTTGGTTCAATGGAAGAGGAGCCCCAACAACTCACTGGAGAAAGTAATTGCTCAAAAATTTGAGTGGAGAGGGCAGAGTCAATATGGCGGAGTAGAAACAGCACTTCTGTGGCACTCAGGACCACAACACTTCAAAATTATGTAAAAGGGGAACTCTGAATGACATCTAGAGCTCCAGAACCCAGAAAATGACACTGAAAAGCTAACCTCCTCCTGAGGACAGCCCAGCAGCCTGTCAGGGAGAGGCCATGGCAGCATTCTGGGAGCCAAGCCCAGGCCTGAGTTAATCAGACATTTTACCCCAGGGTGGCCAGGCCAACAGCCGGCTGGAGGGACCTCAGAAAACCAGCAGCTGTGGTGTTTCGAGAATTATCAACACATAGATTTGGAGGACAAAGTAAGATGTCAGTGCCCGATGGACTTTGGGACTGGTTGGGAGAGCTCATTAGCTTCTTCCCCTGGGGGCTAAAAGGCCGCTGAAGAGTCTGTGCAGCTTCCACAGCTTGAGCCATGTTGCCACATTGCAGCTTCATCTCCTGGGCTGTAGGGGAATGTGGCAATCAGTTGGGGGAGGAAGGTTAATCTCTCTTGCTTTACCTTTCTTGGATCTGGGATTGTAGTCTGGGGTGGAGGCCTTGGGATCTGTGATAAGCTTGCCAGAGTGTGTGGAGCTTCAGAGGGGCCACTCAATACCTCCAGCAGTTGAGAAAACCCCAACCTTTGGGACAGAAGCTCCCCTGTCTGGTGGCAGAGACCTACTATGGCAACAAGCCCAAGAGTCAAGTAACTGAGTGGCAACACTTCTAGGCAAAGGAAACAAAATAAACAGAAAAATGCAACATTAGACTCCCATTTTGGGGGCAAAGAAGATCAAAACATGGAAGACGAAGAAGACTGTGATGTCAGAAATCCTGTACCAAAACACCCAAATGAAAATATGAGCTGGTTACATGCCATAGAGGAGCTTAAGAAGCAGATAACAGATGTGGGCGGGGGGGGCGATTGAGAAGAGAAATGAGAAAGATGCAAGAAAAGTATCAAATGAGATTCAGAAACTTGATGTAGCAAAATAACACCTTAAAAATAGACTAACTCAATTGGAAAAAAGAGCCTCAAAAAGGCAATGAGGAGAAGAATACCTTAAAAAGCCAAATTTTCCAGATAGAAAAAGAATCTCAAAAACTCACTGAGGAGATTCATTCCTTCAGAATTAGACTGGAGCAAACGGAAGCTAGTGACTTTATGAGAAATCAAGATGCTGTTAAACAGATCCAAAAAATGAAAGAAGGCAATGTGAAATATCTCATGAGAAAAAGCACTGACCTGGAAAACAGATCCAGGAGAGACAATTTAAAAATTATTGGACTACCTGAAAGCCATGTTCAAAAAACGAACCTAGAAATCATCCTTCAAGAAGTTCTCAAGGAAAATTGCCCTGATGAACCAGAGGGCAAGATACAGGTTGAAAGAATCCACCAATCACCTCCTAAAAAAGATCCCAAAAAGAAAACTCCTAGGAATATTGTTGCCAGGTTCCAGAATTCCCAGGTCTAAGAGAGAATATTATAAGCAGCCAGGAAGAAACAATTTCAATATTGTGGAAACACAATGAGGATAGTGCAGGATCTGGCAGCTTCTACACTGATGGAATCAAGGGCATGCAATATGATATTCCAGAGATCAAAGGATCTGTGATTAAAACCAAGAATCACCTACCCAGCAAAATGGAGTATCATGTTTCAGGGTGAAATATGGCCATTCAGTGGAATAGATTATTTTCAAGCATTTTTTAGGAAAAAAACAGAGTTGAATAGAAAATTTGACATTCACACATAAGAAGGAGAGATGCTTGAGAAAGTAAACAGGGAAAATAATTCATAAGAAACGTATCAAAGTTGAACTATTTATGTTCCTACATGGAAGAACGATAACTGTAACTGATGAAACCATTCTCAGTATGAAAGTATCCGAAGAATGGTATATGGGCATATGAATACATATGTGAATGTGTGTATATATGTTTATAGGTATATATAGATAGAGGGCATAAGTCCAATTTAATGGGAAGGGATAATCCTTATGGGGTGAAATTGAGAGGTGAGAGAGGAACATAAAATTGAGAGGTGAGAGGTGAGGAGATGGGGAGAGACAGAATGGGTTACACAATCTCATGTAGAAGAGGCAAGGGAAAGTGGTTGCAGGGGAGGGGAAGAATAGGAAGGCAAAAAGGCAAAACATTCTCATTGAATTTGGCTCAGAGAGAGAATGACATAAATACTAAATGGGATATCTCACCTTACAGGAGAGTATGAAGGAGGGGGATGGGGGGAGATGATGGAAGGGAGGGAAGGCTGGGGTTGAGGGAAGTTGGAAGTACCCATTTTTGAAAAGGGACAGGATCAAAGTGGGGAGTGGACTAGGTGGGAAGTGGGATTGGAGGGAGGGAAATATAGTCTGTCTTTTATAATATATCTACTATAGTAATGTTTGGCATAGCTACACATGTACAACATATACTGAATTGCTTATCTCCCCAGTAAGGGTGGGTGACAAGGGAGTAATGGAATGAATCTGGAATTCAAAGTTTTAAAATCAAAAATTTTAAAAATACATAAATACTATTATTAATGCTATTATCATATAATTGGGGGAAAAGATGTGCAGCCATTGGGACCAGGGATTCATCTTGCCTTACTGGAAAAGTTTCTGATGGAAATGAATTATGTAAACCAGAAGTTAATAAAGCATTTGAAAAAAAAAATCAGTGGAAGAAACAAAAGCTAATGACTTTATGAAATACCAAGAAACAATGAAACAAAACCAAAAGAATGAAAAAAAAAATAGAAGGCAATGAGAAATATCTCATTCAAAACAACAACTGGCATTGAAAATAGATCCAACAAATATAATTTTAAAAATATTGGGCTACCTGAAAGTCATTATTTAAAAAAAATGAAATAAAAAGTAACCAAACATCATCTTTTAAGAAAATCTCAAGGACATTTGCCCTGATATTCTAGATGCAGAGGGTAAAATAGAAATTGAAGGAATACACCTATCAACTCCTCAAAGATGTCCCTAATTGAAAACTCCTAAAGTATTATTGTCAACTTCCAGAGTTCTCAGACCCAGGAGAAAACATTGTAAGCAGCCAGAAAGAAACAATTCAACTCTCATGGAACCAGTCAGAATAACATAAGATTAAACAGTTTCTACATTAAAGTATAAGAATGGCTGGAATATAATATTCCAGAGGGCAAAGGAGCTAGGATTACAACTGAGAAACACCTACCCACCAAAACTGAGTATAATCCTCCAGGGAGAAAATGGAAATTCAATGAGATAAAGTGTTTTAAAGCATTCTAGAAAAAGAACAGAACTGAACTGAAAATTTGACTTTAAAATACACAACTCAAGAGAAGCAAAAAAAGGTGATCAGGAAAGGAAAATCATAAGAAACTTATTTAAGTTAAAATGTTTTCATTCCTACATGGTGTAATGCAAATGCAACTTTTTAAGATCTTCCCTGCCCCTAGGTTAAGTGCACCTGGAGCCTGTAGTGGCAGCCTTATTTTTCAGGAAATCCCACACCTTGATACTTTGTGATTGGGCAGTGGGTCAAGAAGGTTTTTACATTCTCTTGAGCCAGGAGAAGGCTATATAAACCCTGATGGGAGGCTTTGCTTTGGGGCTCACTTTGAGAAGTGTTGTGTGATTTCACCAGATGAGACACTGAGCAGCTGTTGAGAGCCCTCTGGCTTTGAAAACCCAGATGTTGATGCATACCACTCTGGTAACTGTGATTTGGTATTGATAATGGTTAGACAGTTTGGAAGCCTGTCTGCTTGATCTGTCTCTCTGTTTCTACTTTCTGTATACTCTGAAGTTCAGGGTGCTGACGTTTTTCTTTTTTTTTTTTTTTTTTTTTTTTTTTAAAGCAATTGGGGTTAAGTAACTTGCTCAAGGTTACACGGCTAGTCATTTGATTTATGCGTGGGTGCTCATTTTCTGAGGCCGGATCTGATCTCGGGTCATCCAAACTCCGAGGCCGGCGCTCTTACTCACTGCGCCACCTAGCCGCCCCTTTCGGGCAATTGGGGTTAAGTAACTTGCCCAAGGTTACACGGCTAGGTTTTTTTGTTTGTGCGGATTAAGTGTCGGAGGCCGGCTCTGAACTCAGGTCCTTCTGATTCCAGGGCCGGCGCTCTATTCACTGCGCCACCTAGCCGCCCCCTGACGTTTTTCAATGAACTAGGTAATATATGTTTGTGTGATTAAAGTAAGCTTAATACCTTTTGAGTTGCTTTCCTTTAGAAAAGCAGATCTAAGAATCTGTGTTGGCAGACACCCTGGGGATATTGGGGTACTTGCTGCTACACATGGGAAGGCTGTAACTCAGAAAAACATTTCTAACTATTGGGGCTTTTAGAAAAAAAGTCCCTGTAGAAAGAAGGCAGAGATGTGAGTTGAATGTGAAGTTGAATGTGAAGATTATGTCTCAGAATAAAAATTAAGGGATCTGAGAGGAATATACTGGAAGAAAGAGAAAAGGAAAGATAGAACGAGGGAAATTATATCACCTAAAAAAGTCAAGAAAGTGCATTTACATTTGAGGGGAACAGGCTGAGTTGAGAGGGAGTGGGTGAACCTTACTGTCATCATAGTTGAGTCAAAGAAGGAATAACATGAACACTCAACTGGGTTTATAATTGCATCTTACCCTATAGGAAGGTAGAAATAGAAGGAGAAAAAAGAAATGGTTGGAGCATGATAGTAGAGAGGGCTCATTGGAAGAGGAGTTTGTCAGAAGCAAAACACTTTTGAGGAAGGTCAGGTTAAAAGGAGAAAGTGAATAGAATAATTGGGAGGGTGATAAAAGGGAGTTAATGCAGTTAGTAATAGCATGTGAAAAAAATTAAAGCATGTTTCTCTGAGAAAGGCCACATTTCTAAAATAAAAATGAGCCAAATCAATTTAAAAAAGTAAGAGCCATTGCCCAATTGATAAATGATTAAAAAATATGATCAGTTTTCAAATGAAGTAACCAAAGCTACCTATAGCCATATGATAAAATATTCTCACAGCTGATTTGGGAAATTCAAAAACTCTGAGGTGCTTCATACCTATTAGATTAACTAATAGGAAAGAAAACATAAATTACAAATATTGGAGGGGATGTGGATGAAAACGAGAAATTAATTCACTATTGGTGGAGTTTTGAACTGATTAAACCATCTTGTAGATCAATGTAGAGCTATATCCAAAGTTTTATAAAACCATGCAGACCTTTTCAGCTAGCAATAACAATACTAGTTCTGTATCCCAAAAGAGATAAAAAAAAACATTAAAGAAAGGAACCTATATATGTAGAAAAATATTCATAGCAGCTCTTTTCTGGAAGGAACAAATTAGAAATCTTGGGGATGCTCATCAATTAGGGAATGTAAGAACAAATTATGGTATGTGATTATGATGGAATGCTATTGTACTATGGGAAATGATCAGCAGGGTGCTCTCAAAGAAACCTGAAAAGACATATATGAGATGATGTAAAGTGAAATATGCTATGTATAAGGCAACCACAATATTTTAAGATGCTCAGATGTAAATGACTTAGCTATTCTCAGCAAAAAAAAAAAAAATGATTCAAGACAACTCTAAAGGACTTTGATGAAAAATTCTATGGATCCACAGACAAAGAGCTGATGTTGTTGTTGTTGTTGTATTTGGCTTGAGTATTCTTTTGTCTCTTTTCTTTCCCAGTATTACTATTATGGATATATTTTGCATGACTGCATATGTATAAAGTATGTATTATCGCTTGCCTTCTCAATGAGTCAATATGGGGAGGGAGGGATAGAATTTGAATTCAAATTTTAAAAATTAATTTTAAAGTCATTTTTATTTGAAACTGTGGAAAACAACATGCTAAATAAGAAAATAAAAGAAATTCATAGCACCATTGAATCTACCAATTTTATGCTGAGCTCTGGACATTCCATCAACATGTCTTTGGTACAACCATAGAATGGTGACAGTCATGGCAATAGGAATGAAGCCCATTTCATATAAGAATCAATTGTAGTGTTAGTCAGCTTTTGGAAAAGATCATTTAACAGGTTGTGATGTTTAGCTTTATGATTTTGAGGAATAGCTATGTTGGAGATGGATTAGTTTTATTCTGTTTGGTTTCAGAGGTCATGTAGTGATGACTAAATATTGAAAACGGACTCAATTCAAGTGATGCCTTACAAACTTTCAGTTGTGTAACCCTGAGCAAGTCATTTAGTTACTTTCA
This sequence comes from Gymnobelideus leadbeateri, assembly GCA_011680675.1. Lineage (NCBI taxonomy): Eukaryota > Metazoa > Chordata > Mammalia > Diprotodontia > Petauridae > Gymnobelideus > Gymnobelideus leadbeateri. The sequence goes on from WOXC01003181.1 coordinate 116,376, forward strand.
TCCTGTTTCCTTTCTGTAAAATGGGGATATTAGTAATTCCTTCATTGGGTTCTTGTGAGAATCAAATGAGATATGTTATCTCATTAAAATACTTTGCAAACCTTCAAATGCTATCAAATACTAGTTAATAATATCGGAATGTAATTTAAGTATATAGAAGTGTTTTTTTGTATGTTCATTTGTTTTTTGTTTGTTTTTTGGGTTTTTTTTTGGCAAATGTTAAATTTATTGCAATTTTCCTTTGTAGCTTTTAACTTACTGGACATTCAACAGCACCACTATTGATGTCATCAATGGCATCATGAGGATGTTGGCCATCAATGCCCACAGATTGGGCTGTCCCAATTATCCCTTTATTGGTTCCAGAGATATCTCTTGCCAAGGACTGGCGCCTCATCTGTCCAGAAATGTTGACAATATCAAGACTGAGGTTTCCCTTGTGTTTGATATTTTTTTACTTCTTTCTGTCCCAAGGAGGTTCCTTTAGGTTTTTAATGATCAAGGCTGGGGCAAAAGGTACAACCTCAATCTGAGCCTCTCTTTTCTGAATGGTAAGCTTCACTGTGATCCTTAACCCTTTCCAGTCACCTGTTGCCTTGGCAATGTCATCACCAACCTTTTGGAGAAACAATCCCATGGGACCAATTTTGGGGGCCAGAACTGATGTGACACCTGTGCACCTTAAAATATGACTTTAATTTCATTTGGGTCAAACTTGGGTAGCATGGTAGCGACAAAGTTGGAGACTTGGCCTGGACACTGCAGGGTGGATGCCTGTGTCGGGTGAACCTGGATTCGGGATGACCAAAAGAAGTTGCACCTTCACCACCATGAGCAGAAGCCAAAAAGCCGTATTATCATTTTTTAATGAAAACTTTGAATTGCTACTCTCATGTGAGATGCCAGGAAATGAAAACTAAATGCAAAAGATGAGAAGGCTGAAAATGTATAATTTCAGAAGGTAGATCCGTTTGGTACAGATTCACATCAGGGCAGAGTATAAAGAATGGGGCAGGCACCATTTCCAGGAAATGTGTCCGTGACAAAAGATTGGTATGAAAGATTTTGAAGATGTTCTTTCCTTTTTTTATTTTAATATATTTCATTGTGAACTTAAGAAATAAAGGAAGCATTTCCATAACATAATAGAAGGGAAAAAAAGGTTGCATATGAGACTGCAAATTTGAATTTCTCTTCTCCTTTATTGACTTCCAGAAACACATATGCATGGATGCACACATACACACAGAGTGTGTGTGTGTGTGTGTGTGTGTGTGTGTGTGTGTGTGTGTGTGTTTCCAGAAATCAGCAGGGAGAAGATTCTGGCAATGACATCTGAAATGGAGGTTGAGGAGACCACATTGATAACCTGGAAGAGGAGGAGGATGAGGTAAGTGTGGGAACAGGATAAGAAGGACAAAGATTTGCAGGCATCCCTATGGACTGCCCAAAAGGGATTAGAGAGATTGTGGAAATTTCAAGAGTTGCACATGAAAAGAAATGAGGCAGGAAAAGTAAATCATCATGAAGTTTTGGAGAAAGAAACTAGGCTTAAGCTGATTCCAAACCAGGAGGCTAAGAAGGCTATTTGACATGGGAGTTTCAAGTTGAAGAAAATAAAAAGGAACATACTGCAAGGGGAGGAAGTCAGTGAAAGAGTGAAACTACTGGAGTCCAGTACTGTAGATGCAGAAAGATGGGAGAGGAAGATAAAAACAAAAAATCCAGGTCTAGCCTTTTCAGGGCAGCTTCTCGGTTACAACAGTATCATCAGTTGAGCAGGTAGAACAAACCTGATATGGAAACTTACCAAAAAACCGAGAGGAAACAGAGTTGTACCAAATTTTAATAGGCTTCTTCATGAAACACATGTACCTTCTGCAGAAAAAATTGCAGAGATATTTATAGATCTATTGGGGGAATCAAACCAACAAAGGAGAAAAATGCACATATATGCTTATAATGATGACTCTGATTTTTATTACATTAATTAAAGAAATGTCAAGTTCCAGAATAAGGCAGAGATAGTCTATGGAAAATATACAGCTGAAATCAAAGAGAATTTAGAAAGAGGAACATTAGTCTAAACTGTAATAAACATTGAACATGGTAGTAAATTGAGTCTGTGTAAATTATCATTGAATTGTACAAATAAAGGAGCATGTATGCTCTTACTTTAAAAATGCCACCCTTCTCACTGAATTTGGCTTAGGGAGGGAATGACATATCCACTAAATAGTGTATCTAACCTTACAGGAGTGTTGGGGGGAAGGGGATGAGAGGGGGTATGATGGATTGGAGGGCAGGTTGAGGGGGAGGGAAGTTGGAAGCACACAGTTTTGAAAAGGGACAGGGTCAAAGTAAAGATAGAAAAAGTGGGGGGGGGGGTGAGATAGGGTGGAGGTAAATATAGTCGGTCTTTCACAATATATCCACTATGGAAATGTTTTGCATAGCTACACATGTACAACTTATGTTGAATTGCTTATTTCCCAGTAAAGGTTGGTTAGGATGGAAGAAGGGAAAGAATCTGGAATTCAAAGTTTTGAAATCAAATGTTTATGATGATGATGATGATGTTTACCTGCAAGGGGGAAAAAAGATATACAGGCACTGTGGCATAGAGATCGAGCTTGCCCTACTGAAAAGTCAGAGGGTGTATGAGGGATGATTTAGGAGAGAGCAAATTGGGGGAGGGAGGACACATTATTTTTGGGGTGCCAGGTAGGGGAGAGACAGGGAGAAATTTTTAACTCAAAATGATGTAAGCTAAAAACAAACACAAAATTTAATTCAAAAAGTAAGTAAAAACTAAAATTAAAAAATGCCACCCTTTAGAGATTAGCAATGTGAAATTTATCATCATCTTTTTGACTAGGCATTTTATTTTTGTCAACTTAGTTTCAAATAAAATAATGAATTCTTCTAAGAGTTTTGGTTGGAATCTAATCAGAAGTTAATTGTTGCTTTTAATAGTTTGTTAAAATAAATTGTCTTGATTTTTTTTTTTGTTTCTGCACTAAATATAGCCATACACTTCTTTTTTCTCTTTTTCAGATATGTCACACTATAAAATATGACTTACATTATTTTTTGCTTTTTGCTTTTTGCAGGGCAATTGGGGTTAAGTAACTTGCCCAAGGTTACAAGGCTAGGTTTTTGTTTGTGTGTGTTAAGTGTCTAAGGCCAGTTCCGAACTAAGGGCCTTCTGACTCCAGGGCCAGTGTTCGACTCACTGTGCCACTTAGAGGCACCGACTTACATTAATTTTATGAATAATAGACTGTGGACCATAACATATCTTCCCACCCAATGCCCCAACAATGGTTTTTAGTTACTAAAAATATAATTTAGAAAATTATTCTTTATTGCCATGTAACCCCTTTTTTATTTTGATGTTTACAATCTAAATTCTTATTACTAGAGACTGACCATCTATATTCCAGGTGTTATTGTTACCAAAATGAAAAGCAAATTGGAAATTTAGGTTCAAATCCTACAGGATGGCCATGGGGTGAGCAGACCAATGTAAGGCTAACATGGTAAAGCATATTGAGGGAAAAGCTGACAATTTTGAAAACTTCTGTTGAAATCCCGACACTGATACACATTTGCTTGTAGCCATAAACAAGTTATTTAGTGCTTCAAGGCCCCCTAAAACTGAGTTTAAATTAAACAAGAATTGCCATTCTTCATTAAAGTGTTGTTTTTTAATATTAAGAGTTTGTTACAATGAGGAAAGAACGTTTGCACTAAACTATGACATCCTTCTCCCACTTCCCACAAAAAAAGAAAAAAATAGGCATTCCCAGCACATAAATGGTACACTCCATCTCTCAAAAGCAGACAATTACCCTTCTGTGTTACCAGTTTTCAGAGCCTAAGGTTTGAAACTGTGTTTTAATTTAGCTAAATTATACTTCCATTTGCAAAAGAATTTTAAAATAAGTTGTCAATAATTTAAGTCAGTCTCTAATATAAAATCTACATCAGGAAAGGCTTATGTTATTGTTATTGTTGTTCTGTTTTGCTTTTTCTTTACAATTTAAATAAGACTAAAGTAGCCTCTAGGCTATATAAAAATAGCAACACTATTTTGTAGGGGAATTAGGGAGTTGATCTCTCTCTATATCTATCTATCTCAGTGATTGACTTAAATCTTTAAAACAGATAATTCCATTAATTTTATACATATCTGTAGATTTAATTTAGGGAATCATTTAGGAAAAAAACTCTCACTAAATTTCTGTACGCATTTATTTTACTCCCATGTGACGTTCTTTTTATATGAATATGATAAGTATGTCAGCTAGAGAGTATCACTGTAGTTAAAATCACTGAAGAAGACATGACTATTTTGCCTTCTAGTTTCCATGAAATAAGCAGAATTATTAACTTTGTTATGGTGAAGCACTCCACTGCCATCTACTGGTGTAAAATAAAAACTATATAAGGTTTTAGACAATGTTTTATAGTAAAAAGATAAATTTAGTCTTTCTGATTGATTATTGAAATGTGATCTCACTTTAACCTGAACAGAATTAGATATACAATAAAATTTAATTTTAAATTATTTTAATTTATTTCCATAACATACTGACTGTAATGTGAAACTATGTCAAAGAAAATCATTAGAAGGAATAATAATCAAACTATTCAAAATTTATTTCAGATCATTATCAATATCTATGAAATATGATGATGATTATTTTACTGGAATTTAAATAATTAATAATCATAGAGGAAAATGTGTGTTTTATGAAATTTGTTCTAAAGAAATCACTTAATTCCGTTCTAAGATTATAACTATTATAAAGATCTTATTAATTTCCAAAAATCTGTGAAATATTGCCTCGAAGGACCTGTTAAAATTAACTTCAAAGAAGGAAGGTAGGGACATGTTTTAAATATGGTTTCTCTATATATATGTTAGGAAGAATACTTAAGCCTTAGTTAAATTTTTAATGCCTTCTAAAAATAACTAGTTCACTTAATAAAATTGGACAATAGGACAAGTAAGAACTAGACATTAATGGACACAGGCCATTATAAATAGTCATGCCCAAAAGTCCATGTATCAATAATGTTATTAGTATATTTTGTTATAAAGGAGTTTCTAATATGCAGTCAAGTATTAAAAGTTTTTCCTTTTTTTTAATTTTAAATGTTAACTGCAACTCTCACAGTAATGTGTAGGATTCTTCAACCTGGGTCCCTCCCAAATGAGCTGATTTACATTATACCACTTCTTTGAAATACTCAAAAATAAGGGCATCACTGCAACAGCAGCAACAGCCTAAGCAGCACCAACAACAAAACAACCAAAATAAGCACTCTCAGAAGAAATCTGCCATTGATTTTTCAGTTTTGGTGAAAAATAAGGCCAATTCTCAAGCTGTTGTCTGTGATTCTTACCTTCATGAAATAACCTAAACGTGTAGCTGGACATTTTGAAAAGTATGTTCCTAAAATTTCTATTTTAAATGGATTTTTTAAAATCATGATTTAAAATATACCTATTGTTTTATGAACACAGAAATGTCAGTGTGCATAATTTCTAGAAATTGACAGTGGTTAGAAATCGTATAACTTTTAGAGTGCTAGACTCTAGTCAGGGAGATCTGAGTTCAAATTCCAATGCTGTGTGACCAAAGGTATGTCATTTGACCTTCCTGAGCCTCAGTTTCCTCACCTGTCAAATAGGGATATTAAGATTTTCAGCACTGACATCAACCAGGGGTGGGTACCCTGTGAACTCATGGCCACATACAGCCTTCTAAGTCCTTCGTTATGGTATTTTGACAAAGTCCAAGTTTTACAGAATAAATCCTTTTATTAAGAAGATTTGTTCTGCAAAATTTGGATTCATTCAAAGAGCCACAATTGAGGACCAAGAGGGCCACATATGGCCTTGAGGCCAAAAATTACCCATTCTTTCCTCAAGGCATTTTTGAGTTTCAAAAGGCAAAGTGATACATTTTAAAGTACAATATAACTTGATTTACTCTTATTGTTGTTATCAGAAAATGAAAAACCTCATTTAAACATGCAACATTTTTATTAACCCTTAACTCAATAACTCCCTAATTGGGCTGTAAAAACCATTGAAACCATTGAAATGTAAGGTAATTTTAAAGAAAATGTAGACAAAGTATTTCCATTTCAGTATCTGTATATATAGACACAGTCTCCAAGAATGAAGAAATCAGAAATGTTACCATTTTCTTTTCTGAGTTGCCACACATATTTCATAGTAAAGTTCTTAGGCTACAAATTAAGATGTTTTAGAATTATGCAGAAACCTTCATGAATATATGCAGTTACTATGGATTATAAAGCTAGCATAAAAGTATTCTTTTCTCCAAAAGTCCTAATCTTAACCCGAATTATGCAGACAATTGCCTCCCCTATCCTTTGGAGGTATTGTCTCTAAATATTTTAGATTATCCACCTACTCTGTCTACAAAGTAAAATTTGGTACAAACTGGATTTAATTACCTATATTATTCAGGTAAAGCACACTTAAGTTTGCTATTTATGCTATGGAGGGGAAAATCCACAATATTTTAGAAAAGAACATTGAAGAAGTGAATTACGAAAATCAATTACTAACTTGCCATTTTATTTTTCCAAGTGGATTTGACTTACCTTGGGGATTAAGGCAGGTGCCTAAAAGCTTTGAATTTCAGTCTGTGCTATACCACAGATCCCAGTTCTTGAGATTTATTTCTCTAAGGCTAACAGGTATAAAAACATTTAAGAATGATGACCAATACCAGAAAGCAAAAGTTTCATCTTCAAATTTAGAGCAGAGCTCTTTGGTCTCTTCTGTATTTTTCCCCTGTTACTTGACAACAAAACAATTCAAAATCAGTGAAGCTATGAGAGGTCTCATCAGTAACCTCTGGAAAAAGAAAGAAAATAAGTGGCTAGTTTTAAAATGTATAGTCCGATTTCTGAGTGTTCTGGTTTACAAATAAACCACTCTGCTCTACTAAGGCTGTGATATTGGAGAACTTTTTTTTTAATATTTTACTTTATATTAGGACTCAACAAAGCATACAATGTTAAGCATTTATTTCAGAGCTTTGTGACTTAAACATATCTTTCTTATCCAGAAATTATAATATTTAAAAAAAGCAATAGCAACTTTTCTTTATATAATATACTCCTCTTAGGTCTTTAAATTGTAAATTAGTCTCTGAGGAGATGAATGACAGGAGTGATTGACTTTAATGTCAATTCACAGAATACACTTCTGTAATTGCTATTCCCCTTCCATTACATTGCAGGCATATTGAATACGACAACCTCAACCTCGAGAAGACATTTCCAGATAGCAAAGATATTTGATTGGCTTTTAGGAATAAAGATTGATTTATGCTAGTGATCATCATACCGTATGTATGTTTGTGTGTATATACACACACTCACACAAACATATATACACACATATATGTATGTGTATATGTGTTCCATTTCCACTTGTTCTACCTATAATGGAGAATGGCAAAATTCTCAATCATAATTTATTTTTGGTAAAATCAATTTCTAAAGGTTATTGAATATTCCTCTGATGTAATTGCTAAAACTACATATTATATGTTTACAGTTTTTAAAATAAAACTTTAATATTTTTACTTCTATATTTTAATAATTATTTAAAATTACATTATTCTGCATAGAAAAGTTATGATAGGGTTATCCATGAAATGCCTTTGACAAGTTGTAGCAGCAAGCACCCCAACATCCCCAGAGTGACTGCCAACACAGGTTCTTAGATCTGCTTTTGTAAAGGAAAGCAACTCAAAATCAGTTAACAAGCTTACTTTAATCAAACATATTACCTAGTTCAGGGGGAAACGGTCAGCACCCGAACTTCAGAGTATACAGACAGAACTTACAGATCAAACAGACAAGGTTCCAAACTGTCCCAATATTACATACATCAATACCAAATCACAGTTACCAGAGAGGGAAGCATCAGCATCTGGGTTTTCAAAGCTGGGGGGCTCTCAACAACGGCTTCCCAGAGTATCATCTGGTCAAATCACACAACACTTCTCAAACAAAGTGAGCCCCAAAGCAAAGCCTCTCCTCAGGGTTTATATAACCTTCTCCTGGCTCAGAGAATGTAACAACCTTCTGGACCCACTGCCCAATCACTAAGTATCAAGGTGTGGGCTTTCCTGAAAAACAAGCCTCCCACCACAGGCTCCAGGTGCACTTAAGCTAGGGGCAGGGAAGATCTTTAAATTTGCATTTCCATTACACTACCTCACATGAAAAAAGGGTCATTTTGATCAGTTCCTGAACTAGAAATGTTATTCAGACAAAGGTTTCCCATGGCCTCTTTTCTGTCTTGCTGGTTTGAATGAAAAAGACTGACTATAAGCATCTGGTTATTGAGGTAGACTTCAGTTCTCACACTCTCCATCTGGATCAATATGTGGTCCATTGATACTGGCCTCTCTTCTTTGTCTTTTTGTGTCTGTTCTTTCTTGATTAAATGTGGAGTATCAGAGTAGATTATGAACTTATGGGAATGTGAAGTAGAGAGAGAAAGTCCACCAGAGGTACAGGAAAAAAAATATGTTAATTTTTTCAAAGAGTTAAGCCCAGAGTTTTGCAATATTTTAATAATCCATGACCCAAAATAGGATTAGATTGTATATGGAAAAGAAGGAAATAAAATGATTAATCTTTTTTTTTTTTTTGAGGGGGGAGGGCAGGGCAGTTGGTGTTAAGTGACTTGCCCAAGGTAACATGGCTAGCAAGTGACAAGTGTCTGAGGTCATATTTGAACTCAGGTCCTCCTGACTCCAAGGCCAGTGCTCTATTCACTGTGCCACCTAGCTGCCCCCAATGGTTAATCATCTTGCTTTTAGAATTTTAGAAGTGAACTTGGTGACATGAAGTCACAAGAATTCTGATATAAAGTAGTATGGGGAGAGTTTGACCCCAGGTATTACTGAAAATGTTTTGTGTATGTCATCTTTCTATCATATATATCTATCTATTCATCTATCTAGCTAGCTAGCTATCTGTCTATCTAGCTATCTAGCTATGTATTATATATGTTTGCAAAACCTAATGTATGTTAACTTTGTACATAGGAAAAAGCAAGAAAACATGTGAAAACTTCTTTGATTGCCTTTTCCTAATAAAAGGAAACAATGTTCTTTTCTAATAATTTTAGTTTTCATCCTTTGGAGCTAAAACTTAGTTTTATCAAATAGCCCCTCAGTAATAAGCCAGAACAGGATTAAAAGCAAAATTGCTATCTAACAAACTCTGCTTCTTATTACTTTCTATTTTCAGGGCTTGATATTATAATACTAAACTATATTAAAACAAACCTTTAAAATATAGGAATAGAGACTAAAGTACTTTCACCACACAAATAATAAGGCACTATAATATTTTAATTAATTATTTAAATTCATTGATTCCTTTTTTTCCTTTAGAAGTACATTCATTAACACCTGATTCATACCTAAAAACATACCACTTGTGCTGGTTACAGAAATTTCTGGGCTATCATTTTAGAAAGATAAGGAGGGATTTCTCCTTTTATAGCACTACAAACATGACAAGGAATGCCTGGTTTTCCAATATAATATGTTCAGGAATTATACAATGATTTCAGAAGACTATAGACATCTTAGAGGACTGTAAGCTTATGAAGAAGAAAAATCAATAAATTTTCCTTCTTTTCTTTTTTGTTTGGAAGGGGCAGGGGAGATATGATGTTACCCAAGTTAAAACCTCATCTAAATATCTGTAATTGAAAACCATTTATCCCATTGTTTTGTCCTATACTATAAATTATGTTATAGTTTATATTACTAAATGTACAATTGGAATAATTTTATTTGCATATTAATTATCCTAATGTTTTAAATTTTATCCAACAAGACAATTTGAAATAAAGAATACTATAAATGTATTTTCGAAATCATATTATATTATAGATAGTTGAAAAATTAAACACAAAGACACAAAGAAATACTATGCATCTTACATGTGTTAAAATATTTATACTCATACACATTCACACATACAGACAGGGTTGGAGAAGACTAATCTTTTCTGGTATTGTCACACCAAGTGTACTAAAGGTGAATTGGATCAAGTCAGTTTCAAACCTGCAAACTTTTTTTTTACTTTTGAAAACAATGTGTAGTATTTATTATATGATTTTTTAAATAATAAATAGTCTGAAATGGAAATTCATGGCTTCATACTGAATCCTCCATGTTGTACTGTGTGCATAGAAATGTTCCTTTTTTGTCTTTTTATATATTCAAGTTCAAAATGAATTTTAATTTTTTTTTAGAACTAGTTTTAAGTTCCATTTTTAGCAAAATGACTTTTCTGGGGATTTTTTAATTATTGTTTAAACAAATGCTTTATTAACTTCTGCTTTACATCATTCATTTATACCAGATTTTGAGCTACAATTTTATCCCCATTTTTCCCCTGCCCACCATCCCAGAATAGCAATCCCACAAGATATCCCCTCATCCAATCTGCTCTCTCCCATATCTTCTCCCATACCCCCTTTGACTTTACCATTAGGGCAAAGTGAATTTCTGCGCCACAATGCCTGCACATCTTATCTCCCAATTACATGCAAAATAATATTAATAATAGTATCTCTATATACTTGAAATATTTAATTTTAAAACCTCAAATTTCAGATCCATTCCTGTCCTCCTTCATCACCCATTCCCTCTGGGAAGATAAGCAATTCAGAATGTGTTTTACATGTATAGCTATGCAAAACATTACCATAGTAGATAAAGGCTGCTTATAATTCCCTCCTACCCATTCCACCCCCCACCTGGTCCATTCCCTACTTTGAACCTGTCCCTCTTTGAAAGTGGGTACATCTAACCTCCATCCCCACAGAATGCCATCCCCTCCATCATCCCCTCTCTCATCCACCTTCCTCCTACTCTCCTGCAGGGTGAGATATCCCATTTAGTATGTATGTCATCCTCTCCCTGAGCCAAATTCAATGAGAATATGGTTTTGCTTTTTTGCCTTCCTGTTCTTCCCCTCCCCTGCAACCACTTCCCCTTGCCTCTTCTACATGAGATAGTTTACCCTACCCTGTCTCTACCCATCTCCTCTTGCCACTTTCCTCTCTCACCTCATAATTTCACCCCTTGAGTATCCTTCCTTCCCAACAAATTCAACCTATGCCCTCTCTACATGTATAACTGTAAACATATATACACACATTCACAAATGTATCCATATGCCCATATAACCTTCTTCAATTATTTTCATACTGAGAAAGATTTCATCAGTCAGTTATTGTTTTTTTCCATATTGGAATGTAAATAGTTCAACTTTGATAAGTTCCTTTTGATTTCTTTTCCCTGATTACCTTCTCAGGCATCTCTTGCTTCTTGTGTCTGGATGTCATATTTTCTATTCAACTCTGGTTTTTTCTTCAAGAATGCTTGAAAGTCCTCTATTCCACTGAATGACCATATTTTCCCCTGAAACAAAATACTCAGTTTTTCTTGGTAGGTGATTCTTGGTTTTATTCCCAGCTCCTTTGACTTCTGGAATATCATATTCCATGCAGTCTGTCCTCAGCATGAGATTAGCTTCTCTGTGTTGTTCTGTGGGTGCTGGGGCTCCAGAAGTTGTTCACAGTCCACTTTTTGCATGGTTTGGAAGTGGTGTGGGGGAGAGCACCTTGGAAGTGTCATTTCTACTTGGCGATGTTGGCTCCGCCCCTGACTGCAAACGTTTTTAAGAAACTATTGTATTTAACACTATCTTAGATGGTGACAATGATATAAAATATTATGTCATATTGCTTTACGTGAACTAATTCTCAGGCTTCTGAAATGTGTATGTTTGTGTATGTGTAGAAAAGAAGATTCACCAAAAAGATATCTCAAAGGAATATAATTTGATTTGACTTTTAAAGTAGGGAAGGGAACTCAATAGTGAAAAGGGGAGACCATGACAAATATGAAAGATAATATGAGGAAAGACAAATAAGAAAGTGTACGTTTTTAGGGTGAACAGTAGAATGGATTGGTTTGAAAAATAACTGGAAAGTAAAACAGAGAGAAATTATAGATGTCTTTGAAAATTAAAAAGGGGAACTTTAACTTTCATAAGTGGTCATAGAGTAGAGATTTCTACTGTAAAAAGAGACATGTCTAATAACAATTATTTTGCATCATATGTTCTTCAGAGTTCTGTTCGTTTGTTCTATTTCTGGGAAGAGTTAAGTCATTTATAACCAATCATCTAACAATATTGCTATTACTGTGACCATGGACCATTTCACTTTCCATCATTTCACATGTCTTTCCATGTAAATGCACTCATCATTTCTCATAGTACAATAGTATTTCATCAAAAGCACATACCACAATTTGTTCAGCCATTCCCCAATTGATGGGTATCTCCTCCATTTCTAAATATTTGCCCCCAGAAAAGAGGTGACATAAATATCTTTGTACATACAGGTCCTTTTTCTTTTTGTCTTTTTGCCTCTTTTGAGATACAGACCTAATATCGGTATCGTTAGGTCAAAGAATATGTGTGGTTTTATAGTCCTTTGGGCATAGTTCCAAATTACAAAATAGGTGAATCAGTTCACAGTTTCATCAATAGTACATTAATGTCTCATTTTTCCCCATATCTCCTCCAATATGGGTTATTTTCTTTTCTGATCCTTTTTGCCAAACTAATAGGTATGAGGTAATATTTCAGAATTGTTTTGATTTGCATTTCTTCAATCAATAGTGAGTGAGAGTATTTTTTTTCATATGACTAAGCTTTGATTACTTCATCTGAAAACTGTTCATAACTTTTCATTATTTATCCATTAGGAAATGGCTCTTATTCCTATAAATTTTATTTAATTCTCTATATGTTTGAGAAATGAGGCCTTTATCAGAGAAATTTGCTTCAATATTTTTGCACAGTTGTAGTTACTATCTGTATGTCCCATCATTACATTTCCCCCATTTATTCTATTCTCTCTCTCCTTTTACCTTGTCCCTACACAAAAGTGCTTTGCTTCTGACTACACCCACCCCCAGTTTGCCCTCCCTTTTATCATGCCCCCCAATTTTTGTTTCCCCTTCTTCTTGTCTTACTTTCCTGTAGGATAAGATGGATTTCAAAACCAAATTGAGTGTGTATGTAACTGGAATCAATTCTGATGAAAGAAAGGTTTGCTCACTCCCCCTTTCCTTCCTCCTCTTCCCTCCTTTGTAAAACAAACAAAGAAAAAACAAACAAACAAAACATTTTCTTCCATTGCTTATCATCACCACCCTTATTCAATATAGTACTAGAAATATTAGCTCTCACAATGAGGAGAAAAAGAAATTGAAGGAATAAGAATAGGTAATGTGGAAAAATATATAGCACTCTTTGAAGGTGATTCGATGATACACTTAGAGAACACTAGAACATAAACTAAAAATTACTTAAAATAATTAACAACTTGAGCAAAGTTACAAGATATAAGATAAATCCTAATAAAACCATCAACATTAAAAGCCCAGCAGCAAAAGATAAATTCTATTTAATATATTTGTAAATAAAATACAATATGCAGCAGTCTACCTGGTAAGACAAACCCCAGAACTATATGAATACAATTACAAAACACCTTACACATAAACAAACTCACATCTAAACAAGTGGCAAAACAGTAATTGCTCATGGGTAGGTAGAGCTGATAGAACAAAAATGATAATTCTGCCTAAACAAATTTATCTATTCAGTGCTACAGCAAACAAACTACCTAAAATATTTTATAGATCTAGAAAAAAGAGCAACAAGTTTCATCTGGAAAAAGGAAAAGGTCAAGAATATAAAGTAAATTGGGGTGGCTAGGTGACATAGTGAATAGAGCACCGACCCTGGAGTCAGGAGGACCTGAGTTCAAATGTGGCCTCACATACTTAAGACTTTCTAGCCAGTGACCTTGGACCAGTCACTTAACCACAATTGCCCTCCCCTCCCCCCTCCAAAAAGAAAAAAAATAATATAAAGGAAATGAATTAAAAAAAAAATTGAAGGTAGGTGGTCTATCAATACCAGATGTGAAACTATATTCAAAACCAGTAACCATCAAAACTATTTGGTACTGGCTAAGAAGTAGAATGGTGGATCAGTGAAATAGATTAGTTACAGCAGACACAGTAGTAAATGAGCACAGTAACTTAATGTTTATTAAACCTAAAGACCCATGTTTGGGGATGAGAACTCACTATTTGACAAAAACTGCTGGGAAAACTGGAAAACGATAGAACACAAAGTAGGGATATACCAACGACACACATCTTATACCAAGATAAGTTCAAGATAGGGGCACAATTTAGAAATAAAAGGTCACATCATAATCAAATTAAAATAGCACAGAATAATCTATCTGTCAGATCTATGGGGAGGAGACTTTATGACCAATCAAGAGAATACTTTATGTACAAACAAAACCAAAGTAATCAAGATTAGTAAGAAAACAGAAAACTGGGAAAGAATCTTTATAGCAAATGTCTCTCATAAAGGCTTCATTTCTCAAATAAAGAGAACTAAGGTAATTTTATAAGGAAACAGTTCATTCCCCTTTTGATAAATGATAAAAGAATATGAACAGTTTTCAGGTAAAGAAATCAGAGCTATCTATAAGCATATGAAGAGGTGCTCTAAAGCACTTTGATTAGAGAAATACATATTAAAACAACTCTGACACACCACCTCACACTTATCAGATTAACATATATATCAAAAAAGAAAAATGATAAATGTGGGAGAAGAAGTGGAAAAACTGATCCAAACATTCTGGAGGGCTATTTTGAACTATGCTCAAAGGGCAACCAAACTATGCATACCCTTTGATCCAACAATACCACTTCTAACTCTGTATCCCAAAGAGATCCAAAAAATGGTGACAGGATTTATATGTACATTATAGCAGCCCTTTTTGTCATACAAAATATTGGAAACTGAGGTATAGGCCATCAAATGGGGAATAACTGAACAAGTGTGGTATATGAATGTAATAGGATGAAATTGTGCTATAAAAAATGATTAATGGGCTGATTTCAGAAAATCTTGGAAAGATTTGTACAAACTGATGCAAAGTGAAATGAGCCAAACCAGGAAAGCATTGTACAGGGTAACAGCAAAATTGTGTGATGATAAGCTCTGAATGACTTAGCTCTCCTCTCTACACCATAATCTCAGACAATGACAAAGGACTCACAAAGGAAAATGCTGTCCATATCCAGATAAAGAACTGATGGACTCTGTAGATAGCATCATTTTTTCATTTTACTTTATTTTTGTTTTGTTTTGCTTTTAAATAGGTTTCTTCTTTCACAACTATGACATATACAGAAATATATTTTTTACATGATAGTACAAGTGTAAACTATATCAGACCACCTGCCATTTTCAGAAAAGGGGAAGAGAGTTTGAAAATGTGGAACTCAAAATCTTGTAAAAATGAATGCTAAAAAATTTCTTGACATATAACTTGAGAAAAAATAAAATACTATTAAACTTTAAAAAGTAAAAAAAAAAGAAAAACTATTTCCTGATCAGCCCTTGGCATTCCTTTGGCCCCTAACAATTTATTAAAAACACTGACATTATTAATAACAGTGATTCAATTACCCAGGAATTTTGTCTTGAATTTTTAAAGTGTCACAGTTTTGTTCACCATGAATAGACCAGAGTCTTAACCCTTAGATTTTTAACCAAAAATCTCCCCTTCAGCCTACGAGGCCAGCTTCTTTACTTTACGAATTCTGTTAAGACTCTAGCTATGATTTGGTTCTTCCTTTTAGCAGTAATTAAATTTTCTGGGAGTAAATATCTATGTTCTGCATCTATCTGTTTTTACAGCTGAAGCTCTCTAATTTTCACTCATTAGCAGAAGGTCCTCTCAAAAATATTAAGGGGACAGATTTGCATTCAAATGAAACTGCAAAAGCCTTTTGAAAAGAAGTCCTATTTTGTGTATTGGGTGATGAGGGACGTGGGGAGTGGCCGGAAAATATTTGGGGTCCATTTTGAAATCATAGCATGGCCATTTCTGCCCCCATTAATTTTAAAGATTTAATAAACTAGAGTGGTCTAAGATTTCTTGCAGATAATTTCATTATGAGCCTTGGTATTATAGGCCTCAAGGAAACCAAGGCAAGTTATGAGAGTTAACAACTATTGTAAAAACTATGGGGAGCAAGTCAGGATTGAGGGTAGTTACAATTCTGCCTAAGAGAACTTTGAGAGAAGCCACTTAGGGTTTTCAGGCAGAGGTTTGTTGAGGAAATTAGGTTAAATGTAGGATTGGGTGTCTACATGAAAAAAAAAAAATTCTCCTCTGAGCTGAGTTGGAAGCAGACAAGTTAGGAAAAGAGCAGGGTAGGAAGTTCGGCCAAGCAAATGATTTTTATCTCAATTTTGATTTCTGTAAGTTTTTATCTGTGTTTTCTCTTTGTCTTTATGATATGACCTGTATTTAGTAGGTTGAAGGAGTGGGGCTTAAAAACAAGGTGACACTCCTCTACATTATTGTAGCAGCAAGCACCCCAACATCCCAAGGGTGGCTGCCAACACAGGTTCTTAGATCTGCTTTGCTAAAGGAAAGCAACTCAAAAGGTGTTAACAAGCTTACGTTAATCAATCAAGCACTTATCAGTTACCTAGCTCAGGTGAAAAAGTTCAGCACCCTGAACTTCAAAGTATACAGACAGTAGTTTCAAAACAGAAACAGACAGATCAAGCAGAAAGGTTTCCAAACTGTCCAATCATTACATCAATACCAAATCACAGTTACCAGAGAGGGAAGCATCAACATCTGGGTTTTCAAAGCCTGGGTGGCTCTCAACAGCTGCTCAGAGTCTCATCTGGCCAAATCACACAACACTTCTCAAAGTGAGCCCCAAAGCAAAGTTTCCCATCAGGGTTTTTATAGCCTTCTCCTGGCTCAGAGAATGTAACAACCTTCTTGATCCACTGCCCAATCACAAAGTATCAAGGTGTGGGCTTTCCTGAAAGACAAGGCTCCCATCACAGGCTCCAGGTGCACTTAAGCTAGGGGCAGGGAAGATCTTTAAATTTACATTTCCATTACAGTTATGATGTTCAAAAAGGGGTATTTATAAAGAGTTTCTTTCTGTCTTCTGATTGTGAGTTTCTACTTTTGGAGGTAGAAGTAGAAAAGGGATTTCTCTCTCCGTCAAAAAGCACCAACTGTTTTAAACAAATGAGGCTGATTAAGCTAAGTATTTACTTAAAGCCATTTTGCAAAAATTATTTTTGGGTTATTCCAAAGTTAGATTAATTCAGGGGTAACTGGATCTCAAAGCTAAAGTTTGTAGATTATGTTTAAATTAAATCCAGGCTACTGTCTTTGCTTCTCCTCCCCAATATTGCTGACTTCAGGGCAATGTGTTTTAAACAGCAAAAAAAGGTTTATCTTTTAAGACACTTTGATCAGGGCTTCTCTATCATAGCCTGAAACGCAATCACTTTAGGATTTGTGTAATTTATGTGTAGAATGCATATGACCATTTTAGAGGCTGTTTAAAAGTATGTGTACCCCAAAAACTGTGTGCAACAGAAATCCTTACCCAAATAATACTCAGTCAGAGGTTTCTCAAGGTAGGAAGCAGAAAATAGTGGTTTATTATGATCTTGAGAAAGGGCCTCACTCCTGACAAATGGTCTGGGAGGAAAAACAATGTACAAAAGGAAATGGTGAAATTATACATCCCTACCACAGAATTCTCCCCCACACCTCCTCCTGACCCTTTTCTTCCATTGCCTGGAAGTTAGGTATACAATATAAGCATGACAATCTACCTCAAGTACTGGACCAAGGAAACAGTAGACCACCCAATTTACATTTGAGAAAGCATTTTTGTCCTTATTTAGCATATCTTATGCTGAGGTGTCACTGAGGAGAGGGGTGACTGCCTACTGCTCTGAGTTTTGAGTCCTTATAAATCATATGACCTACAGTGATGAGGAACTTGGGCCTCTTTCCCATGAAACACCTTACTGGATTTTAGAGTATTGTCTGAGAAGTTTTCACTTCTCTCACTCAAAGGTAATGTTAGTGAAAGGAGTGAGAGAAATGCAGCTCTCTGGATTTATAATTTATTAACTGTTAAAACACTCCAAATTCTAAAAAGTGAAGAATAGCAGAACAGAAAGGAGGGGGAAAATGACTTTTAATTGGAAAATTTGTTTTCTAGGCAGCATAACAGATCTCTCTTGTTGAGTAGGAATTCAAGGTTTTTGAAAGCTGTTAACAGATTTAAGAATCAAAATGAAGGACATAGGGTCATGTGTTCCAAACCTCTATTCTTCCAGGTGACAATTTCTGTTTTAGGGTGTTAGAAAATCAGGTAAACAACATGTTCCAACGTGTGACAATGGAAATATTTTAATCTTTTAATATTTGATATTTCATAATATTATCACTTTTATACTCTTTGGCAGTGGATTAGCTAGAAATAATAAGTCCTATAATATTTAATGTTTTGAATAAATAGCCCACATATAAAATATCATACAAAATAATTGAAATTAGAAATTAACATTTTATTTGATATGATTTGGAAAATAGATCCTAATGTAATAGAACATTTTTTATTGAATTTTAAGTGAAATTATCATCATTATAATAACAATAATAATAATTACTGTTATTACACTGTATGTTAGTAAGTCAAGTTACTTTACTTAAAATGATTTGTAGTGTGTTAAAGAAAGCATCCTAGTATCAATTTCCTACTTCATTATGTTAAAAATATCTTTCATAGGGGCGGCTAGGTGGCACAGTGAATAGAGCGCCGGCCCTGGAGTCAGAAGGACCTGAGTTTGGAGCCAGCCTCAGACACTTAATCCACACAAACAAAAACCTAGCCATGTAACCTTGGGCAAGTTATTTAACCCCAATTGCCCTAAAGGGGCGGCTAGGTGGAGCAGTGAGTAAGAGCGCCGGCCTCGGAGTTGGGATGACCCAAGATCAAATCCAGCCTCAGAAAATGAGCACCCACACATAAATAATGACTAGCTGTGTAACCTTGAGCAAGTTACTTAACCCCAATTGCTTTAAAAAAATATCTTTCATAAACTTTGCTCTTCTATACTTATTTTGGCTTATTGATTTAATTGCTAATGATAAATATTAGGGTGTGTGTGTGTGTGTGTGTGTGTGTGTGTGTGTGTGTGTGTGTGTGTGTATTTGGATTGGTGGGAGGAAGACAGGGCAATTGGATTAAGTAACTTGCCCAAGGTCACAAAGCTAGTTTAATATCAAGTGTCTGAGGTTGAATTTGAACTCAGGTCCTCCAAACTTCAGGGACAGTGCACTATTCAGTGTGTGACTTACTTGCCCCAATGTTTTTGTTTTTGTTTTGTTTTATGCAAATATATGAATTTATAAATAATATTTTCTTTTGAAGGACTATTAGTAGTGGGCCTTGGAAATTAAAATGTTATCATAAGCAATTATAAATCTGTAGTGTATGTATGTGTGTGTTAATATGTGTTCATCTATATGTATATATGCTAATCTGAAAGTTTGCTCTTTTTTGAGGGGTTTAAATGAACTATTATATATTTACTCTATATGTGGGATTCATGAATGTAATTTTCTTCTTGATTTCTAGTGAAACATTTAAGATCAGATTAAAATTAAATTCAAGGAGAAGACAAAATGAAGAGAAAATTATTGAGTAAAGTCTTGAAGACCTGGTAAATTTTCTTACTGTGATGAGGTTAATCTAATTGGGTACTTTTTGTTGTTTAAATATATGAAACTCCTCCCAATTGCAAACACCTTTGGGCTAGATGAGGGTGACAGGAATTTGTGATATTAGGATTTTTTTTTGTTTTTTATGACACTTTTAGGATTTTATACTTAACCACTTTTTACACCAAATTAGTTTTGATAAGTTCCAATTTTAAAGATTTAATTTTGATTGAAGGTTGAATAGAAGGGTTTATCTGTCAGTTTAGAGGTTTCTAAATAACTTACTTCAATATATTCTAGTGACTATCTTTTTTAAAATCTTAATTAATTTTAAGTTGTATTTAAGAAAGATAATAACTGTAGAGTCCCCCTTAAAATGATAACTAGTATCCACCTAGAACCATGTAAAGCCAAGCATTAGCAGCTTTCAGGAAGACAGCTGTTGTGAACAGCTTTCAAGGTTTCATGGTATAGTGAGCATTCAATTTATTCAGTAACAAATCAGAGCAAAACATTCATAGAAAGCCAAGATACAGCATTCACAACGACATAATAACTCAACAACTTAGCCCTAAAATATCCACATAGTTTTTTCCAAAGTCGTCACATTGCTTTGAACAATATACAATCATTTAGTCAATCACTTAGTAACTCAATCATTCAATCATAAAGTACAAAAAGTCAAAGTCTTCAAACAATGGGGCACACTAAGGTATAAATCAGTCACTATTCAGTCATCAGACACTATTCAATCATTAGTCACTACTCAGTCATCAGTCACTACTCAGTGCCCCCTTAAGGGGCAGTGGAAAATATACAGGCCTTCTACCCCTCAGTGAGAAGTAAATCACAATTTCATCACTACTCAGTACCCACAGAGAGGTTTTTTCAACTTGACATGAGGCACATGATTCCAGCTTCTACCCAAATCTAACCAACTGCCACCTGAGTTCAAAGGCAGATATCTCCCAAATCCTTATCTAGCTATCCATGCAGTTCCTGCTCCATATTGAAGCTTATAGTTCAGTCCATCCCAAATCCTTACCAGCCTCTGTTCCTGAGAAGAAAAGGCTCAACAAAGCCACAAGGACATTCATGAACATTAACAAAGCTGCAACAACATTTGTACAAATTACTGGCACCACAGACAAGGTCCTCAGTCCAGCTCCAGCTGGCCCTTAGAAATCCTCAGCAGCTTTGTTCTCAAAATCAAAATCACTTTCTCCAAGGAAGTTCCAGTTTAACAGCAGCAGCCCAGACTTCAGGTGCTAATCCCAAGAAGTTTAGACTTTCACAGCTGGGGCTTATACTTATATAGAGTATTGCTCCTCCCTGTTCAGCTCCTTCCTTTTTTGTCAGCAACAGGGGTTCATGCCTGCTGTTTCTTTAACAGAGGCTTAATTTGAAACTAGGTGCTAAGTAACTGTCAGCTTAGCAATACGAAGGGATCTTCAAATTCATTACCATTACAAACCATCAGTAAGGATATGATGTGATAGGGATAAACTAAAACATTTCCAATAAAATAAAATCAGAGGTGAAAAAAAGGACATCCATTATCACCTCTATCTTTCAGTTTGGAACTTTAATGTTAGCTTTAGCAAAAAGAGATGAAAAATAAATTGAAGGAATTAGAATAGGGAAAAAAAGTTATCATTCTTTTCAGAAGATATGATGTTATACCTAGAAAATCCTAGAGGATCAACCAAAAAAGTACTTGAAATAATTAACATCTTCAGCAAAGTTGAAGGATACAAAATTAACCCACAAAAATCATGGGCATTTCTATATATTACTGATAAAGCCCAATAGCAAGAGATAGAAAAACTTCATTTAAAGTTATGGGTAGATGTTATAAAACGTTTGGGAGTCTACCTGCCAAAATAAAGCAAGGAACAATATGAACACAATTGCAAAACACTTCACACAAATAAATTTAGATCCAAAAAATGGAACACTATCAGTTGCTCATGGTCAGGCTGAGATAATATAATAAAAACAGCAATTCTAGCTAAATTAATTTATTTATTCAGGGCCAAAGTACCAAAAATATTATATAGAGTTAGAAAAAAAATATAACAAAATTCATCTGGAAGATCAAAAGGTCCAGAACATCAAGGTAATTAATGAAAAGAAATGGAAGAGAAGGTGGTTTAGCCATACCAGATATTAAATTGTATTATAAAGTAGCAAATATCAAAACTATTTGGTATTAAGAAATAGAATTATTGATCAGTGGAATAGACTAGACACACAAAACTCAGTAGTCAATAACTATGGTAATCTAATATTTGATATACCAAAATATTCCAGTTTCTAGGATAAGGACTCATTATTTGACAAAAACTGCTGAGAAACCTGAAAAATAATTAGGCAGAAACTAAGCATAAATCAAAATTTCATACCATATACTAAAATAAAGTCAGAAAGGGTACACAATTTAGGTATAAATGCTGATACTATAAGTGAACTGGGAGAGCCAGAAACAGTTCACCTGTCAGATTTATGGAGAATGGAACAATTTATGACCAAAGAAGAGACAGAGAGCTTTATAAAATGCAAAATGGATAACTTTGATTCCATTAAAATGAAAAAAATTACATTTAATTATTTTGCACAAACAGTTAATACAACCAAGATTTGGAGGGAAGCAGAAATCTGGGAAAGCATTTTTACAAGAAGTGTCTCTTATAAAGGCCTCATTTCTCAAATATATAGAGAACTTAGTCCAATTTATAAGACTATAACTCATTCTCCAATTGATAAATGATTAAAGGATATGAACAGATAGTTTTCAGACAAAGAAATTAAAGCTATCTATAACCATATGAAAAAAAAATCCCTAAATCACTAATTGATTAGAAAAATTCAAATCAAAACAACTTTGAGGTACCACATCACAACTATCAGATTGGCTAACATGACAAAACAGGAAAATGATAAATACTGGAAGAGATATGGAAATATTGGAACACTAATGCATTGTGGTGTTGTAAACTGATCCAATCATTTTGGAGAGCAATTTGTATCTATGCCCAAAGTGCATACCCTTTGACCCAGCAATACCACTTCTAGTTCTATATCTCAAAGAGATCACACAAATGGGAAAGGACCCACAAAAATATTATAGCACCTCTCTTCATGGTGGCCAAGAATTGGAAATTGAGGGAATGCCCATCAGTTGGGGAATAGCTGAACAAGTTGTGATATATAAATATAATGTAATACTATTGTGCTATAAGAAATGATGAGCAGTTGGACTTAAGAAAAAATCATGGAAAAGCTCATATGAACTGATGCTGAGTTAAGTGAGCAGAACCAAAAGAACATTGTACATCTCTCTCTCTCTCTCTCTCTCTCTTTTTCTCTCTCTCTCTCTGTCAGTCTCTCTGTCTCTGTCTCTCTCTCTCTGTCTCTCTCTCTCCCTCTTTCTCTCTCTCTTCTGTGTCTAGACCTACCTACTGTGATCAGTGAGATTATTGTTTGAGGAGATAGGTTTTTGGGACCTTGAATATTCCTTTTGGACATTCATTCTCAGGTTTGTTGTGTCCTTGAACTGACATTCCATGTCACTGATTCATCTTTTGTGGCAAATATCTATAATTATGTTAGATGCTCAAAATAAATGCAACTAAAGAGATTTTTAGGTTTATGCAGATTTATACCTGAGTTACTATAGTGAGACTTGGGTACAAGATTTGTGCTGTTTGACCTAGAATTTTAGTCCTTTCCATATTTCAAACAACTAAATATTTAATATTTATACCTATAACTAGTTCTATATTCCTGTTTAAGTAAATGTAATTTAATTTCTCATAATGGTATGGGTATAATTAGGCAAATGATTCAAAGATTTGTGAAACCAGATACAATTCTCTTATTTTGCAAGGTTAATGTCACAATTTTCTTGGTTCTGCATTAATGAAAATAATAGCAACATGATTAGTTATCTCAAGAGAAGAATGGCTTGTGGTCTATCTTTTTTTTTTAAGCAATTGGGGTTAAATAACTTGCTCAAGGTTACACAGCTAGTCATTATTTATGCGTGGGTGCTCATTTTCTGAGGCCGGATTTGATCTCGGGTCATCCCAACTCAGAGGCCCGCGCTCTTACTTACTGCACCGCCTAGCCGCCCCTTTTAGGGCAATTGGGGTTAAGTAACTTGCCCAAGTTCACACGGCTAGGTTTTTATTTGTGTGGGTTAAGTGTCGGAGGCCGGATCCGAACTCAGGTCCTTCTGACTCCAGGGTCGGCGCTCTACTCACTGCGCCCCCTCGCCGCTCCTTGTGGTCTATCTTTTGAATGCCTTAAAGAGACATCTAATTTTGTCAGGGGTTATTTATTTGAACATGGCTAGAAGCTGCAAATATTTTATTGTAAGTAACTTATTCCACATGAACTGTTTTGAAATAGATTATTCAATACTTTTGTTGTGGTTTAAGGATTTAGGGGTGCTCAAAACCCCAAAATACTGACACGTCAGGTTCTGCTGAATGAAATCGATTCAAGCATCCTCTCAAAGTAAAACAAAGTTTATTGAAGAATCGCCATATTGGGTAGACTCTTAAAGAGCCTAAGCATTTGTGACATTTGTATTGACAAGCGGGACAGATGTTATCTCAGCTAGATGAGCTAGATTGAATCTGAATACCTTAATGGAAGCAATAGGAATCTTATATACAGTATGACTATGGAAGTGATCTAGGGGGTTGTCTTATAGTCTGGGCAAAGGGGTCTAGGGAGAATTTTAAGGAGGAATCTAGGAAGGATCATGATGAGACTGAGGTGAGACTCCAGGAACCAATAAAATGGGGTTAAGTGTGGGAGGTTGCTAAAGGCTACCTGGAGATAACAGACAGTGGAGATGTTTTGATCTCTGGGGAACCCCAAAACAAATGAGAATATTTAAGGGGGTTCCTAGAGCCTATACTCCATCATATTCATATGTACCATCCTGAAACCTTCTGTTACATTAGAAGTGAGTCTGGTAACATTTACACTTACTATTGATTCCTTAATAGAATCTCATCCTTCTAATGGGGAATAAATAATGCCAACTATTAAAATTAGGTTCTCACTTTCTATTTGTATCTGAACTTTCTTAGAATAATGTGAAATGTGAAAATTGGTTAAACTAAAAAATGTAAATTCTTATTAAAATATTTCAAATTTGATTTTCTAGCAACAGAGACATAAGGTTTGAGCTACATTTCATTACTTGAGTTATTATTGGCAAAGTAAAATTGTTTTAAGACAAATTTTGTCAGAGATTTTTAGCATTGAGAGAATCTCTAAAAGTGCACTGAAACAGAGAACTAATTAAAGACCATACCCCCACAACAGGACTATATTAGATGTTTCTAGAGGAAAATAATCCTGTATGGTATGAGACTTGTTAAACTCACAATTATTTTATTACTTTTTTCCCTTTCTGCCTTTTATCTATAAGGTCTATTTTTCAAAGGAAGTTGCCTTCCTTTGATTTTGTCAAAGAGCTCATTCATCTTTCCCTTTTCCCCTCACAATCGCTGAAGTTAGAAACCATTTATGAAGTATTTGTCATATCAGTTACTGATTCATTGATGAGACTGTGCCATAATAAGAGCCAGTTCTTAAAACTGGGGAGGCCCTAGTATTCTTGCCCGCTTCTTATTTACTTGTTCAATGTTGCAAGGACAGGGCTTGTGGAAGATAGGTTTAACGTTCTTCTCATTCTGGGTATTGCACCTCCACTCAACTAGCTCAGGCTTAGTTATAGCATATAGATTCTTCGCTTAGATTTCCCAAGGCTGGGGGTGATCTGAATATAAAAATATTGTCCAAGAATGTTCAAAAAAATCTGTCCAAGAATATGATATTACCCTTAACCCCTCAATGGAGTGAGCACTCTTCTGTTTGTAAAGTCTACCTCTCATTAATTGTTAACCAGTTAGAGTTGATTGTCACTCTCAAGGCCATGCCTCTTCCAAAGGGCATATAAGATGTGAGCCCAAGAAGGTGTAATGGAAATGCAGATTTAAAGATCTTCCCTGCCCCTAGCTTAAGTGCACCTGGAGCTTGTGGTGGGAGGCTTGTTTTTCAGGAAAGCCCACACCTTGATACTTTGTGATTGGGCAGTGAGTCAAGGAGGTTGTTACAATCTTTGAGCCAGGAGAAGGCTATATAAACTCTGATGAGAGGCTTTGCTTTGGGGATCACTTTGAGAAGTGTTGTGTGATTTGACCAGATGAGACTCTGGGAAGCCGTTGTTGAGAGCCCCCTGGCTTTGAAAACCCAGATGTTGATGCTTCCCTCTCTGGTAACTGTGATTTGGTATTGATATGATGTTTGAACAGTTTGGAAGCCTATCTTTTTGATCTGTCTGTATACTCTGAAGTTTGGATTGCTGACCTTTTCCCCTGAACTAAATGATATATGTTTGTTTGATTAAAGTAAGCTTGTTAACCCATTTTGAGTTGCTTTCCTTTTGAAAAGCAGATCTAAGAACCTGTATTGGCAGCTACCCTGGGGATGTTTGGGTGCTTGCTGCTACAGCAGGATGATTGGCTTTGCATTTCAGCGTGCTATTGGCCATTTTTCAAAAGTACTGGCATTATTTTTTTAAAGCATTCGGGGTTAAGTAACTGGCTCAAGTTTACAGGGCCAGTCATTATTTGTTTGTGGGTGCTTATTTTCTGAGGCTGGGACCTATCCCAGGTGATCCTAACATCGGGGCTGGCAATCTTACTCATTGTGCCACCTAGCTGCCCCATGGTACTGGCATTATTAATAAAATGATTCAATTACACAGAAAATAAAGGTATAATGATCAATTTCCTTTTCTGAGATTCAGTTAAGTTCTCTAACTTGTGTTCTGGTAATTTTGTGTTTGTTCGTTTTAAATAAGAGATTATTCCATTTATTCTGTTATCTCATTTTATCACATAACTAACATATACTCTTTACTCTTTTTAAAGAATTTCTAGTTTTGTTTTGATTTCACCTTTTTTTGCTATTTTATTGGATTTCTGCTCCTTTAAGGATTCTTCTGGTATCTCTCTTCTACCCCTTCCCCTCCCCCTTCACCCCCCCCCCAGGTCAGGTCCCCACTGCTGCTGTCCCTAATGTTGGGCCTTGTGGACTGGGCCCTGCTCCTCGCCACCTTGTGCTCAGCTGAGGGTGGGGCCACCCCTCTGGAGGCATCCTGGTTGGAGTCACCACCCCCCAGCCCATGGTGAAGCCCCTCCCACCTCCTGCAGTTGCAGTGGACTGCATCCAGCCTGTGCTCCTGGTTGGCAGGAGGCAGGTAGGAGGGTCCACAGGAGGCAAACAAGGCCTTTACTGAATTCCTGACATAAAATTAAAGAGGACAGGAAAATCCAGAAACACAAGTTCCTCCCCAAGATATCTGGGGATTGGGACCTTGGTGTGCAAGGGACAAAAGCCAAGTTAGTCTGGATAATAACTGGAAAGAGGATCAGAGTCACTATTAACAACAGTATTCCATGGATATTTGATGACAAGCCACTAGAGGGTCAGAAAACTCAAGAACAGCAAGACCCTGAACTTTGTGGTGGAAGCTGTGAAGGAAGATACCAAGAGGGCCCTTGTGCTGGCCTTCCACCATCCAGAGGATGAGGCTGGACTGGAAGAAGAGGAGAAGAGGTGCATATTCTCTATCTGAGAAGTTAGCTTTCAGACCACCACTGAATCTGATGGGAAGGATCCAAACTACACACTCAACACAGATTTCCTCAACTGGGCCCTGTGTGATCACTTGATGGACTTCCCGCCCACCATGGGGTGGACAACAACTTTGCAGAGGACCTGATGGAGCTCAGCACAGCCTTAGAGCACCTTGAGTACATCAGATTTCTGGAAGATCTGAAAGCATTTGTCAAGTGTCAGTAGGGAGGTCTGAGGCTGCAGACCCCTACTGTGCTCCCAGAGCCCTTCTTTCCAAGAGAACTTTGCTAGAAGCCATCACGGAGAAAGGACTGTGCTATGAAATATTACCAGGCATAAATGAGGCTCCCTAAACCTTTGTTTCTCTTGTCTGCTGGCATTTTTATATGCCACCACAGAATTGTGTGGGACATGAAGCCCCTTTATCAATAATTTATGGAGACTCAGAGAGTTGTAGTAAAAGAAGGGCGATATTTCTTTTTCCTCGAGAAAGGGCGCTCCCAATGCACCTAAGGTGGCACTGACAGAGCACAGCAAGCTGTAGAACCTCACAGATTCCTTTTATCATAATCCTAATGCCACCTCTAACCTCTGTCCCATTTTACCATAATTATTGCTAATGAGGTTCTAATTCTGTTAGATAATATACATAATACATGAGGTTCATTAAACAAGTGCAGTAACAACCCCAGAATACTGAAACTACCCCCCTACCCACCCAGTCCAACCTAGATGTGTACTTATCTGGGCCTGAGTGTCTCAAGGCTGCTGTCTACTTTCTGATTGGTCAAATCCACCTGCTGCTGCCAGCTCCTTTTATTCTACATTATTTCATTTTAGTATTATCTAGGAGTTCTATGGTAACTGGGAACCCAACTTCTTCCCAAGGCAACTGCCTCAACTCTTCCCAAGGCTATTGTCTGGTAATTCTTAGCAATAGTCTTGTTTCAGCAATTCTTGCAGTTCTGTGGAAATTTAAGCTTTTGCTACCCCTCACATTATCAAAACTAAAAAATAAACTTGAAACTAAAAACTACTAAAACTAAAAACACCTCTAATTTAGTCTCAATAGTAATCCAATCAGTTTTATTAATACCCACTAGCTCTTACATTACTTTGAAATACACAATGACCCCATATGTATAGGGAAATGTTACTAAATTTAGTTACAAAGTATAAAGAAGAAATCAGTATCCAGTAGGATGTTCAGTATGGGGAAACTTCACTGAAGGTTATCTCACAGAATGAGGAAAAATAAAACACTTGGGCTGCTCAAAAAGTAAATAAATAGTTAAGGATTGTTAAATTTCTTTAGTTTTTGCTAAGAAGCTTTGCTACCCCACTCACTCTGTTCCTCATTTTTCTTCTTAACATAGCAAAGAACTTTTTTTAGTTCTGGTGCTCCAAAGAAATATGCATGTATGGTAGTAGAGCTGGTTGTTTGTTGGGGCCATCAGTACATAATTTGCTTTTGGAGTGCTGCCACAGCACTGGAAATAGGGAACAGGGAAAAAGTCATGGGAACATTGTGTTTGGTCCTTGTGTCTGCTAGTGTAGCCTCACTGCTAGTAATGTGGGAGGTGAGCAGAATGAACTCAGTGACAATAAGCATCACTTTATGGGTTTTGTTTTGGCCTTCTTTTTGATCATGGGGACATATGAAGTTGCTGAATTTTTGACGCATAACTCTGGTTTCAGAAATATGTGAGAGGTCATGGTGATGGAGAAAATGTTTTAGCCAACCATCTGGTTGCTCAAATCACCTGTGCATAATCTATTTCACTGATTAACAATATTTGCAATGTGCTTATATATGCCATACTCTATTCAATTTAATAGTTGGTTACTGAGTACAGGTTGCATATAAAGCACTATGCTAAGTGTTGCCAGCATATAAAATCAATAAAACAAGATTCCTATTGTCAGGCAGCTTTGTCTATAAAGCACTTAAGTGATGTATACAAATAACTGTCAAGTGAAGGATGAAGTTTCATGAGAATTCAAAGGATCTTAAGATCACAAGTTCAAGGAAATCTTCCTAGAGCTGTTCGCATGTTCTTTTCAGTATACAAGAAAACCACATCTTCAAAATAATCCAGGCCCAGTTCCATAAAGCATTATTGGTACATTTGAATAATATATATTATCAAATTATTTTAAATGGTATTCAAGAAGCTTTTTTTTTCAAGGGCATTTCAGCTCTCTTAACCTATTGGATAGTGTTTTGGCATAAATTTTAGAAAAAAAAGTCTTGCTCAAAAAAATAGTTGTAGTCCATTCCTAAATAAAGTTATGAAATTCTTTCACCCCCTCCAGCCCCTCCACACCATTATCAAGGTAAGAAGCCTTTTGATAATATCCCTTCTCATGAAGAAATGCAAAAGGGATATTTGGAACAAGATAATGTAAGTCAAATAAAAAGACTACTGAAACCTCAAGGACTATTTATTTCCCAGTGGTAATTGTGTTTATTCTATATGGGGGTATAAGACTGAACTTTTAAATTACACTGATATAATTACTTGAAAATGAAGTCCGCCCCTCTATCCAAAAGACACATGCAGTATGTTTCTCTGTCAGAAGGGGCAGTAATCTAATCCTGTTGCTATAGATTTTCTTGCCAAATTCTTACAGTTCACAATTTCCTTTAATCCCCTGTTATTTGTTCTCCCTGAAGACCAACAGCTAGGATCAAATGAAGCTTTTTTTTTAATACTCTTCACTGCACAGCTGGAGACTTAGGAAGGATAGCTACAGAGCTTATGTCACATTAACCTTAAGCGGAACTTCACAGGAAGGGATTACATCCTTTAATTTTTTAAACCTGCTCCAACATATCCAAGCATTTAGGTTATTTTGTTTAGTCATCGTGTTCCTGAAATACAATAAACAGAAATCCCAGAAGTAATAAATTACAATAGCACAAATACAATGCAATACATATTGAGCAGAGCCATATGACTTTTAGAAACAACTTTTAGAAGTAGTAGATATAATAAGATATTTTTCTGGACTGTTGCACATCAGGGAATTGGAGTATGAATGGTTAATCTGACCTGTATTTGTTCTTTAGGCTTGTTTATCTTTATTTAGTTATGTGGGAAGAATAAAATCAATTAAACTAAAGATAAATAATTTGGCTAAACCTGGACTCAGAAATTAAACTTTAAGGCGTTTTTGTTGGAATTTTGAACTAATTTAACCTTTCAACAGAGAAATTTGGAACTATGACCAAAGGGCTATAAAACCCTTGACCTAGAAATACCACTTCTAGGTCTGTATCACCAAAAAAAAAATTAAAATATTTAAAAAAATAAAAAAAACATAAAGGAAAAGAACCTATATATACAAAAATAATTGTAACAGCATTTTTCTGGGGGTAAAGAACTAAAAATTAAGGGGAAGTCCATCAACTGGGTAATGGCTTGGAAATGCAAATTTAAAGATGTTCCCTGCCCCTAGGTTAAGTGCACCTGGAGCCTGTGGTGGGAGGCTTATTTTTCATGAAAGCCCACACCTTTGATACTTTGTGATTGGGCAATGGGTCTAGAAGGTTGTTACATTCTCTGAGCCAGGAGAAGGCTATATAAACCCTGACGGGAGGCTTTGCTTTGGGCCTGACTTTGAGAAGTGTTGTGTGATTTGACCAGATGAGACTCTGGGCAGCTGTTGACAGCCCTCCGGCTTTGAAAACACAGATGTTGATGTTTCCCTCTCTGGTAACTGTGGTTTTGGTATTGATAATGTTTGTACAGTTTGGAAGCCTGTCTGTTTGATCTGTCTGTATATTCTGAAGTTAAGGGTGCTGACCTTTTCCCCCCTGAACTATGTAATATATGTTTGATTGATTAAAGTGAGCTTGTTAACCGATTTTGAATTGCTTTCCTTTACAAAAGCATATCTAAGAACCTGTGTTGGCAGCCACCCTGGGGATGCTGGGGTGCTTGCTGCTACATGGCTGAACAAGTTGTGGTATATTATTATGATTAGAATACTATTGTATTCTAAGAAATGAAGAACAAAAGGCTCTCAGAAAAATTTTGAAAGATTTGTGTGGTTTGATGCAAAGTGAAATATACTATTTAGAAAATAAAAGCCATATTGTGAGATGAGCAACTGTAAATGACATAACTCTGCTCAGCAATATAATGATCCAAAACAAGTCTACAGGACTTACGATAAAAAATGCTATCCATCCTCAGAGAAATAATTGATGATGTCTGAATACAGATTGAAGCATAATTTTTTAAAACTTTTTTTCTAGAGGTTTTTTGGACTATTTTTCACAACATGACTCATGGATTTTTTGCATAAATACACATGAAGGACATATATTGAATTCTTTGTCTTCTCAATGAGGGTAGGTGCAATGAGGAGGAAGGAAAGGAGAGAATTTAGAGCTCAAAAAATTTAAAAAGAACATTAAAATTGTTTTTATATGTAACTGGGGGGAAATAAAATAAATTTGAACTCAAAAATGATATTAGATTTAATTCAAGGTTATTTTTTTCATTGGAGTTACTTATTTTCAGTAGTAAGGAATAATTTTTGTGTCATTTTCTTTAATTAATAAGTCTATTGGTTCACAGTTACAAAAGATATTACATCAGAAAACCCCTGTAGCAAGGTACACAATTTTAGCCCTTGTAACCTCTACCTGCCTAATTTAGGGATTAGCCATGGTCATATATACAGGAAGTAGAAGAATCATCAATGGAATTGAGAAATTCCAAAAAAAGAGAAGCAAGAGATCAGTGCAGAAATTATCCCCTCCACAATAGCAATATTTTATGGCCACACACCAATAATTTTAAGGCCACATACTTCAGTATCATTGAGATTTGCTGAGCAAGTTATGCCTCTCTCTTTTCTGATAGGCATCTGTAGCTTTTAGGTTATTTTATTTTAGTTAAAATGAATTTATATTCCTTCTTTTCTAGGAAAAAGGAAAGTAGTTATTTTCTTGGTCTAACATTCAAAGGGAAGTTTATTCACTGAAGTGAGAAATTAGGTTGAGCACATTTTATGAGTAAATATTGAAAGAGAGTTGTTTAACTATCATAAGTCACTATATTAACATCCTTTTCTGAATCTTGCACCACACCCAACCATGCAATTCTTTGAAACCAAACCTAGAGAAAAGTTTTGGTGTTGTAATTGATAGCCCAGGAAAGGAAACCATTGAAATAAAGCTTGCCATTTATGGAGGACATTCCATAGAAATGAATCACCAAAATTCATTGAAAGGAGCTCTGAGGCCCGCAACATGGACTTCTGAGAATACTAAAAGAGGCAGATAATTAAATGGGTGATGAAAATTTTTCAAACTTTCTCTATAGAATATAGCTTTGGAAGAAAATAAGGATACTTCAATACTAAATAAAATTATTAATTATTTCCATTTATACTTGATAATATGTTGAAAAAAACAGAAAAAAAGAAAAAAAATAGGAATTCCATTTTTCACAGTGAAAATTTTTAAATGTACTTTAATAATAATATAATAATCATATAAACTAACTGTGTTGTTTCATGTTTTTTTGAAAGAATCTAAAGCTTAGTATGATAACTGTCCATAAAAAGTCTCAATTCATTAATAATATTAAAAAGTAAAATGAAAAAAATATATAACCCAGAAGTTGTATCCAAGCTAAAATTGAAAATAGTTGTATATATCTGTTTATTTTTTTTTCCATTTCCTCTGGTGTATAATATGCTGTGCACCAAAAGAGTTGAAAATGTGGCTAGACAAAGTTTGTGTAGATAGGGAAAAATGTAAAGAATGATATGTGTTGAATGAGTACAGATCAAATAAACATATCAGACTTCAGAGAAGGAAAATATACTCATTGTTATCTTGTACAAGGTACTTACACATAAAATCACAAAGTAGCTAAACCCCATTAAATAAAATCCTAAAAATTAATGTAATCTATAAAATATACATTTAAAAATAAATATTAGTCCATTTTACCTTTTAGTGCCCTTGGATACATATCACAGAATTTTTTTTCTCCCTTATAATTTATCCTTTCCTCTGTAGGGTATTCATTGCATCTTATATTCATGTCTAAGGGGACAACAGCTCTCTATGTTATTTGTGCTAAGTCCAACAATTACTCTCATGGTCCACTTCATCAGGCTCTTCTTCCTCCACCAAGATATATTCTCTCTTGATGCACCATTCACCTTTACAACCTCCTTAATTGAAAGACAAAGAGTTGTTTCTGCCTCAGAGGGTCATTATATATATTTTTTCCTTTTTTGTACAACCATTCTTCCCAAGTATATTTTATTCCCCTTGGTAACCTAGAGAGTATAGAGAAATTTTCATCTTCAAGAAGAAAGTAAAGAGATCAAAGTAAGCAATAAGAAGATGGCAGAATAAGTGGTAAATTGTTGTCACTCTCTCATATTCACATGAGAACATACAAAAAATAGTACCCCTGAACAAATTCATAAACATTGGAGCCAGTGGGAATATGGGATGGAGCAGCCTTTTAGTCCAAGTGACTTAGAGAATTGGCCAAAAAAAAAAAAATTCGTATCATTCAGGTAAAAGGGGAGCTGAGACGGGGGAGAGGAAGCATTCCAGCAAGTCAGTAGTAACTCCCACCTCAGCAAATCCTTGGCAAATTCTGAGTTCCAGGGTGGTGGAAGAGACAAATGCCAATATCAGGAGCCCCACATGCCTTAGCACAGTTAGGGGAACCAGCAGACTCTAGTTCAGATAATCACCATGTGATTCAGCACAACCCCGGGTGGTCCAGTGTCCTACAGTGGCCAGACATCCAAATGTGTAACCACAGTCCAGGGTAATAAGGCATGCTCCAGGACCCAGACCTCCACATGCCTCTGAGTAGACCACAGGAAATGCAGAAAAACCACCCCTGGCCTCAGCACACATGACAGATATTATCAGTAGGAACCCAGATCAGCACTAGTTAAGCTGCCAGACCCAGAAAACTTGTAGCTACCACCACCTGAGGCCTCAGCACACAAACCTAATGACCAGGCCCCTCATACTATAAACAAAAATCTTGTGACACTGCCCCCTGTATTCCAGCAGTACAGTTATGTCTAAAAGTCAGAAAATAGGGAAACAAGAAGAGCAAAGAGCAAAAATGAACACTGACCATATTAAGTTTCTATGGTAACAGAGAAGATAAAAACAAACTCAGAAGAGATTGTGGTCAATATACCTACACCCAAAAATTCAAAGGAGAATTTGAATTGGTCTAAAGTCGAAAAAACCTTCTTGGAAAAGCTCAAGTAGGATTTTAAAAGTCAAATCAGAGAAATAGGGGAAAAATGGGAAAAAAAATGAGAGGTATACAAGAGAGAGTCAACAGCTTGAAAAAGGAAGAACAAAAATTGGCTCAAGAAAATGAATTCTTCATAAGTAAAATAATTCAAATGGAAAATATAAAATATGTATTGTTATTATTAATAATATTTATGTATAGTTATAAATGTTATTACATATATTAATTATATAACATAAGTAAATTATATGTATTACTTATATATTCATGCAAATGCTATATATTTATACGTGTGTATAAATAATATTGAGATATTTATTTTATGCATATATATGCAAAGATATAAAAATGCAATAGCTAAATGAAGAAAATAATTCCTTAAAAATTAGCATTGGTCAAGTGGAAGATAATGACTCTATAAAACATCGTAAACCAGTCAAAGATTATCAAAATAATGAAAACATAGAAGACAATGTAAAATATCTCATCAGAAAAGCAACTGACATACAAAATAGATGCGGGAGGCATAATTTGAGAATTATTGGACTACCTGAAAACCATGATCAAAAAATGAACATACACAACATCTTTTTAAAAAATCATTAAGGAAGTACAGCTAGGTGGTGCAGTGAGTAAAGCACTGGTCCTGGAGTAAGAAGGACCTGAGACACTTAACAGAAAAAACTAGCCATGTGACCTTGGTTAAGTTACTTTACCCCAACTGCCCCTTCACTCCCCTCAAAAAAGCAAAAAAAGAATAAAAATCATCAAGGAAAACTGCCCTGATATCCTAGAATCAGAGGGAAAATGAATTATTCAACCACTCCACTGATCACCTCCTGAAAGGGATCATCAAATAAAAACTAAGGAATATTATAGCCAAATTCCAGAATTATCAGGTCAAGGAGAAATTACTGCAACCAGTCAGAAAGAGCTAATTTAAATATTGTGGAACCTCAGTCAAGATGACAATGTATTTAGGAACTTCTATATTAAAGTATCTGAGGGCTTAGAATATGACATTCTGGAAGGCAAAGGGGCTTAGATTAAAATCAAGAATCAACTACTTAGCAAAATCGAGCATACTCTTTCAGGGGAGAAGTTGGGCATTTAATGAAATAGGTGATTTTCAATCATTCCTGATTGAAAAAAAACAAACAGAAAACAAAAACAGAACTCAACAGAAAATTTGATCTTTAAAAAAAGATTCAAGAGAAGTGTAAAAAAGTAAATGAGAAAGAAAAAAAAAACAACCAATCATTCAATAAGGTTAAACTGTTTACATGCTTATAAGGGAAGATGATACTTGTAACTCTTGAGAAGTGTATCTCTATTAGGGTAATTAAAAGGGGTATACCTAGACAGAAGGTATGGGTATAAGTTGACTTTGCTGTGATGATAAAAAGAATTCATTACTTAAGAAGTGATAAAATGGTTTTATTTAGAGAAGAAAAAAGGGGGAGGGAGAATAAGATAAATTACATTATATGAAGAGGCACAAAGACGTATTAAAGTCTTTTTAATTAGGCGGCGTCACATTATCTGAACCTTGTTCTCCTCAGATTTGACCCAAAGAGCAAATAATACACATGTTCAGTTGGTTATAGAATTCTATCTTACTTCAAAGGAAAGTATTATGAGAAAAAGGAAAGAAAATAAAAAGGCCTGATAGAAAGGAGAGATTAGAGGAGGTAATATTCAGGAGAAAAACATTAATGAGGAAGAAAAATAAAAAGGAGAGGGAAAAGAATAAATGGTGAGGACAGGGTACAGAGAAAGACACAGCAATAGTAAATGTAAATGTGATGAACTTTTCTATAAAATGGAAACAAATAACAGAGAGGATTAAAAACTATAATCCTAGAATATATTGTTTACAAAAAACACACTGGAAAACAGAGAAACAGAGTAAAGGTAAAAGCCTATAGCAGAACATATTATACTTCAACTGAAGTACGAAAAGCTGAAGTAGCAATCTTGATCTCAAACAAAGCAGAAACACAAAAATAGATCAATTAAAAGAAATGAGAAAAGAAATTATATTTTGATAAAAGGTGCCATAGACAGTGAAGTAATATCAATACTAAACATGTATGCACCTAGGGGTATATCATCCAGATTCTTAGAGGAAAAGGTAAGGGAATTACAGGAAGAAATATACAGCAAAACTACACTAGTGGGAGACCTCAACCTCTCCCTCTCAAAACTAGATGAATCTAACCAGAAAATAAAGAAGTTAAGGAAGTGAATTGAACTTTAGAAATTTAGATATGCTAGGCCTCTAGAGCAAATTGATAGAAAGGAACATGTATATATATATATAATTTTTTTTTTCCCTCAGAGGTACATGACACCTAAACATAGATCATGCACTAGGACATAAAAACTTCATAATCCAAGGTAGAAAATGGGAAATATTAAATATATCTTTTTGATCTTTATGGAATAAAAATTACATATACTAAAGAACCTTGGAAAGACAGATTAAAAATTAATTAGAAACTAAAAAACCTAATCCTAAATAATGAGTGGGTCAAATAAAAAATACTAGAAATAATCAATAATTCCATTAAAGCGAAAGATAATAACCAGATAATATATCAAAATGTTTGGGATTCAACCAAAGAAGTACTTAAGGGAAATTTTACATCCCTATATGCTTAAATGAATAAAACAGAGAAAGAGGAGATCAATGAATTTGGCATGCAGCTCAAGAAGATTAAAAAAAAAACAAATTTAGCCCTGCCCCCCATCAGATACCAAATTAGAAGTTCTGAAAATCAAAGTAAAGATTAATAAAATGCAAATTAAGAAAAAAGACAAAAGGTTTTTATATGTAAGAAAAGGGAAAAGTATTCTTATATCTTCAGATAGGGTTAGAGGGAGTATTGTGAAAGACCTATATAACAAACTTGCAGTAGCATAACTCTCTGTATATCTATCCACAAGGTTTGGCATGTTCTATTTTGTAAAGTTGAATACTCAATACTCGAGACAAGACCAAGCACTTTCAGTAGTACAATACAAATATAATATGGAAACTATCATTATTTTGTCTGGATATAGACCCCTAAGGAATTCATCAATAAATTTCAGGAGATCTCTGACTTTGCATAAGGAAAAAAAAAAACTTTTTTTCTACTAACATCTAATTGAAATTTAGCTTTTCCTTCAATGATGATGAAAGAACTGTGAAAAAAAATAAGTTTAACCAGATTGTCAAAGGAGCCCATGGCACATACAAGAAGGTTGAAAACCCACTGGCCTATGGCCTCAGAGTTATCCTAGGTATTCAATGAGTTGGATAGGTATTCTAAGTGTACAGCAATTTTCATTTCATATCAATCTCTCCGGCAGAAAGTAAAAAAAAATCTTGAATGTAAAAACTGTCTCTCTATGACAAAATCTATAGTACATAGCACATAGTATCGATTTTAGCAATGATGATTTAGTTGCATTAAATTGAACTATCTGAACTCATTCTTTCAGTTACTATTACTCCTTCTATCACTGCTATCCAAAACTGAAATAAGGTACTGAATTCCTATTCATTTGAAGATTCAATGATACATTTTAATTGTCATATGTCCAGTAGATGTTACAATAAATAATTCATAAGATCCTTTGGTCAAAAGATAGTTGGATTTGGAGCTTAGTCTTTGGTTCAAATCCTGACTCTCACACTAATCTACGGTCATGGATGTCATTTAACTATAATAAACTTAAAATTCATTTCCTGCTAATTAGAGATAATGAGATTTGTGCTGTGTAATACATAAAGTTGTTGAAGAGAAAATGTTTTGCAATCTCTAAAGTAATATATAAACTTGATTTATTAATTAGTATTATTGCATCATTATTCATAAAAAAATGATTATATTGGAAATATCCCCAGGTGTGCTCTCTCTCTCTCTCTCTCTCTCTCTCTCTCTCTCTCTCTCTCTCTCGCTCTCTCTCTCTCTCTCTCTGTCTCTCTCTCTCTCTCTGTCTCTCTCTCTCTCTCTGTCTCTCTCTCTCTCTCTGTCTCTCTCTCTGTCTCTCTCTCTCTCTCTTTCTGTTCCTCTCATAAAAATACAAACACACACACACACACACACACACATTGTAGAAGTGACTAATTCAGATTGTTTTAGTTAATTTGCTAAATTTGGTTGTTTTTACTTGCTTTCAATATATGACTTTCAAATATCTTACCAGAGAGCTTTACATTCTTTTGGAACTTGTTCCTTTAATTTCACTGAACTTTGGATAACTTTTAGAATTAGAACACTTGTTCCTCTTTTTTTTTTTTTCATGAAAGAGAAACTTAAAGCTGTTAGATATGGTCTTGTTCACTTATGTAGGATATATTCTTATTAAGTAGCTTATTGTCTCCTCTCTTTACAAACAAATGTGATATCCACATTTAATGAATAACATTTCTCTTTTTAAAGATGTATGTCCCTGTCTACAATACCATGGAATGGTGCTTTACTCGTCCTATTTTCAACAAATTTGCTTATATAAATATCATATATTTGTCACAACTCTCCAGTTTTGTCTGGATTATAATTATAACTTGTGTCAAATACCTTAAAAATAGGGAAATGCTATAGCATATAAGTATATTTTCTCCACTATTGAAGAAAATTGTTATAATTAATTATGAACAACTTCCATTTAATAACAATGATTAAAAATCAAATAGTAGTAAATCTATAAACAATGTAAGAAAAATTGTGAATGTGAATAAAAACTGGGATAATGTGTAATAGAATATATTATAACTGATTAATTTCAGTAAATTAAACTTCCTTCAATATACATTATACTACTCATATATTCCAATCCATAAACATTATATATCTAACATTTTTTTTCTTTGAGCATATTTCAAACAGACCTGCTTAAATTTAGATTCAAGTTGTGGGAGTGAGAACAAATTCATTTGAATATTTAAGCCTCTTTAAGATTTCCCCAATTAGAAAGAAAACATAAAAGCAATGTAATCCTCCTTTATAATATAAGAATTCACAATGAATCCATCTGAGGTATATATTAAAATTAAAAGAAGTCAATATACTAATGGCCTTCTCAAATTAGATGCTCAATAAATATTTACTTGTAAGTGAATAAAAGAGTGAATGTGAATACTAGAAAACATTATATATATATATATATATATATATATGTATGTATGTATGTATGTATAATGTGTGTATGTAATGAAAATGCAAATTTAAAGATCTTCCCTGCCCCTAGCTTAAGAGCACCTGGAACCTGTGGTGGGAGGCTTGTTTTTCAGGAAAGCCCATACCTTGATACTTTGTGATTGGGCAGTGGGTCCAGAAGGTTGTTACATTCTCTGAGCCAGGAGAAGGATATATAAACTCTGATGAGAGGCTTTGCTTTGGGGCTCACTTTGAGAAGTGTTGTGTGATTTGACCAGATGAGACTCTGGGAAGCCATTGTTGAGAGCCCCCCAACTTTGAAAACCCAGATGTTGATGCTTCCCTCTCTGGTAACTGTGATTTGGTATTGATGTAATGGTTGGACAGTTTGGAAGCCTGTCAATTTGATCTGTAAGTTCTGTAACTCTGAAGTTAGGGGTGCTGACCTTTACCCCTGAATTAGGTACTACATGTTTGATTAAAGTAAGCTTGTTAACCCATTTTGAGTTGCTTTCCTTTTGAAAAGCAGATCTAAGAACCTGTGTTGGCAGTCACTCTGGGGATGTTGGGGTGCTTGCTGCTATAGTGTATATCATATATATAACATTTACTATATCTATATATTATATATATATATGTATATATATATATATAAACTAAGAATACTATGATATAATCAAATTGCAAATTTAATGGAAGATAATAGAAATGTTTTAAAATTTCAAATATAAGGAATTTAATGAGAGCTATATCTCCTCTTTGAGATTGCGTGTTAGGATACTGATTCCAAAACAAATATTTTGGAAGTGAAGACTTTTATTATGCTTAAGAGCAAGTTCTATTAGTAGAAAAATAATCTTTAACACTATATTTTTTAACAATACCAAAAGATAGGGGTGGCTAAGTGGCACAGTGAATGTAGCACCAGCCCTGGAGTCAGGAGGACTTGAGTTCAAATCCAGGCTCAAACCCTCAACACTTACTAGTCCTGTGACTTTGGACACATCAACCCCCATACCTCTGCTCCCCCTGCCCCAGAAAAAAAAAAAAAACAACAACAATACTAAAAGATTAGAATTATGTAAAGGTAGACAATATTATATCACTAACTCAGAGAAATAAATTACTTTCTGTGTTTTAATCTCTTAAGTTTTTTTGGCTATATAAATTGTTTTAATGATTTATTATCCCATGCTTCTTTCAATGTCATAGAAGTTGAACAAACCAACAAGCTGTGGGCATTCCTGAAAACCAAGCCTCCTACCACAGGCTCCATGTGACCACATTCTGCCTATTAGAGGGCAGAATATATGTTCAAATCAAGGAGCCTTCTAAGAGTCTCTTAAGCCAATCAAAGTCCTAGGGGCAGGGAAGATCTTTAAATTTGCATTTCCATTACAGTAGCACATTAAAAGCTAAACTAAAAAGATTTTATATTTTATCTTAGATGGGGCGGCTAGGTGGTGCAGGGAGTAGAGAGTCGGCCCTGGAGTCAGAAGGACCTGAGTTCGGATCCGACACTTAACGCACACACAAACAAAAAAAAAACCTAGCCGTGTGACCTTGGGCAAGTTACTTAACCCCAATTGCCCTCCAAAAAGCAAAAAATAAAAATAAAGTATATTTATCTTAGAGGCAAAAGGAAGCTCCTGGAATTGGTCAAATATAGGAGTCACAGGATTAGACATGCACTTAAAAAAAACAAAAAACAAAATAAAAACATTGACTTCAATGTATTGGATGGATTGAAGTGAGTGAGGAAAGATTTGAGTCTGGAAGATGGAATATAAAATATTACATTAATTTATGCAACATATGATTAAAACCTGAAATAAGGTGGTAGGAAGTAAGTCAAATGGCAGAGAATAAGAAAGACTCTGGAGATAGAAATAGAATTATTTGGCAACAGAATACAGAAGTGTGGTGAGGGACAATGAGACTTTCTGAGAGGGGTAGGAAGGAATGATCAAAGTTAAACAGAGATATTTCCTTTTTGTTAACAACTGTCAAACTACAAAAAGTTTAAAGTAAAGGAAGTTATCCATTGTTAGTCTTTTCCAGGAACATCATTTATGGCCAAATATTTGAACATCAGAAAGTGTGTGTTACAGCAAAAAAAAAAAAATCGAATTTTTGTATCAATTTTATCAAAATATAAAAGTGTTAACATCCACTACCTAGAAAAATGTGTGAATGAATAATCCAAAACAAAATTGTTTCAGGATTAGTTATCTCTCTGTTGTCCATGATGAAAAGAATTATATTAGGTTTTCCATGTAATAGGTTGTAAGAAGTTACAATAAAATAGATTGTCTTTCTGGGTGAGCCAACATCCTTGCATATTTTTTCTTCCTGCAAATGTCTAGATTTTCAGTGTCCTTGTAGATGATGGACCTGAGTGAAATATTTCATTCTTATTAACACAAACAAGGTTATGAAGTAGTAGTACAGTTGAAGTAAATTCCGCTTATTCTATTATTTTGTATACTGTTGTAATGGAAATGCAAATTTAAAGATCTTCCCTGCCCCTACCTTAAGTGCACCCGGAGCCTGTGGTGGAAGGCTTGTTTTTCAGGAAAGCCCACACCTTGATACTTTGTGATTGGGCAGTGGGTAAAGAAGTTTGTTACATTCTCTGAGGCAGGAGAAGGCTACATAAACACTGATGGGAGGGTTTGCTTTGGGCCTCGGTTTGAGAAGTGTGTGATTTGAACAGATGAGACTCTGAGCAGCTGTTGAGAGCCCCCCCAGCTTTGAAAACCCAGATGTTCATGCTTCCCTCTCTGGTAACTCTGATTTTGATATTGATAATGGTTGGACAGTTTGGAAGCCTGTCTGCTTGATCTGTCTGTATACTCTGAAGTTCAGGGTGCTGACCTTTTTCCCCTGAACTAAATGAAATATGTTTGTTTGATTAAAGTAAGGTTGTTAACCAATTTTGAGTTGCTTTCCTTTCGAAAGGCAGATCTAAGAACCTGTGTTGGCAGCCAATCTCGTGCTGTTGGGATGCTTGCTGCTACAATTATAAGAAAAAGTCTCTTATCAAGGACACTAGTAAGATCTAACAGTCATTATGATCATATTTGTAAACTCCAACAGAGAAAATGGCCTGAAGAAGTGCCAAGAATCATATTCTTCTAATGTGTTAATAATCATGAAGCTCTGCAGACCATACTAAAGAAACATTAATACAAGTGATGACGTTGTGCTAATATTACAGATTATCCTGATTAACTCTTTATTTCAATTAACATAAAAGGGAAATTTCTAAAGGATGAGCACATCTGGTTGTGGACTTTCAATACTCACTTAATGATTAAAAATAGGATGATAAACATTTTGACTCTTAAAGAAAGCCATAATACCATCTAGTATCAATGTACTTTCAAAGTCACTTCTGCCCACAGGAAAGCCAAAACACCATAGCTGGAACAAGGCTCCCTGAGGGAGAGGGAGAAAGCAACATGTGCCAAGTAAGTCAAATCAGCATGACCACCATTTCCCTTTAGACCTTTATGGAGAAAACCCAGAAGTCTGAATCCAAGAGTCTTGGGAATCTTAATGTTTCCAGGTCATTGAGCTAAACCTGGCAACTATCCCTATAGGGACCCTTCTTTCCTTTTATCAATTGCTTTTATTTATTTATATAGCAATTAAGTATATATGAAAATCCATAAAATAAATATAAATATATCCATATATATGTATTGTATATGTATAAACATATAAAATTTCATTTTGGATTTTTCTTATATGACCTTTTTCCTCTTATATAATGAATGAAAAAATAGTGTCTATACAAAAAAATCCCCAAAATATATATATCCTCTTTATACATATATCTTGGTATAGAAAGTAGCAAGTACTAAAGGGACTGAACAATAGCAATATTGACACTCATACAGTCAATTGAAATAGTAGCCATCAGAGAAGTTAAGTTGAAGTATGACAGAGAAGTTATCTTTGGGAATGCAAATTAAGGAGGTGACAGAATTTGTTTCATTATAAATACAAAAGCAACAAGAAATATAAGGAATTCATACTTGTTCACTTTTCTTTGTAATACTTAAGATAAACATCAGCAAAATAACTTAAATGCAGCTCACATGATTATACGTATAGAACTAGAACAGACCTTGATGGTCATCACGTCTAACACTTTGATTTTACAGAAGAAACTGAGTAGAGTGTAAGTTTTACAGAATGTGTGTATACATACATACATGCATGCATATATATGTACACACATATATATATACATATATATGTACATATATATACATATACACATATGTTCTTATATATACACATGAATGTGTATGTGCATATATTTAGATATTTATGTGTGTGTGTATTCCAGTGTGTATTTGAACCCAGGTTAAACATTCATTTCTCTGAAGTTTTTTTAAGAACAGAATTACATGATCAAATGTTTACTTTAGAAATATAAATTTGCTAAAGTTATGATGATAAAATTTCAAAATGGAGTCACTTATGCTGAGTGGCAATAATGTTCATAAAGCATGTAGGCAATAGACAATAAGTTTGTACTTTTCTTCTGTTCTGATCTATTTTTACTGTTGGACAGATATTGCTCACAGATTTTGATTGGAGAAAACACTTGACCAGCTGCAAGGGTCCTCTGTTTTTCTCCTGCTAACTTAGATATTATAATTAGTTTGTGGTCCTAATGGAGAAATTCCCATATGTGAGCCTTACCTTAAGCTGGTATCAATGTGTCCAAGAGAATTCATCATAATTGTGTCTAATTAAGAATGCCCTCTCCCACATCTGATACTAATTACC
Organism: Gymnobelideus leadbeateri; assembly: GCA_011680675.1. Taxonomy (NCBI): domain Eukaryota; kingdom Metazoa; phylum Chordata; class Mammalia; order Diprotodontia; family Petauridae; genus Gymnobelideus; species Gymnobelideus leadbeateri. The sequence continues at coordinate 161,027 of WOXC01003181.1, forward strand.
TGTTCTCAATATGCCCATTGTTAGGGTATATAATTTTACCACCCAAACCCCACCTTTGAACATCTTTCCTCCCCAACACATTTATCTTACTTTTATTCTGGATGAGTTTCATGCATCTGTGGGGATGAATCTCTATTTATACTCCATAGTGTGTGTGTGTGTGTGTGTGTATGTGTGTGTGTGTGTGTCTGTCTGTCTGTCTAAACATGTACATTTGTCTCCTGAGGCACTACATAACAATAAAAATCTCATTTGTATCATCTTCCTGTAAAATTCCAAATCCAAATTTGCCTGTTAACTGAAGTCCCAATGCCAAACAAAGCAGGTGATTCCAGGGTTTCACACCATGAAAGAAAGAGGAAAGGTAAGAAGAGTTCATGTCAGATGTATATCACAAAGAAGGAGAAAACCTAATGCAAGAAATGTTTTAAGTTGAGTGGATATGTAATTATTTTTAAAAACGGTGCCTGGCAAAGACACTCAGAAAAGCATATTTCACATCTGTAAGGGTGGGAAGAAGATAAGCGTTAGTCAAAAAAATGGAACCAGAAGATGCTTATTTCTTTATATCTCAGATGATTGTTGTTATTGAAAATATTATGATAAACCCCTAGAAGAGGGAAGAGTCATACCTCTTAAATGTTATCATATATAGGAGCAAAGGTAATCATTCTTCAGTCACTTTTAAACTGCTATAAGTGTCGACAGATTTTCTCCTTTATTTGATATAAAAGTACTATGTTGGCCACAGTAGGGGTAATGTTGACCTTGAAGATCTAACTGAGAAATCTCTTTGAAACTTTATGTGCATAAAGGGAAGAAAAATCCACTGAATTAGATATTGAATGAATATGCAGAATTGAAATCTCATGAAAGAGGGATTATGTTTTCCTTTGGAGAAGCCATTGTATCCTGTATCTTTCATTTTCATAATTTTCTGGCATGTACGATCTATAGCCACCATATAATACACAGAACTTTTTTTAAAAAATTATTTAAATAGGTAAAACAGAATGTGCTCTAAGGAATCTGGTTTGATGTTGCTTTGGATAAAGAAAATGAACATCTTAGGGGCAGCTAGGTGGTGCAGTGGATAAAGCACCAGCCTTGGAATCAGGAAGACCTGAGTTCAAATCCAGCCTCAGGTGTTTAACAAAAAACTAGCCATGTGACCTTGGGCAGGTCACTTAACCCCAATTGCCCTCCAAAAAGCAAAAAAAAAAAAATATATAAAATGATCATCTTTCTGATTTTTACTAGAATACCTGTATTAGTACTCTTTCCTTAAAGTATTTTCCCTGCTATATTTGAAGTTTACTCACAAAAGATTTCCAAAGTAAGAGGAGCTTTTTAAGAAGATGAAAGGTACTGATGAATATTTTTATTATCCAGCTTGATTTATTGATCCTGAATTAAATTAGGATGTGGGTGGAAATGATATTTTCAAAAGCAAGATGTAAATAACCTTGAATATCAGTGTTGCTTTTGCTAGTCTATGCTGTGAGTTTAAATATTTCAAATATTATGTTTCAAAGTAAAACAAAACTACTTAGTTTTGCTTGATCAGAATCAAGTCTAAATGGTGAAATTCAAGAGTTCTGATTTGTTCATATGTTCACTAGTTTTCTTATGAGTATTTCATACTGATGGTGGCAATAATTGCCCTTGACATAGTCATTCTACTATTTATCCAGGGAAATTAAAAAAAAAATCTACCAATTTAATTATTTAATTTATTTTCTTTTAAAAATATTTACTTTGCTATTGTGAGCTTGACAAGCATGGTTATTTCAATACACAAAGAGGAATCTTTGTGATGGCTGTGAGTTTCCTTTGTGTCTTCTAATTGTTTCTTCTAAAGGGAGAGAAAAAGATAGAGAGAGAGAAATAGAGAAAAAGAGAGACAGAGAAAGAGAGAGACAGAGAGAGATCTGAATTTGAATTAGTCATTTACCTTCACATAAAGTTTGTTTACAAGGACCAATATAGCATACACTAAATAGCAAGGGCTTAATAAATGCAAGTTGATTGATTGATTAATTTGTAAAACATATGTTGCACTTAACATAATAATAAAATTAGTGTACCTTTATTTGCCCTCTTGAACTTCTTTCTGTTACCTTGTCTATTTTCAAAATAAAGTGTTGATACTACTTTTTGTTTTCTTTATCTCATTTCCTCCTTCCAAACTCCCCTCAAAAAAAGCTTCCTTCATACCAAATAAAGAACAGGAACAAAACCAAATTTATAAGTTTATCCCATCTACTAAAATAGTTTACTTTCTGAATCATTGGTTCATCAACTCCCAGTTGTTAGTTGCAATACATATTCCATAATCAGTGTTCAGATGTCATGACTTATCATTGCACTCATCAATTTTTTCAAGATTTTAATGTTTTCTTATATATTAGTGTCTCAGTTGGTATTTTTTTCATCTTGTGTTCAATATTATTATATTTTATCTTGAAGAGGATTGATGTAGCTTTCTTTGCCCCATCTTTATGCTTTCTTGCTATTAGCATACATGTAGGTAATTGATATAATTAATTCACCTAATATTTTTGAATAAAAGTACCTCATATCTCTCCCATGATTTGTCACTTCTTATATATTAGGAAGATATAATATGAAATGGCATATTATGAATGTGAAATTAGTTATTAATTGACTCATTGAGGAACACCCTTCTTTCAATTCAGAATGTGAATCATTTTTTTAGGCCTTCTCTTGCCCCAGTTTTTTTTCCAATTTTTCTCATTCATAAAATAGAATATTACTTTTTAAATGGCACTTTATTATATCAAGTTTCATCTCTCTCTATCTCTGTCTTTCTCTCTGTTTCTGTCTGTCACTCTGTTTCTTTCTCTCTTGTCTCCCTATGTCTCTGGCTCTCTGTTTCTCTCTCTCTCTCTCTCTCTCTCTCTCTCTCTCTCCTCTTTCTCTCTGTCTCTCTCCCTCTCTTTCTTTCTTTCTCATTAGCAATTAGAAGACACAAAGGAAACTAACATCCATCAGTTATATGACTTATAAAACTGTGGTCTCAAGTAAACAATTAGATGTGAAATTTGGTCTTATACTTTTTCATATTTTCATTAAGGATCACTTACTATTTGCATAGACTATACTCATAAATATTTAATACATAATAAAATTGGATGTTTGTTAATTGTTTTGGGTTTCTTAATGCTACTTTGTCTTTCCTTCTTTCCTTTTTCCCCTACCTTTCTCTTCCCTGCCTTTATTCCTCCCTTCATCTCCTGCCCTTTTGGCTCTGATATATTTCCAATTTGACTCACAAGTGTTTTTAAAACAGTGTACACATTTTCAGTACATATTTCTTGTATAAGAACATGGTCAGGTTCATAAGTGTTCCTCTCATTTTCCTCATATTACTTTGAGTCCTATGGTAGTAGAACAAAAAACGGTAGAGTTATATTATTGTTTCCCAAAGATAGTACAACACAAATGCCATGGTGTGGATTTAAATTAAATTATATTCCTTTATAAAATAATAGGGATAGTTAGATGATACAGTGAATAGAACACCAGCCCTGGTGTCAGGAGGATGTGATTTCAAATCTGGTCTCAGGCACTTGATACTAACTGTATGACCTTGGGCAAATCACTTAACTCCAATTACCCTGCTTTCCCCCCCCTCAAAAAAGACAAAAAAAGAAAAGAATAAAACATATGAAATAATAGTTAGAGGGAATATACCATTTGCTATTTTATACTTTCCTAAATGACAAAAAAAAACAATTACTTTAATGGTCTCAGATAAGGAAGTTATTAATTGCAGAGATGGGAGTTACTGGAAATGACCTTTAAAACATTATGCTAGATATCTCTATCTTTTTTTTAATTTAGGCAGTTGAAACTTTCAAAAATTAAATGCTATATTGAAAATTGCATAAATACTTAGAATGGAATCTTGAATGAAAAGCTAAGCCTTCTGACTTGAGATCCATTGATCTCCTATTATATTCTATTCCATTCCATTCCATTCCACTTTAATCTATTCTATTCTATTCTGCAATATTCTTTTCTATACTTTTTATCTTACTCGATATTCCATTTTGGTACCAGTTCCATAATATATTTTTATAGTGACAATCTATAATAATGTATTATGAGAAAGGAATGAGGTATCTTATAATCAGCAAAATATCTTTTATTTCTTCACCTTTTGAAAGGTACCATACTGATGACCTCTTGATCAAAGAAAAAATATCAAAATAAATAATTATTAATTATTATGAGGAGATTAGAACTGTGATTTCCTCCCTGTAGGGAAATTTTGGTAAGCTCCCCTCTTTAGCACCACATTTACTCCATAATACATGATCTTAAAGAATTGGCTTGCCATTGAATTGTTAAGGAATTTAATCAGAATTGCCTGAGTAGTTCATGCCAGATGTGGTATTAGAATGAGGTCTTGAATCTGATAACAAATAACTTGCATTATATTATACTGCCTATCAAAGAAGAAATAACATTAGATAAAAGGAAACAAATATGACTAATACATTAGAATTCATTATGTTACAACCCTGATGGATCAGAAGGAATGCTAGATTTGGCGTAATAGTATTTGGATTTAAATTCTGACCCTGTTCCAAATTCAGTGAACTTGTGTAAAATCTTGATCTCTCTCAGCCTCACTTCCTCATGTGTAAAAATGAACTGTTGAGATTAAATCATATGTACCTTCCAGTTACAACTGGATATTGGACTACTGTATAAGACTCTGGATTTAGAAAGAGAGAGAGAGAGAATACCTCAGGAGATGTGTGAGAAACCAGATAGCAGTGTAAGATGAGACATCTGAGCCTTAAAATATGATGGACTGATAAAATGGACAGTGAGAATGGGTTTCTGAGAAAGAAGCTGCACAATTATCCTCATGAATGCTTGCTTGCCAAAGGAGAATGCACCCAAAGGTTCTTGTTAATGCACTGATCAATCTCTTTCCCCCTTTTCCTCAAGTTGTTTCCCATTATAAGCACCATAGTTTAAAAACCACTGACAAAGCATTTGTCACATCAGTCAGTGATTCGTTGAGAAGTCTTTGTCTCTCAAGTGAGTCAAAGATGGGAATGAGAGAATTAATATTAAAGTAGTATATTAATAACTAAATATTGATTGTGATCCATACTTTTTTTCTTCATTTTTTTTTAAATTCCTACACCTATTAAAGTCAATCAGTCCCTTAACAGGTTGACTGACTAATAATATTGCACCTAACCCTCAAGGAAATTTCTCTCCAAATTTGGGCAGTACTACACACAACAAGGAGAACCCATTTGTATGTAGAGTATAAACAGTATCTAGTCAGGGTGAGCCCTTACCCTGGGGAAAGCAGTCCCTGTCCTTGCTCCCCTACATTGGAATTTAAAGTAATTTAGCTCATGAAGGAGAAATTCAGTCAGAGAGATCCAGACAGAGATGGCTTCCCCTTGTTCCCCTTGTGGGGCACCTTAAGGCTGGTGAGTTTCACAATCAAGGAACATTCTCAGCTCAATGCTGTAACGGAAATGCAAATTTAAAGATCTTCCCTGCCCCTAGCTTAAGTGCACCTGGAGCCTGTGGTGGGAGGCTTGTTTTTCAGGAAAGCCCACACCTTGATACTTTGTGACTGGGCAGTGGGTCAAGGAGGTTGTTACAATCTTTGAGGCAGGAGAAGGCTATATAAACTCTGATGAGAGGCTTTGTTTTGGGGCTCACTTTGAGAAGTGTTGTGTGATTTGACCAGATGAGACTCTGGGAAGCTGTTGTTGAAAGCCCCCCAGCTTTGAAAACCCAGATGTTGATGCTTCCCTCTCTGGTAACTGTGATTTGGTATTGATATAATGGTTGGACAGTTTGGAAGCCTGTCTGTTTGATATGTAAGTGCTGTTACTCTGAAGTTCGGGGTGCTGACCTTTTTCTCCTGAACTAGGTAAATGGTATATGCTTGTTTTATTAAAGTGTGCTTGTTAACTGATTTTGAGTTGCTTTCCTTTTGAAAAGCAGATCTAAGAACCTGTGTTGGCAGTCACCCTGGGGATATTGGGGTGCTTGCTGATACAAATGCCCACCAGGCAAGGTTAATTTTCACTTGCTGGGGAATTTTCTTTCATAAGCCATTTAAAACACTTCAGAGGGGGAGCCTAAATGGATGAGTAGAAACAGGACCTCTGTTGTGGCTCCCACTGCCACCTCCTTCAATACATGTAAGAATGACTCTATACAAGCTTTGAAGCTAAAGAACCCACAAAATGACAAGGAAAAACCAAGTTCCGACTGAAGACAGCAAGCCTGCAGGAAGGGGCCATCACAGAACTCTGGGAGCAGAGTCCAACCCTGAGTGAGCCTGTGGTTTTAGCCTAAGGGTGACAATGACCAGCTGCTGGCTGGAGGGTATTAAGGAAAGTGGATCACCAGCAGCTGTGGTGGTTTCCAGAATTATCACCCCATAGATGCTAGAAGCAATTTCAATATTGTAGAAACAGAGTTGGGATAATGCAAGATATAGCAGCTTCTACACTGAGGGATATAAGGGCTTGGAATATTATATCCTGGAGGTGAAAGTAGCTGGTATTAAAATCAAAAATCACCTATTCAGGGAGTCCAGATGGCATAGTAGAAACAGTTCTTCTGCACAGCTCTTCCTCCTACCACCTCCAAATTTACATCAAAGGGGAATCTTTGGAGCTCCAGAACCCACAAAGTGACACAGAGTAGCTAACCTCCAGCTGAGGACAGCTGGGCAGCCTGACATGGACTGGGCAGCACAGAAATCTGGAAGCCAAGCCCAGGCCCAGGGTGAGTCGGAGGTTTTAGCCTCAGGGTGGCCAGAACAGCAACCAGATTTTTCCATTGAGATATTCTACCTCAGGAGTAGAAACAACACTTCAGTGGAGGTCTTGCCCACATCACTTCAAAATTATGTAAAAGGGGGACACTGAATGACCTCTGAAGCTCCAAAACCCACAGAATGACACAGAGAAGATAACCTGAAGCACTCTGGGAGCCGAGCCCAGGACCCTGGGAATCAGATGTTTTAGCCACAGGGTGGCAGGTCCAACAGCCAGCTGGAGGGACTCCAGAACACCAGCAGCTGTGGCCTTTCCAGAATTGCCAACACATAGATGCCAACTACAAGGTGAGAGGTTAGTGCAGTATGGACTTTGGGACTCATTAGTGGAGAGAACATTTCAGCTTATTTCGCTGGGGGCAAGAAGCTGCTGAGACACTTTAGCAAAGCCTCAGACACATCTGGCAGATTCAGTTCCTGGCCTGCAGTCTGTAGGGGGACTCAGTGATCAATATGAGTGGTAAGTGCTCTTGCTTTAACCTGCTTGGATCTATATTGAGGTCTGGGATGGAGGTCTTGGGGTGTGTGATCAGCTTGCCAGAGCATATGGGAGCTTCAGAGAGGGCAACCAACTAATACCTCCAGCAGCTGAGAAAACCCCAGCATTTGGCACAGAAGCTGCCCTGGCTGGTGGCAGAGTCCTACTGTGGCAACAAGCCCAAAGTCAACTAATTCAGTGGCAGCATGCCTAAGCAAAGGAAGGAAAATAAACAGAAAAATTCAACATTAAACTCTTATTTTGGGGGCAAAGAGGATCAAACCATAGAACAAGAGGAGGACTGTGACATCAGAACCCCTGCATCAAAAGCCCCAAATAAAGAGCTGGTTACAGTCCATAGAGGGCCTGTAGAAGCAGATAAGAGACATGGAGGGAAAATTGGGATGAGAAAGATGCAAGAAAAGTATGAAATGAGAGTCAACATCCCAACTGAAAGAAATAACACTTTAAAAATAGATTCATTCAAATGGCAAAAGAGGCTTAAAAAGGCAATGAAGAGAAGAACGTCTTAAAAAAGCTGAAATTGCCAGATGGAAAAAGTATCTCAAAAGCTCACTGCAGAAAATCATTCCTTCAGAATCAGACTGGTCAAATGGAAGCTAGTGACTTTATGAGAAATCAAGATGATGTTAAGCATATCCAAACAAATGAAACAATAGAGGACAATGTGAAAAATCTCATGGGGAAAACCACTGACCTGGAAAGTAGATCCAAGAGTGATAATCTAAAAATTATTGGACTACCTGAAAACCATGATCAAAGAAAGAACATAGAAACCATCCTTCAAGTAATTCTGAAGGACAATTTCCCTGAAATTTTAGAATCAGAGGGCAAAATAGAGGTTGAAAGAATCCACCAATCAGCTCCTGAAAAAAATATCCCCAAAAGAAAACTAGGAATATTATAGCCGGGTTCCAGAATTCTCAGATCAAGGAGAAAATATTACAAGCAGCCAGGAAGAAACAATTTGAATACTGTGGAAACACAATCAGGATAACACAGGATATGGCAGCTTCTACAGTGAGGGATTGAAGGGCTTGGATTACGATATTCCAGAGGGCAAAGGAGCTGGGATTAAAACCAAGAATCACCTACCCAGCAAAACTGAGTATCATGTTTCAGGGGAAAATATGGTAATTCAGTAAAATAGAGGACTTTTAAGTATTCTTGAGGAAAAATCCCGAGTTGAATAGAAAATTTGACATTCAGATACAAGAAGCAAGAGATGCTTGAGAAGGTAAACAGGGAAAAGAAATCATCATGACCTTTTCAAAGTAGAACTATTCGCATTCCTACATGGAAAAACAATAACTGCACCTGATGAACCTTTTCTCAGTATGAAAATAGTTGAAGAAGGATATATGGGTATATTAATACTTAAGTGAATGTGTATTTACAGGTATACATAGAGGACACAGGTGGAATTTAATAGGAAGGGATGATACTTAAAAAGTGAAATTAAGAGGTGAGAGAGGAATATAATGACAGGAGATGGGGAGAGACAGAATGGGGTAAAGTCATATAGAAGAGACAAGGGAAAATGGTTACAAGGACGGGAAGAACAGGAAGGCAAAAAGGCAAAACCTTATTCTCATTGAGTTTGGATCAGGGAGATAATGACATACATACATTTAAATCGGATATCTCACCCTACTGGAGATTTGGGGGTTAGTGAATGAGAGGAGGGATGATGAAAGGGAGCTTGGGAGGGAAGCGGGGGAGGGAAGTTGGAAGCACCCACTTCTGAAAAGAGTCAGGATCAAAGTAGGGGATAGACTAAGTGAGAGGTGGGGTGGGAGGGAGGGAAATATAGTCAGTCTTTTACAATATATCTACTGTGGTGATGTTTTGCAAAGCTACACATGTACAGCATATACTGAATTGCTTATTTTCCCAGTTAGGGTGGGTAACAAGGGAGGAAGTGAATGAATCTAGAATTCAAAGTGTTAAAATCAAACGTGTAAAAATATAGAAATATTGTTATAATAACACTATTTTTGCATACAATTGGGAAATAGGATGTGTAGGCATTGGGGCATGGATATTCACCTTGCCCTACTGAAAAAGTCGAAGGGGGTATGGGAGAAGATATTGGAGAGAGCAGATGGGTTGAGGGGATATCCTGTGGGACTGCTATTCTGAGGTGGGGGGTAGGGAAAAATCGGGAAAAATTTCTAACTCAAAATCTGGCAGAAATGAATGATGTAATCTGGAATTTAATACAGCATTTTGAAAGGAAAAAAAAACAGAAAAAAAAAAGCAGAAAAATTCCCTACCCAGCAAAACTGAGTATCATGTTTCAGGGGAAAATATGGTCACTCAGTGGAATAGAGGACTTTGAAACATTCATGATGAAAAAAACCAGAGGTAAATAGAACATTTGACACCCAGATACAAGAAGCAAGAGAAGCATGAAAAGGAAAACAGGGAAAATAAATCCTAAGGGACTTATCAAAATTGAACTATTTACATTCCTACATGGAAAAAAAAAAAAAAACAACAACTGTAACTTTTGAAACTTTTCTCAGTATGAGAATAGTTGAAGGGAATCTAAATGTGTGTGTAAATACATACATACATACATAGATAAACATGTCTTTATAAGAGGACATATGGGTATATGAATACACATGTGAGTGTGTGTATATATATATATGTACAGGTATACATAGAGGGCACAAGAACAATTTACTAGGAAGGGACAATAATTAAAAGGTGTAGCTGAGAGCTGAGAGTGGAATATAATGAGAGGTAATGGGGAGAGACAGAATGTAATAAATTATCTTATATAGAAGAGGCAAGGAATAACTGATACAATGGAGGGGAAGAGCAGGAGGGATATAGCAGCAAGCACCCCAACATCCCCAGGGTGGCTGCCAACACAGGTTCTTAGATCTGCTTTTCTAAAGGAAAGCAGATAGGTTAACAAGCTTACTTTAATCAAACAAACATATGTTATCTAGTTCAGGGGAAAAAAGTTCAGCACCCTGAACTTCAGAGTATACAGACAGATCAAATACACAGGCTTCTAAACTGTCCAACCATTATATTAATACCAAATCACAGTTACCAGAGAGGGAAGCATCAACATCTGGGTTTTCAAAGCCGAGGGGCTCTCAACAGCTGCCCAGAGTCTCATCTGGTCAAATCACACAATACTTCACAAAGTGAGCCCCAAAGCAAAACCTCCCATCAGGGTTTATATAGCCCTCTCCTGGTTCATAGAATGTAAAAACCTTCTTGACCCACTGCCCAATCACAAAGTATCAAGGCGTGGGCTTTCCTGAAAAACAAGCCTCCCACTACAGGCTCCAGGTGCACTTAAGCTAGGGGCAGGGAAGATCTTTAAATTTGCATTTCCATTACAAAGGCAAAAGGGAATGAATCTCATTGAATTTGGCTTAGGGAGGGAATGACATACACACTAAATAGGGTACCTCACCCTTCAGGAGAGTAGTGGGGAAGGGGATGAAAGGGGGGTGATAGAGGGGAGGGCAGGCTTGGGGGAGAGGGAAGTTGGAAGCATACACTTTTGAAAAGGGACAGGGTCAAAGTATAGAATAGAATAAGTGGGGGGAAGGATTGGATGGAGGAAAATATAGTCAGTACTTCACAATATATCCACTATGTAAATGTTTTATATAGCTACACATGTACAACATGTATTGAATTGCTTATATTCCGAGTAAGGGTGGGTGATGATGAAGGAAGGGAATGTGTCTGCAATTCAAAGTTTTAAAAGCAAATGTTATATGTAGCCTGCAACTGGGAAATAAGATATACATTCACTGTAGCATGGAGATACATCTTGCCTTACTACAAAGTTAGAGAGGGGTGGGGGAGTATTTAGGAGAGAGCAGATTGTGGGAGGGGGTATTCAGTGGGATCGCTATTTTAGAATTGTGGGTAGAGGAAAGATGGGGGAAAAATTTGTAACTCAAATCTTGTGGGAACGAATGATGTAAATTAACAATAAACATAAAATATAATTTAAAAAACTCATCAACGATCTTCTTGGGGTCTTTAGTTAGCAAGAGAGAGCATTGACTAACAGTTTATTCATTTTGAACTTAGTAAAATAACAAATTGATTATTAATTACCAAGAAACTGTCTCTCTCATCGTTTTTCATTTTTATCATACTTAGTGGTTTTATGGTGATTTCCACATTGTGCTTGAGATAAAGCACTATCTTTCTTTTCTCTCTTTTTATGTCCCAAATACTTAGTACAGAGATTGACAGTAGGCACTTACTAAATGTTTGATAACAGACTCTTTACCACGTATTTCCACAGGAAAGCAATAGAATTGTTATAATTTACACCACCTTAAACTATTTATTTTTTTCCTATTATCACATTATTTCATCTGTTCTATAAGTCAAAATGTATAATTTTACATTGGTCTAATCTAAGTTGCTATTAATGCTTTATATTGTCAAAAAGAAGACAAATGTGTGTTTAAATGTGGTCATTAAATACAAAGCACTAAAAACAAGCAATTGAGGTTCAACTAGTTGGATTCATTCTGAGTCTAAGCTACTTGGCAGTTGAACTTCACACTGTTTTTGCACCTACATTCACTTATTCAGACTATTAGAATGCAAGTTATTGCTAAAGAGTCGATTGTTTTCAGGTTTTGGTTACTGTTCACTTCTGATATTTCCAGATTTAAGTATCTGACATAATATTTGGAAATTCACTGATGCATATAGGAAAGCCTTAGATCAGACTTTGAAATAGGATTATTATGCAAGAAAACTTATTTTTTTTCATAATTATCTTCTTTAGAATAATCAGTTACCTTTTTGCCTAGTGGGCAATTTGAAACTGAAATAAATATTAAAACATCATATTTTCCCCACAAAAACTTAGTTTTGCGACTTTCTATTACTTGGCTGCATTACCCTATTCAACTCATTGGACCCGTTTTGCCTCAGTTTCCACTCCTTTAAAATAAGTAGGAAAGGAAATGGCAAACCATCCAACGTCTTTACCGAGAAAACCATAAATGGAGTTACAAAAATCTAGACATAACAAAACATCATTCCCATAGTTATCAAGTACATTAAAACAGAGACATATTCATTGCACTAACTTAAGGAAATACAAATTAAGATCAAAGATGAAAGTGGATCTTTGTTATTTCATTAGCAGCAATTCTAGAAATGCTTCTTTTGAAAACCCAGAGTAAACTTAAATGTGAAAATAGTTTCAGGTTTATGGTTATTTGTTTGCTTGTAGAGATATCATTAATTCTATTCCTAAGCCAGCTCTACAATGACACACTAAACTGTGAAAGTATGAAAAATTGTGAACCAGGCAAGATAGATCAATGCAATCTGTTTATTGATACCATGAGCAAGGGTTTTAAAGAGTACTGAAACAAAGAAGGTAATTATACGTCACTTAGTTTTCTAATACTACTTTGTTCAATTTCAAGATGCCAGACAGTGATGTCAAGTTAGGCCTTGATGATAATCATGGCCTTGATGATTTCTAAGCCATATGAATAGTATGTAAAGTGAATAACACCTTCTTGCTAGAATGCCAGAATAAGGCACAGCCCTGGATCTCAAGATATCAGGAAGGCTCTGATTTACAGTTGCATCAGAGGAAACCAGGACTGGACAATATGTACTGGACACTGGAACACCCAAAGCTAAGTTATCTAGGACCATTATGATTCCTGGATCAGGTGTTTTGGCTCCCTTCATTTCCTAATGATTAGAAGGCAATTGAGAACTCAGGAAATAGTGTGGTATAGAAAAAAAGGAGTTTGGGATTTAAGTTTAGAAAAAGTGGGGTTATGATGCTGGTTCTACAATTTTCTACCTAAATAACCTTGGGGAAATTATTCCCCCTCTTTTGTCCTCATTTTTTTAATATTAAAGTCCTCTTAAATCTGGAATCTGAAAAAAGTGAATTCAAAACAAGCCACAGATGCTTGCTAAATGTGTGACCTTAAGCAAGTCACAGAATCTCTACCTCAATTTTCTCATTTATAAAATTAAGAAAATAAGAATGAAGCAATATCATTACTTAACATATATGCACCAAGAAGTATAGCACCAAAATTCCTAGAGGAGAAGTTAAATGAATTAGGGGAAGAAATAGATGACCAAACAATTCTAGCAGGGGACCTTAATCTCCCCCTTTCTGAACTTAATAAATCTAACCTCAAAATAAACAAGAAAGAAATCAAGGAGTTGAATAAAATTTTAGATAGATCAGATATCATAGATCTCTGGAGAAAACTGAATTGGGATAAAAAGGAAAATACTTTCATCTCAGCAGATCATGGTACATACTCAAAAATAGACCATGTATTAGGGCATAAAAACCTCACAATTCAGTGCAGAAAGCCAGAAATATTAAATGCATCATTCTCAGATAATAATGCAATAAAATATATATGCAAAAAAGGGCAATGGAATGATAGATGAAAAACTAATTGGAAATTAAACAATTTAATCCTAAAGAATGAGTGGATCAAACAAGAAATTATAGAAATAATCAGTAATTTCATTCAAGAGAATGATAATAATGAGACAATATAACAAAATTTGGGGGATGCATTAAAGGCAGTTCATAGGGGAAGTTTTATATCCCTGAGTGCATACATGAATAACTTAGAGAAATGCAGCCTTCCTTAAAACAATAGGTAGCATCTATTTAAAACCATCAACAAGCATTATATGAAACGGGGATAAGCTAGAGGCATTTTCAGTAAGAACAGGAGTGAACAAAGGGTGTCCACTATTACCCCTCTTATTCAATCTGGTACTAAAATTGTTAGCAGTAGAAATTACATTAGGAATGAAATCAATGGAATCAAATTAGGCAAAAAAGAGACCAAGCTATCACTCTTTGTGGATGATCTGATGATATACTTAGAGAATCCTAGAGAATCAAGTAAAAACTACTTGAGACAATAAATAAATTTGGCAAAGTTGCTGGATATAAAATAAACCTACATAAATCCTCAGCATTCCTGTATATCTCTAATGAAATTCAACAGCAAGAGATAGAAAGAGAAATCCCAATTAAAATTACTGTAGACTTTATAAAATATATGGGAATCTACCTGCCAAAACAAACCTAGGACCTATATGATTACAACTACAAAACACATCTCACACAAATAAAGTCATATCTAACTAAGTGGAAAAATACCAGTTGCTCATGGCTGGCTCAAGCTAACATAATAAAAATGACAATTTTACCAAAATTACATTACATATTTAGTGCCATACCAATCAACTTGCCAAAAAACTACTTTATAGAGCTAGAAAAAATAGTAACAAACTTCATTTGGAAGACAAAAAGGTCCAGAATATCAAGTGAATTAATGAAAAGAAATGCTAGGGAAGGTGGAATAGCTATACCAGATTTTAATCTGTATTATGAAGCAGTAGTTATCAAAACTACTTGGTATTGGCTGAGGAATAGAGTAGTGGATCAATGGAATACATTCAGCATATGAGACCCAGCAGTCAATTACTTTAGTAATGTATGGGTTGATAAACCCAAAGACCCCAGTTTTGGGGATGAGAAAGCCCTATTTGACAAAAACTGCAGGGAAAACTGGAATATAGTATGGCAGAAACTGGGCATAGACCATTATCTAACACCATAGTACCAAAATAAATTTTAAATGGGTGCATCATCTAGGCATAAAGGATGATACTGTAAGCAATCTGGGAGAACAAGGAATAGTTTACCTTTTAGATTTGTGGAGTGGGAAAGACTTTATGAACAAACAAAAATTATAAAACATTATAAAATGGAAAATGGATAATTTTATTACATTAAATTGAAAAGCTTCTATAAAAATGAAGCCAATGTAAACTAGATTAAGAGGGAGGTGGGAAATTGGGAGATAATTTTTACAACCTGTGTCTCTAATAAAGAACTCATTTCTAAAATATAGAGAGAATTGAGTGAAATCTATAAGAATACAAGTCATTCCCCAGTTGATAAATGGTCAAAGGATTTGAACAGACAGTTTTCAGAGAAAGAAATTAAATATATCTATAAGCATATGAAGAAATGGTCTAAATCACTATTGATTAGATAAATGCAAATTAAAATGACTCTGGGGTACCATATCTCACCAGTCATATTGGCTAAGATGACAAAACAGGAAAATGACAAATGCTGGAGAGGATGTGGGCAAATTTGAACACTAATGCATTGCTGGTGGAGCTGTGAACTGATCCAACCATTCTGGAAAGCAATTTGGAATTATGCCCAATATGCCTTTGTAACCTGCCTAATGTCAAATGTGAAAGTGTTTGTAGATGCTATACTTGATTGTTTGTTATCATGGGGGGCAGGGCATGGAGGGAAAGAAAATTTGAAACTCAAGGAATTGTGCAATTGAATCTGGTAAACTAAAAGTAAACAAGCACAATAATAAAAACAAAAAAAATTAGGAAAATTTTAGTTTCTCCCGTCCATGATTGTTGTGAATATGAAAATAATGAGACTATATTTTATTATGTTTAACATAGTGCCTGGTATGTAGTAGGAGTAAATTAATGAGATGGTGATAATGATTAGTTAAAATGGCAATATAAATTGATATGAATTAATTCAAAACACATTTGATACCTACCATGTGTTACCCAGACTACATTATCTAATGATGCTAGATCACACAAAGTTTGGAATGACGTCTTTGTGACTCCACTTCCCTCATGATTCCTTTCTAGTCATTAAGTGGTCCCTGACTCTTTGTGACCTCATAGCAACCTCTTTCTCAGTAAGCTCTTCCCTCTGTCTATTTCATCAATTCATCATATTTTAGAATTTGAACATATCATAAAGCTTTCCAGTTTCTGACAACATATGCTAATGGATACTTCTAATCCCCTGAAGATCTCTACTCTTGAACATGCTAGAATAGCTAGGGTTTCAGATTAACCATTCATGGATCTCCTTTTCTAATTCAGGTGACGTGCAATGATTTCTTTCTGTTAAAACTTCTTGCAAAATAAAATTTAATGCAATTCAAGTTAGCTTTGTCAATAATCAGGTTATACAGTAGGAGTCCCCTCAAACTTTATGGCTTTATGAAAAACATCAAATTAGGAACCGCTAGATCAAAGAATTTGATTATATATATTTTATAATTTTTGGTCTTTATTAATTTGTTTGTTTACTGTTAGTTTACAAGATTCAATTATACAATTCCTTGAGTTTAAAATTTTCTCTCCCTCCCTCTCTTTGCCCCCCACCCCATCATGACAGCATACAATCAATTATAGGATATGCAAATATTTTCACATTGGACATTAGTCAGGTTATAAAGACAGATTGTATCAGATGGAATGAAAAATGGTAAAGAGGAAACAAAACAAAATAGGAAAAAGCAAAAGATCAAATAGTTTGCTTCAATCAGAATTCAAATTCAGTTCTTTATAGTTCTTTCTCTGTATGTAGACATCTCTCTCCATCATCAGTCTTTTGGGATTGATATATATCACTGAATTGCTGAGAAGAGTCCAGTCTAACAAAGTTGGTCATCACATATATGTTTTGTCTGTAATTGTGTACAAATTTCTCCTGGCTCTACTCTTTTCACTCAGCACCAGTTCATATAAGCCTCACCAGGTAAATATAAAGTCCATCTGCTCCTGCTTTGTGATAGCATGATAGTATACCATTACATGTATATACCACAACTTGTTCATCCATTCCCCAATTGAATGGGCACCCCCTTAATTTCCAATTCTTTGCCACCACAAAAAGAATTGCTATAAATATTTTTGTACACATAGGTCTTTCTCCCGCTTGTATGATCTCTTTGGGATATAACCCTAGACATGGTATTGCTGGTTCAAAGGGTGTCAAATTATTTATAGACCTTTGGGCATAATTCCAGATTGCTCTCCAGAATGGTTGGATCAGTTCACAACTCCAGCAGCAATGCATTAGTGTTCCAATTTGCCCCCATCCTCTCCAGCATTTGTCATTTTACTGTTTTGTCATCTTAGCCAATTTGACTGGTGAGATGTGGTACCTCAGAGTTGTTTTGATTTGCATTTCTCTAATCAATAGTGATTTAGACCATTTTTTCATATGCTTATAGATATCACTAATTTCTTCCTCTGAAAACTGCCTATTCACATCCTTTGAGCGTTTATCAATTGGGATATGACTTGTATTCTTACAGATTTGACTCAATTCTCTCTGTATTTTAGTAATGAGTCCTTTATCAGAGACATAGGTTGTAAAATTGTTTTACCCAATTTCCCACTTCCCTCTTAATCATCATTACATAGGCTTTGACTGTACAGAAGCTTTTCAATTTAATGTAATCAAAATTATCCATTTTGAATTTCATAATACTTTCTAATTATTGCTTGGTCATAAAGTTTTTCCCTCTCGCCAAAACTGAGAGGTAAACTATTCCTTGCTTTCTGAGATTGCTTACAGTATGAAACTTTATACATAGATCATGCATACATTTAGACTTGATTTTGGCATATGGTATTAGATATCTATACTCAGTTTCTGCCTTACTATATTCCAGTTTTCCCACAAGTTTTTGGCAAATAATACTTTCTTATCCCCAAAACTGGGATCTTTGGGTTTATCAACAATTAGATTACTATAGTCATTGGCTGCTGATTCTCATGTGCTGTATGTATTCCATTGATCCACTACTCTATTCCTCAGCCAATACCAAGTAGTTTTGATGACTGCTGCTTTATAATACAGATTAAAATCTGGTATAGCTATTCCACCTTCCTAGCATTTCTTTTCATTAATTCCCTTGATATTCTGGACCATTTGGTCATCCAAATGAATTTTGTTACTATTTTTTTTCTGGCTATATAGAGTAGTTATTTGGTATGTTGATTGGTATGGCACTAAGTATACAATTTAATTTGGGTAAAATTGTCATTTTTATTATATTAGCTCAACCCAGCCATGAGCAACAGGTATTTTTCCAATTAGTTAGATATGACTTTATTAGTGTGAGAAGTGTTTTCTAGTTGTGTTCATATAAGTCTTGGGTTGGCATTGGCAGTTAGATTCCCAAATATTTTATAAAGTCAACAGTAACTTTAAAGGGGGTTTTTGTTTCTATCTCTTGCTGTTGAATTACATTAGAAATATAAAGGAATACTGAGGATTTATGTGGGCTTATTTTATGTCCGGCAAATTTGCCAAATTTATTTATTGTCTCAAGTAGTTTGTTACTTGATTCTCTAGGATTCTCTAAGGATATCATCATATCATCTGCAAAGAGTGATTGCTTGGTCTATTTTTTGGTTAATTTGAGTCCTTTGATTTCTTATTTTTTTCTCTAATTGTTGCTGCTAGCACTTCTAGTACCAGATTGAATAAGAGCGGTGATAGTGGACACCCTTGTTTCACTCCTGATATTATTAAAAATGCTTCTAGCTTATCCCCATTGCATATAATGCTTGTTGATGGTTTTAAATAGAAGCTAACTATTATTTTAAGCAAGGCTGCATTTATTCCTATAATTTCTAGTGTTTTTAATAGGAATGGATATTATATCTTGTCAAAAGCTTTTTATGCATGTATTGAAATAATCATGTGGCTTCTGCTAGTTTTATTTTTGATATGACACTGGTGGTTATATTCCTGGAATAAATCCTCCCTGATCAAAGTGTATTATTCCTGTGATAAGTTGCTGTATTCTTTTAATTATTATTTTATTTTAAATTTTTGTATCTACATTCATGAGGGAAATTGGTCTATAATTTTCTTTCTCTGTTTTATCTCTTGTTGATTTAGTTATCAGTACCATATTTGTGTCATAAAAATAATTTTCCCAAATAGTTTGTCGAGTACTGGAATCAATTGTTCTTTAAATGTTTGATAGAATTCACTAGTAAATTCATCTGGCCCTGGAGATTTTTTCCTAGGGAAATCACTGATGCCTTGTTTGATTTTTCTTTTCTTTTTTTTTTTTTTTTTTGAGATGGAGGAATTTAAGTAATCTACTTCCTCTTTATTTAATCGAGGCAATTTATATTATTGTCAGTTTATAATTCATCAGCTTCACTAGGTTTGTCAAATTTATGTGCATACAATTTGGAAAATAATTCCTAATTATTGTTTTAATTTCTTCTTCCTTGGAGGCAGATTCATCCTTTTTCATTTTTTTTATATTTGAAACATATAATTTTAAAATTTCATATTTCAGATCCATTCCCTTCCTCCCTTGTCACCTACTCCCTCTGGGAAGATAAGCAGTTCACTATGTACAAGTATAGCTATGCAAAACATTACCATAGTAGATATATTGTAAAAGACTGCTTATATTACCCTCCTACCCATCCCACCCCCCCGACTGGTACATTCCCTACTTTGATCCTGTCCCTCTTCAAAAGTGGGTACTTCCAACCTCCCTTTCCACCAGAAGGCCCTCCCCTCCATTATACCCCCTCTCATCCCTCTTCCCCCTACTCTCCTGCAGGGTGAGATATCCACAGTAGTACGTATGTCATTGTCTCCCTGAGCCAAATTCAATGAGAATATGGTTTTGCCATTTTGTCTTCCTGTTATTCCCCTCCCCAGCAACTACTTCCCCTTGCCTATTCTACATGAGGTAGATTACCCTACACTGTCTCGCCCCATCTCCTCTTGCCACTTTCTCACCTCATAATTTCACCCCTTAAGTATCATCCCTTCCCACCAAATTCAACCTGTGCCCTCTATCCATGTATACCTGTAAACATATATACCCACATTCACATATGTGTTCACATGCCCATATACCCTTCTTCAATTATTTTCATAATGAGGAAGGTTTCATCAGTCACAGTTATTGCTGTTCCATGAAGGAATGTAAATAGTTCAACTTTGATAAGTTACTTTTGATTTATTTTATTTTTTTTTATTTAAACAAATGCTTTATTAACTTCTGTTTTTGCATCATACATTTCAGCCAGATTTTGAGTTACAATTATTTCCACCCCCCCCCGTTTTTCCCCTACCCACCACCCCAGAATAGCAGTCCACAAGATATCACTTCCTCCAATCTGCTTTCTCCCATATCTTCTCCCATAACCCCTTCGGCTTTTCCATTAGAGGAAGGTGAATCTCTGTGTCCCAATGCTTGCACATCTTGTCTCCCAATTACAAGCAAAGGAATATTAATAATAGTATTTATATATATGTAAAACATTTAATTTTAAGAACTTGAATTTCAGATACATTGCCTTCATCCCTTGTCACCCATTCCCTCTGGGAAGATAAGTAATTCAGTATATGTTGTACATGTCTAGCTATGCAAAATATTACCATAGTAGATATATTGTACAAGGCTGCTTATAATTCCCTCCCACTCATCCCACCCCCAACCTGGTCCATTCCCTACTTGATCCTGTCCCTCATCTACAGTGGGTACTTCCAACCTCCCCTCCCCCAAGAATGTCCTCCCATCCATCATCCCTCCTCTCATCCCCCTTCCCCATATTCTGCTGCAGGTTGACGTATCCCATCTAGTATGTATGTCATTCTCTCCCTGAACCAAATTCAGTGAGAATGTGGTTTTGTCTTTTTGCCTTCCTATTCTTCCCCTCCCTTGCAGCCACTTCCCCTTGCTTCTTCTACATGAGATAGGTTACCCTACCCTGTCTCTCCCCATCTCCTCTTTCAACTTTCCTCTCTCACCTCATAATTTCACTCCTTAAGTATCCTCCCTTCCCAAAAAATTCAACCTATGCCCTCTCTCCATGTATAACTGTAACCATATATACACATATTCAAAAATGTATTCATATGCCCATATACCCTTCTTCAATTATTCTCATACTGAGAAAGATTTCATCAGTCGTTATTGTTTCTCCATTTCAGAATGTGAATAGTTCAACTTTGATAAGTTCCTTTTCCCTGATTTACCTTCTCAGACATCTCTTGCTTCTTGTATCTGGATGTAAAATTTTCTATTTAACTCTGTTTTTTTTTCCTCAAGAATGCTTGAAAGTCCTCTATTCCAATGAATGACCATATTTTCCCCTGAAACAAGATACTCAGTTGTGTTGGGTAGGTGACCCTTGGGTTCGGTCCCAGCTCTTTTACCCTCTGGAATATCATATTCCATGCCCATCATTCCCTCAGTGTAGAAGCTGCCAGATCCTGCACTATCCTCATTGTGTTTCCAAAATATTGAAATTGCTTCTTCCTGGCTGCTTGGAGTATTTTCTCCTTGATCTGGGGATTCTGGAACCTGGCTATGATATTCCTGGGAGTTTTCTTTTTGGGATCTTTTTTCAGGAGGTGATCTGTGGATTCTTTCAACCTCTATTTTGCCCTCTGGATCTAAAACATCAGGGCAATTTTCCTTGAGAATTTCTTGAAGGGTGATTTCTAGGTTCTTTCTTTGATCATGCCTTCCAGGTAGCCCAATAATTTTTAAATTACCACTCCTGGATCTATTTTCCAGGTCAGTAGCTTTTCCAATGAAATATTTCACATTGCTTTCTATTCTTTCATTTCTTTGGATCTGTTTAACAGCATCTTGATTTTTCATAAAGTCACTAGCTTCCATTTGCTCCAGTCTAACTCTGAAGGAATGAATCTCCTCAGTGAGCTTTTGAGATTCTTTTTCCATCTGGTAAATTTGGCTTTTTAAGGCATTTTGTCCTCATTGCCCTTTTGAGCCTCTTTGCCATTTGAGTTAGTCTATTTTTTAAGGTGTTATTTTCCTCAGTCAGGCTGTTGACTCTCATTTCGTACTTTGCCTGCATCTTTCTCATTTCTCTTCCCAATTTTTCCTCCACTTCTCTCCTTTGGTTTTTAAAATCCTTCTTAAGGTCCTCTATAGCCTGCAACCTGCTCATATTTTCATTTTGGGCTTTTGGTGCAGGGGTTCTGACTTCACAGACCTACTCCTGTTCCATGCTTCAATCCTCCTTGCTCCCAAAATATGAGTCTAATGTTGCATTTTTCTGTTTATTTTGTTTCCTTTGCCTAGGTATGTTGCCACTTAATTACTTAATTTTGGGGCTTGTTGCCACAGTAGGAAGCTGCCACCAGACAGGGGAGCTTCTGTCATGAACGTTGGGGTCTTCACAACTTCTGGAGTTGGGTGGCCTCTGTAAAGCCTCCCCCAACTCTGGCAAGTTGGATTCCTACCCCACCCCACCTCCCCAGTCCACAATCCAGATCCAATCAGGTTAAAGTAAGAGCACTTAATCCCCAGACTGATTGCTGGGTCTCCCTACAGTTTGCAGACCAGGAGCAGAAGCTGCCACAGAAGCTGCAAAATGGCTTCTGTGCTGCAAATCCTCAGTCACTTCTTGCCCCCATGGGAAGAAGCTGAAGTGATTCCCAAATCCTTGTCCCAAAGCACATAGGGCACTAACCTCTCATTTTGCCCTAGGCATATCTGTGTTGATAATTCTGGAATCACCACAACTACTGGTGTTCTGGGGTCCCTCCAGCCAGCTGCTGGCCCAGATGCCCCAGCCCTAAAACCTCAGCTCCATCAGGCCTGAGCTTCCAGAGCTTTGCGCTCACCTCCCAGAGTGTTGTGCTTTGCTGTGCTGGCCACTCCCTGCAGGGCTGCTGGGCTGTCCTCAGCAGGACGTTAGCTTCTCTATGTCGTTCTGTGGGTGCTGGAGCTCCAGAAGTTGTTCAGAGTCCACTTTTTACATAGTTTGGAAGTATTGTGCAGCAGAGCACCTTGGAAGTGCTGTTTCTACTATGCCATCTTGTGTCAGCCCACATCCTTTTTCATTCTTGATACTCAGTTTGATTTTCTTCTTTCATTTTTTTTTTCACATATGACCTAGGGTCTACCCATTTTATTTATTTATTTTTTTCATAGAACCAGCTCTTAGTTTTATTTCAATTTTATTAATATCTCCTTTGGTTTGTAGTATTTCTAATTTAGCATTTAATTGGGAATTTTCAATTTTTTTTTCTAGCTTTTTCAATAGCATAGCCAATTTATTGACCTCCCTTTTCTCTAATTTATTCATGTATGCATTCAGGTTTATAAAACATCCCCTAAGAACTGCCTTTGCTGCATCCCACACGTTTTGTTATGTTGACTCATTATGATCATTCTCTTGAATGAAATTACTGATTGTTTCTATAATTTATTGTTTGACCCACTCATTCCTTAGGATTGAATTGTTTAATTTCCAATTGGTTTTTAGTTTATCCTTCCATGGAACTTTACTGCATATAATTTTTATTGCATCATAATCTGAGTATGATACATTCAATATTTCTGCCTTTCTGCACTGGATTATGAAGTTTTTATGCCCTAGTATGTTGTCTATTTTTGAGTATGTGTCATGAACCAATGAGATGAAAGTATATTCCTTTCTATCCCCACTCAGTTTTCTAGAGAGATATATTATATCTAGCCTCACTAAAATTCTATTGGCCTCTTTATCTTCTTTCTTGTTTGTTTTGAAGTTCAATTTATCAAGTTTAGAGAGTGGGAGAATAAGGAACCCCAATAGTATACTTTTGCTATCTATTTCTTCCTCTAATTCCTTTAACTTCTCCTCTAGGAATTTGGACGCTATAGCAGTTGGTGCATATATGTCAAGTAATGTTATTGCTTCATTCTCAATCGTGCCTTTTATCATGATAGAGTTTCCTTCCTTATCTCTTTTAATTAGATCTATATTTTGCTTTTGCTTTATCTGAGATGAAGATTGCTACCCTTGTTTTTTTTTTTTTATTTTAGCTGAGGCAAAATACATTCTACTTTAGCCTTTTACATTTACACTGTTGGTATTCCTTTGTTTCAAATGTCTTTCCTGCAGACAGCATATTGTAGGACTATGGTTTTGGTCCATTCTGCTATCCCCCTCTGTTTTACGGCAGAGCTCATTCCATTCACATTCACAGTAATGATGACTATCTCTTTCTTTCCCTCCATCCTATTCCATCCCCTGCTTATGTTTTTGTTTCTTCCTTCTCCCTTCTGCTCCTCAAGGGTTTTCCTTTTGAACACTACCTCACTCAATGTTCCCTTCCTTTGAACCCCCCTTCTTTACCTACTCTCTCCCCTACTACTATATCCCTCCCATCCAATTACCCCCCTTTTGTCCCCTCTTTTCCTCCTTACTGCCTATAGGACACAATAGATTTTATACTTAACAGAGTATCTTATTTCCCCTTTGACTCCAAACCAATGAGAGTAAATTTCATATGGTGCTCCACTCCCTCCCACCTTTCCCTCTATTTAATGAGTTTTCTTGTCTTTTCACATTAGAATCTTAAACTTGACTGATTATGTTGATCCCTCTTTGAATCAGAACCAGTGACAATAATGTTCAAATGATTTTCCTTTCCCTTTTTCTTTCCCCTCTACTATTTTGTGTTTTATGCCTTTTCGTATGGCATAATTTACCCTTTTGCATCTCATCTTTTATCCCATTATATATATACATATATATATATATATGTATATATATAATATTATACCTTTCATCCCATTACAGTACCTTTGACCCCTTTAATAAGATTTTTTAATCATCAGATTATTTCATATATACTCACACCCTCTCTCTATGTATAACCCATAACCCTTTTTTTTTATTTTTTTAAACAAATACTTTATTAACTTCTGTTTTACATCATTCATTTCCGCCAGATTTTGAGTTACAATCGTTTTCCCCCCATTATTCCCCTACCCAACCTCCCAGAATAGCAGTCCCACAAGATATTGCTTCCTCCAATCTGCTCTCTCCCATACCTTCTCCCATACCGCCATCGACTTTTCCATTAGAGGAAGATGAATCTTTGTGTCCCAATGCCTGCACATCTTATCTCCCTATTATAGGCAAAAGAGTATTAATAATAGTATTTATATATATTTTGAAACATTTAATGTTACGACCTCGAATTTCAGATCCATTTCCTTCCTCCCTTGTCACCCATTCCTTCTTGGGAGATAAGTAATTCAGTATATGTTGTACATGTCTAGCTATGCAAAACATTATCATGGTAGATATATTGTACAAGGCTGCTTATAATTCCCTCCCACTCATCCCACCCCCCACCTGGTCCATTCCCTACATGATCCTGTCCCTCTTCTATAGTGGGTACTTCCAACCTCCCCTCCCCCCAAGGATGCCCTCCCATCCATCATCCCTCCTCTCATCCCCCTTCCCCCTATCCTGCTGCAGGTTGAGATATCCCATTTAGTATGTATGTCATTTTCTCCCTGAACCAAATTCAATGTGAATGTGGTTTTGCCTTTTTAGCCTTCCTTATTCTCCCCCTCCTTTGCACCCACTTCCCGTACATGAGATAGTTTACCCTACCATGTCTCTCCCCATCTCCTCTTGCCACTTTCTTCTCTCACCTCATAATTTCATTCCTTGAGTACTCTCCCTTCCCAACAAAATCAACCTATGCCCTCTATCCATATATAACTGTAACCATATACACACACATTCACATATGTATTCATATGACCACACCCCCTTCTTCCATTATTTTCATAGTGAGAAAGATATCATCAGTCACAGATATTGCTTTTCCATATACGAATGTAAATAGTTCAACTTTGATAAGTTCCTTTTGATTTCTTTTCCCTGATTACCTTCTCAGGCATCTCTTACTTCTTGCGTCTGGATGTCAAATTTTCTATTCAACTCTGGTTTTTTCCTCAAGAATGCTTGAAAGTCCTCTATTCCACTGAATGACCATATTTTCCCCTGAAACAAAATACTCAGTTTTGCTGGGTAGGTGACCCTTGGGTTCATTCCCAGTTCTTTTGCCCTCTGGAATATCATATTCCATGCCCTTCGATCCCTCAGTGTAGAAGCTGCCAGGTCCTGGGCTATTCTGATTGTGTTTCCACAATATTGAAATTGTTTCTTCCTGGCTGCTTGTAGTATTTTCTCCTTGATCTGGGGATTCTGGAACCTGGCTATAATATTTCTGGGAGTTTTCTTTTTGGGATTTTTTTCAGGAGGTGATCTGTGGATTCTTTCAACCTCTATTTTGCCCTCTGGATCTAAAACATCAGGGCAGTTTTCCTTGAGAATTTCTTGAAGGGTGATTTCTAGGTTCTTTCTTTGATCATGGCTTTCAGGTAGTCCAATAATTTTTAAATTGTCTCTCCTGGATCTATTTTCCAGGTCAGTGGTTTTTCCCATGAGATATTTCACATTGCCTTCTAATCTTTCATTTCTTTGGATCTGCTTAACAGCATCTTGATTTCTCATAAAGTCACTAGCTTCCATTTGCTCCAGTCTAACTCTGAAGGAATGAATCTCCTCAGTGAACTTTTGAGATTCTTTTTCCATCTGGCAAATTCGACTTTTTAAGGCATTCTTCTCCTCATTGCCCTTTTGGGCCTCCTTTGCCATTTGAGTTAGTCTATTTTTTAAGGTGTTGTTTTCCTCAGTCAGGCTGTTGACCCTCATTTCATACTTTTCCTGCATCCTTCTCATTTCTCTTTCTAATTTTTCCTCCACTTCTCTTATTTGATTTTTAAAGTCCTTCTTAAGGTCCTCTATGGCCTGCAACCCGCTCATGTTTTCCCCTGGGGCTTTTGGAGCAGGACTTCTGACCTCACAGTCCTTTTCCCGCTCTATGCCCCCAAAATAGGAGTCTAGGGTTACATTTTTCTGTTTCCTTTGCCTTGGCATGTTGCCACTTAATTACTTGACTTTTGGGCTTGTTGCCACACTATGGCTTTAAGGCCAGATAGAGGAATTTTCGTCCCGAACGTGTGGGGGGCAACTTCCGTTTCTGGCAAGCTGTAAACCCACCCACAACTTCCACCCTAGATCACAATCCAGATCCAGGGAGGTTAAAGCAAGAGCGATTACCCCCCAAGACTGATCGCTGGATCTCCCCACGATTTGTAGGCTGGGAGCCGGAAATGCCTATGAAAACTACACAATGGCGTGTCTCCTCAGCGGCTTCTAGCCCCCAGGGGAGGGAGCTGACGCATTCCCCAAATACAGGTCCCAAAGTCCATAGGACACTAACCTCTTACTTTGTCCTAGGCAAGTCTATGTTGATAATTCTGGGGTCGCCACAGTTCCTGGTGTTCTGGGGTTCCTCCAGCCAGCTGCTGGCCCTGCCGCCCTGGGGCTAAAACCTTGGCTCACAGGACCTGGGCTGGCTCGGCTCCTGCGCTCTGCGCTCTGGCGCTGCCGGCTCCCAGACCACTGCGCTGGTCCTTCCTGCAGGGCTGCTGGGCTGTCCTCAGCAGGAGTTTAGCTTCTCTGTGTCGTTCTGTGGGTGCTGGGGCTCCAGAAGTTTTTCAGAGTCCTTTTTTACATAGTTTGTGGAGAATCTGGGGGCAGAGAGGCTTGGACGAGCTGTTTCTACTCCGCCATCTTGGCTCCGCCCCCAACCCATAACCCTTTTAACGGTAATGGTAATTATATAAGTTTCGATATTGACAGTTATCGGTTTCTTATATAGGGATGTGAGCATTTTGCTCTTATTGCATCCCAAGTTATGTACATGTTTGAGTGAGTGTGTGCATGTGTGTATGTGTGAGTGTGTATTATCCTTGTATACCTTTTTATGTCTTTTTGAGTCTTGTACATGGAGATCAAATTTTCCATTGAGCTCTGACTTTTTCATTAGGAAAGCCTGGAAGTCCCTTATTTCATTAAACAACCATCTCTTTGCCTGAACATTTATGTTCAGTTTTCCCAGGTAGTTAATCCTTGGTTGTAGTCCTAGCTCTCTTGCCCTATGAAATATCAAATTCTATTCTCTCTGCTATTTTAATGTAGAAGCTGATAGGTCCTGTGTGACTGTAGTTCCACAATATTCGAATTGTTTCTTTTTGGCTGCTTGCAGTATTTGCTCTGCACTCGTCCTGTCTGGACACACTGGGCAATTTCCTGGGCTGGATTCTGCCACGATCCATCACCAAGTGGATTTTATCACTCCAGAATCCATTCAGATTCACTTTTTAAGGTTTAGTGACTGAGAAACTTAGCAAAGTTACTGCTTCCTTTCCACCATCTTGGCTCCACACCTGGATATTTCTTTAAGGCAGTAGAAGATGGTACATACGTTACTCTTAAGAGTCTTCTGAATTCCATTCCTTAAGACCAAACAGAAAAATGTTTATATTATTAATATCACTTAATAATAGAATAGTATCTTAGTTTCAGAAATACTTACATTGTGGTTTAATTATTTTCATTCTATTGTGAGATTTTAGATGAATTTATCCAGGAATATATAATTAGTAGCAGGCAATTAACAACTCCAAATATTCTTTGATTCAATTGTTTAAGATGTAGATTGGACTAAAATGCTAATACCTGCCTCTTATTGCAGTAGCTCAGAAGTTCTCAGCATTAACCAATGAGATAAAATTTAATATTGTTTCCATACTGATCACCTGTCATGAGTATAAAAATTTACTATAAAAGGAAAGTAAGGGTATAGCTATATTAAGGGGAAAATGTTTCCATGGCTTGTCAATTTCAGGATAGAGTCATATAGGTAACCAATTGGTATGTAACCAAATGTCAAAGCCAGCCTTAAAGTCATTCAAGTGGTTTACTTTTTATTCTATAGACAATTTATCACATAAAGGTCTCATATCAAAGCTATATAAAGAACTTCATCAGATCTATAAGAATATGAGTCATTCGCAATTAATACATGGTAAAATGGTATGAACTGGCAATTTCATGATCAACAAACCCAAATAAATTATAGTCATATGAAAAAATGCTCTAAATTATTATTGACTAGAGAAAAGCAAATTAAAACAACCTTGAGATATCAATTTGCACCTGCCAGATTGGCTAAAATGATTGAAGGAGTTAGATTGACTAAGATGAAAAAACAAAAAAAAAATGATAAATGCTGGAGAGGATATGGAAAAATTTTAACACTAATGCATCATTGGTGGAATTGCAAACCAATTCCATCATTTTGGAGAGCAATCTAAAACTAAATCCTAAGGGATATATAAACATATACATATATATGTATATGTATATATATGTATATGTAAATATCCTTTGATCCAGCAATATGATGTCTAGGGTAGTATCCCAAAGAGATCAGAGAAGTGGGAAAAGGACCCATATGTACAAAAATATTCATCACATCTTTTTTTTTTTGTGGTGGCAAAGAACTAGAAATAAAAGGGATGTCCATCAATTGGGGAATGGCTAAACAAGTTGTGGTATATAAATGTAATGTAATACTATCATGCTATAAGAAAGTAGGACCATATAGATTTCATAATAACTTGGAGAGACTTACATAAACTAATGCTGAGT
This sequence comes from Gymnobelideus leadbeateri, assembly GCA_011680675.1. NCBI lineage: Eukaryota > Metazoa > Chordata > Mammalia > Diprotodontia > Petauridae > Gymnobelideus > Gymnobelideus leadbeateri. Next base: position 190,618 of record WOXC01003181.1, read on the forward strand.
GAGAAGAGTAGAACCAGGAGTAATTTGTACACAATTACAGACACAACATATATGTGATGACTAAAACTTTGATAGACTGGGCTCATCTCAACAATGCAAGGTTATAAAACAACTTCAAAAGACTTTAAAAGAGATATCCATGTCCAGAAAAATAGCTACAGAGTCTGAATTGAGACTGAAGCAAACTACTTCCTCTCCTTCTCTTTTTTGTTTTATTTTGTTTCCTCTTTCTCATTGTTTATTCCATTGGTTATAATCCCTCTTTACAAGCTGGTTAAAGTTTAATGTGAAAGTATTTCTAGATCCTATATTTGATTGAATGCTTCTGTAGGGGGAGGAAGGGGCAGGAGAAAGAGGGGGAGAAAATTTGAAACCCAAAGGAATGTGGAATGGAAAATTGTAAACTAAAATTAAATAACTTAATTAAAATTAAATTAAAAATATATGAAGTTATTGAAGGAAAAGCAAAAAAAATTTAAGGGCATGTCAAAAAATTGAATGCTAACTGTTGGTGGAATTGTGAACTAATTAAGAAATGTTGGGTGAAACCTGGAATTATTCTCAAAGGATTATTTAGACCTTTTGACATAGCGATACCACTACTTGTTCCATTTCTGAAGATGATTGGGCGAAAAACAAAAGCTATATATTCTAAAATGTTTATTGCAGCTCTTTAAGGTGGTAAGGAAATGGAAATTGCTGATATGGTCATCAATTGGGGAATGATTGTACAAGTTGTGGTCTATGATTGTAATGGAACACTATTGCATTGTTTAAAAAAACTGATGGCCTCAATGATCTTAGTAAACCATGAAACGACTTGCTTGAAATAATGAAGACTGAAATGGGTAAAACTAAGAATACAATCTATATAGTAACAGCAATATAGTTTTGAGAATCACTTTGAGTAAGTAATTTTGTCTGCTATAAATACTCAAACTAACTATGAAGGTCATATAAAGAAAGATGCTCTCTGCATTCAGAGAATATATGTATATGTATATGTGTATATATGTGTGTATGTGTATGTGTGTGTATATATGTAAATCTACTGATGGGTATATATATGTATCTACTGATAGAAACACATACTCACACACATGCACGTATATACATACATATAAATATATATGTATTTGTATCTAATGGTAGCCTTCTCTAGGAAAGGGGGAATGAAGAAAAAAAATCACCTAAATTTTTTTTATATATATGAAAGTAAAAGTAAGTGGCACATAGTTGATTTTCAGTTTCATATAAAATTATCTTTTTATTATACTATGTTACAATAGGAAATCCTTGTTTTATTCCTTAAACTAAAAATAAAATGAAATAAAAATAAATAATTACTTTTCCTCAAATACCTTCCTCAGCTCAAGGCATTTTTTTTCACTAAGAATAAAAAAATACCCAATTGCTTCCTGTTTTACATGCCAACACCTACCTACCTATTAACTGGTTTGTTTTGGGCTCTTTGCTAAAGCACTTAATCTAATCTTTCTCCACACAGAGAACTCAGACTTATTGATTCAAAATAATTTTAAAGTTTATCCTCTCACAGATCAATGGTCGAGAAATCCTTATGAAACACTATGTGCTGCAAAGATTTTAAATACACCATGATGCAGCTCGCTATTCACAGACAGAGTATTTCAGATCCTAAGGTGGCCAACAGTTGTAATACAGTTTACCACACTAGTCTCTGTCAGGAAATCTCTTTCAATTAGAACGCATACTATTGATGTCTCACTCTCTCAAAGTAAGCTTAATAGAAGCTGCAGCACAAAGAAAACACACAACCGACACAGTAGATATAGTTATATATCGATATATATATATATAGTTTTATATATATATATAGTTTTATATATAGATAGATAGATAGATAGATAGATAGATAGATAGATAGATAGATAATAGAGATAAATACACATATATCTATACACACAGGCTTATATGTGAGAATTTATATGTAATGTGTGTATTGTATGTATGTGTGTGTGCGTATTTTCTTATCCAAAGAAGATATAACTTCTGGTAACAGGGAGAGATACAGCTAGATTCCCTAACACAAAGTTCTTCCTTGTGGACAAATTTTCCACTTGGGCCCGAAAAGATATGAAATTTTGTGATACGAATTTGGGTTAGAGAATTCTGATCACTCCGTGTTTGTCAAATGAGAGAAATGAAAATCCTGGATGGAGATTCTGGGTATTTAATAAATTTATTCATTCAGGTGGCCAGAAATCAATAAAATGATGGTCAATGGGTTCTCTCAGTGACCAAAGGCCCCAGAAGAGACCTTCAAACACATTAAATACCTTCTGAAAAGGTATTCTTCCCACAAGTGAAAATCAACCTTGATTAGTGAACATTTAATGAGGAGGTGATGTAAAAGTCTTCAGCTTCTACTGTTGAATAGACACTAAACAGGAATTAGGCCTCTGAGTTGGGTGGTGTCCTGCCCAAAATTGAAGAGCATTTTCCTTTAGCTATATCATCAGTCAGCTATACTTTTCAGAGACTTTAGAGTCTCCTTCACCTGCATGCTGAAAGAATATTAGTGGTAAAATAATAAAAGATTTATGCAAATTCATGTGATTTGCAGCAAAACTAAAGTGAACTCAAAAATTTAAGATATAGTTCCATCAGTGGAATAAAATGTTGGGCATGACACAAAATAGGATTTGTTTGGTTCTCTCAGAGAAAAACACTAATACTAAAGGGGATGAATAAAATATTTCTTGTAGAAATTGGGATTTTAGGGATGGTGATGAGAAGAGCAAGGAAAAAAATTGGAATTCGCAGTCATAAAAAACTGAATGTTGAAAATGATCTTGTAATTGGAAAAACACTATTTAAATAAAAAAGAAAGTAAATTAATCAGTTAAGTGTTACAGGCACTTATTTAAAAGCACTTTGCAATTATCATTTATAAGTATTGTATATATTATTCATTTACTTTTTTAGAGTTTTAATATTTTAGAAAGCGATCAAATTCAATTTATTTAACCACATAGAAACAAAATAATTTAATATCTATTCAGAGGTCTTTGTTTCTAAAAAATATGTTTTTTTCACAATTTGTAATTTCCAGAAAAAAATGAAAGTAATTATATTCTAAACTCTAAAAAATAAATGATTAAAATATACAATAGTATAGGTGTTATTTGTAAAATACTTTTAAATGTGTCAACATCCCTTAACTGCTTGATTTATTTTCTTTATTATTTAAATAATATATTTTTTCTAATTACAGGTAAAGACAATTTTCAACTTTCTTTTTTATGATTTTGAGTTTCAATTTTTCTCATACCTTCATACCAATATTTTTGGGTTTATTTAGTATATTTCTCTGTATTATCCTCTTGTTTTTTATCATCTTCTTCTCTAACCAGCTGTTCCAGACATCATATCTTACCATTCAAGCAGGACTTGGGGACTCCTGCCCTCTTCAATCCATAAGGCTATTTTTAAAGTTAGCAATGAAAATATTAAAATGATTTGTGCTCAAGGGGAACACACATGTGCAAATGTATGCACAGAGCAACCAGAGACTTAAAAATCAGACTTAGAATAATTTAGAAAAGAATAAATATCCATTGGAGGAGAAAAAATTCCTTCTCTCATCATAAAAGATTTAAAAGATCCCACAAACCTAACCACGAGAAGAAAGAACAATAGTGGAAGTTGTCTCATTTTTTTTTTTAAGTGTCCTGCAGCACTCATCCTTCTCAGTGACCAATCCTATTCTGTATTGCTGCTGCCATATGGATGACAAGGGGCAAATGTACTTTTGATTTCAGGAAATATTTTACAATAGTTAATGTCAGAAGAGGTGATGCTGTTCCCCTCATTGAGCATATTTAACAATTAATACTTTCAGGGGTATGAGCTAGACTACATGACTGCTAAAGTTTTTAATTCTTATAACCATAAAAATGTAAAACAAAGAGTGACAACAAAATAATTAATTAGAACTATATGCTATTAAATTATAATGAACAAGTTTTGTATAAAATATGAAATATGAGAAGACTTTGACCCCTGTTCTTTTTCTGAGGCAGTGTTCCATATACTTGTACCCTTGCAAATAATGTCAGATTTTATTTTAATAATTGGTTCTGCTTTAGAACTTATTTTTCCCTTTACTTTGAAGGATGAATCTTTTGAATGTGGTTGGGGGAGCAATAAAGTGGGGAATAGCGATAAAATGTAAAAAAATATTATCTATAAAATATTTAACGGTAAAATGAAGTATTATTTTGAGTTGTCATTGTTTTTGTTAAATGTATGCAATTTATTGGGATAAGCAGTAATTTTTATATAATTTCATTTTGTTATAGTAATCATTAAGTGTGCCTCTACTGACACAAAACTGAATCTGAAATATCCAGTACTGAAAAAATGTAATTAGATTAAGCTAAATTAAGTTGGTTTCCCTATTTTTCATTAATTCTGTCAGTTGGGTATAGGGTTTGCCAATTATTGCTCTTTTTTGTTATGGTACTAATGCTACATTTTAAACTGTTGTTATTTCTACAATGAACTATGAGAAAGTTGTTGATCTTAAAAATCATATTTTAATGACCATTAGAGACACTGCAATTTCTTTCAGTTCATGGAACTCAAGTGTGTGAAGGATCATTTGAGCCCACATATAAAATGAATCAATCTCTTCTAAGTACAGAAAAAAATGCAGACAAAAATTATAAAAGCCTCCTTAAAAACTACTTGTGTAAATTGGTTTAATTAATATTTAAAACATAGTCAAAGACTTTCATGAAAACTTGGGATATGGAACAATTGTTACAGATTGATGTTTAGAAAGGCATCAGCTCCTAGAAGTCTAAATGATAGTAATATCGATTTAAAAAGAAAGAAAAAAAAACATTTACGATAACTGTAAAACAAACAAGAATTTGATACGGGAAGCAAATATAAAGGCTAGAGCATTGTAATTGGACAACTATTCTTTAACTGATGAAATTTTCATTTCTTTTTCACTCAAGATATTGCCAAAACCATTGTTAGATGAAGATAGTGGTCTATTCATTACACTATCTGTGAGTAAAAGTAAATTGGTGTGTATGTGTGTGTGTGTGTGTGTGTGTACATACAGGCACATGTATATACATATCTGCTATTTCTTCTGACATCGATTGGCTTAGAAGTTTTATCTTTATATGGGTGAATGATAAAATATGATAAATATAATGATGAACCATTACCCTTTCTGTGCTTTGATTAGTTTATAGTTATATACTTATTGGACATCTCCAAGTATATATCTCTTTGGAAATGTAAAAGTATAGTTGGGACTAGTACTATTAAATGTTAAAATATTTAAAGTAAGGGTTCCATCACATTGATTCAATACTCTATAAGAGATCTAGGGGAGATAGGAGAATATGGAGGAGAATGGCATATCCTCCTGATATGAAGTATCTGAGTTGAGATTGGTGGAAGTAGTGTTCAAGTGAACAAGTATCTATATTGATGAGATTATGCATATCAATTTATCAAAGTAATAATATAATTTCCTGTACCTGTTTTTATATCAATATTAAATTAAATAGCAAAATCTAGTTGAAGGAGAAATAAAATTTACTTTATGTTTTGGTCAAGTTTCTTAGGGACAGGCTTATTATTATTACAAGCAACTGCAGGGGCACCTGATGAACTAAAATGAACTAACACTGTAGGCAGTGAAATCTGTCTAAAGAAATTTTGAGCAACTAAAAAAAACATAAAATGCAGAAGTATTATCAAGGGCAGTTAAGCTAGGTCATAATCTGGGACTACAAAATCCTATTAGGATCTGGTATATTCCTTTCTTTGATCTCTAAAACTGCACACAACATTTTCTTTCTTAAATATTTTGCATTCCCCCTCTATGACCCCTATGTTCCAACAACATTGGTCTTTTTTTTTTTTTTTACTTCTCAGTCAGATGCAATAATCCATCTTCCATCTCATTATATTTATCTTAGTTATACACTATGTCTATAATGCCTTCTCTCCTCATCTTCACCTCCTAGAATCACTGCCTTCCTTAAATATTTAGACTGAATGTCATTGTTAAATGTCCATTCCCCTTTGATATTTTAACCTCTCTATTTAACATCATCATCCAACTATTTTTATGGTGTTTTAGAACATCTATTTACATGCTATCTTCCCAATTAGAATGTAAGATTTTTGGTACAAGAACTATTTATTTTTGCCTTTACTTTTTTATTTACAATGCATAGCATAGAGTGTAGCACATAGTAAAGTTTTAATAATTTGTTTATTGATTGATTGGATGTTACTGGGAAAGGGGGATTGAGCCCAATGTTTAAAATGAACTATTAATTACCTTTATGTTTCTGTCCTGCTCAAGAGATACGTAGTTCAAAGACAAAAGAATGTAACCTGGGGTTTTGTAGATAAGGAAGATAAGGTAAGTCTGGCTGTATCCTAGAATAAAGGGAGGGAGGGAAAGTGGGAAAAAGACTGGTAAAGGAACTAAATGCTAGGTTGTGAAGAGCTTTAAATAACGAAAGACATCATAAATGGTCATGGAAATAATGAGATGTCGAACCCTTAGGAGGTGACAAAATCGCCAAATAAGATAATATAGAAAGAAAAGAAAAGAAAGTTAAGGACAGAACCTTGGATGATATCCAGATTTAGAAGACATAAAAGAGATGGAGATGTAGGGGAAAATAAAACAAAGGAGAACTATTCAGATAGGAGTTCAACCAAGAGATAAGTGTTAGGAAAGCTAGAGAGGAAGAAGTATTCACTAAAATAACATAATCAACAGTGTCAAATGCTACATAAAGACCTGAAATGATTAACCCTGAGACAGTTCATTAGATTCCATAAATAAGACTTAATCATTGGTACCCTTACAGAAGGCAGTTTCAACTAAGTGATGAACTGAGAAGACAGACTTTAAAAGTTATAATAGAGATAGTTTGTGCACAAAGTAAAAGGTTTTTGTTTCTTATTTTTTCCCATTGGGTTTACTTAACAAGGGCAAAGGATATATTGGATGACAGATAACAGAGATAGTAGAATGAAATGAAGGTCTCTTTAGGATATAGAAGACATGAATGTGTTTATTGTCAGTAGAGAAGGAGCTGTCAGAGAAAATAAGATTGGTGATAATAGTAAGGGGAACTTCTCAGAGAAGGTAGGAGAAGATGGAATCAATGGTACAAGTAACAGGTTTTCACAAATGATATCTAGTTATTCATCAGAGAGTGGGGTGAAGAAGAAAGTGTGGGATGATGTCACATTGCCCTGTCACAATCAAGAAAAGGGGGTCATTGAAAAATGACTTTGATAATGTTTTGGGTGAAGTATGAGGCATGGTGGTTAACTGATAATATAGCGGGGGAAGGAGGTGTGAACAAAATGAGTGATGTGAGCGACATCAGGAGGTAAGAGATTTGGAACAGTCACTGTGGAGAGCAGGATCTAGAATTGATTAGGGAGGAGGAAATATTAGATAATTTTAACTTCTAGTGAAGATAATCGGCATGGTTTTGTGGCTTCCTCCATTTCCTGGAAATTAGTTAGACTGAAGGAGGTAGTACATAAAAGTGATCCAAGATTAGCTTTTGACAAGGTCTTATCATCAAGTCAAGGGTAAGAAATTGATGAGTAAAAGATAATGTAAAACTGAGGTTATTCACTAATGGATGGAGATTGACAATGGAGGAGATGATAACCAGTACAGGGATGATGGAAAGTATTGAGGAGTAGAGGGATTGAAAATCATGATGAAGATGGAGAACAAGGTATAGTGTTGTAAGAAAATATGTAAACATGATAAAATATTAGATATGTTATGATAAAATTTTAGAGTTCATGGACATGGAAGTTGAGTATTTATTGATTATGATAAGATGAGGCAAATGACCATTTCTAAATTAACTGAAGTGGAGTAAAGGATTAAGTTACGATAAAAAAAAGTAGACTGAGGAACCTGGAAATTAAAACATCAGAAGGAACACCCACACACACACAGACATACATAAACAAAAAGTAGGTGTAGAGTGAATAATTGTGAATGAAAGCAAAAATCTCTTTAAAGAAGGAAAAACGATGTCATAGTCATTGGATGTTAAAGGTCACCAGGATATTGATTAGGTGATAAATCTGTGTGGTACAAACTTCAAAGGATAAAAATGTGCTGAATAGTGTTGGTATAGGGAAAATATAAAAGTGAGAATATGGAGGTATAAGTATTATAATTCTATTTTGACAATGAATTAAAGGTATGATAGGGAATCAACTACTATTCTTTACATACCTACTATTTTCCAGGTAAATGCCAATTACTATTTGGTGGCAGTCCTGGAAAGGTTGGTTGTCCAAGGAATCATTGCTGTCAGAAAAGAGCTGGGTCTCAATGAGTCCTAGAAAATGGAGAAAGAGAGGAAGAGGATGAAGAAGAAGATAATTGATAATTATGCAAATTGTGGAGAAAACATTCTAGAGGGCAAAGAAGATTCTAGGAACAGAGAAAGAAAATCTGTGAAAATAGCCTCTGTTTTTCAAAAGAGGCAGCAGAGAGATATAATAGGCACACACACACACACACACACACACACACACACACACACACACACACACACATATACCTTCCTAACTCTAATAACTAACTAAAGAACCCATAATTGCAAAGAAGTTTCCCAACTTATTACAAAAAATATTTTTTCCTTATGTCACCTAAAAGTCATTATTGAAAAAAGGGAAACAAAACAAATAGCTACAAGGTAACACAGTTAAATCTAAAAAAGACCCCACTGAATTATGGAAGTTGTATAAATTACTGTCTATCATGGCAAATAAAAGTTTCCAGAGCCATTAAAGATACATTTTTGCTTAACTTAATATATGATAATATCGTATATTTCTCCAGTGCTTTTCCCCCCACAACGGTGCTGATGGGTAGTAATTGAAAGTGTTATAATCTCCATTTTATAAATGGGAAAATTTAGGTTCAAAGCATTTAGCTTTATTCTTGTCACCATGTGGAGCACAGGCAGTCCTGTTATTCTGATACAGTACTTCTCAATACAATTCCTCTGTTCGTTCTACTAAGCTCCTGGACTCTGTTCCTAGTTTGTTTCTCTTGCCATAGAACAAACTATTTAAGTAAATATCTAAATACATTGCACCTCTTCTTACCATTTGTAAACTGCTACAAAGAAAAATTGTTTTTTCTCTGTTAATTGTTTTGAACATATGTTACTGAAAACAAAATGAGTACTGAGCGTGATATTGCTTCGAATGCAAAATGAGGAATGCGTTTAGAGAATAGACCTTGAATGCTAGCCCTGACATTCTATTTTACACTTTTTTTGGCTTTGGGAAGACACTAAGACAGATTGATGTTTACTAGCAATAAAATATTGACATTGACAATCCTAGTTTAAGCAGATGTTCTGCAGATGCAGAGAAAGATTTAGAATGTGTTCTGGACAAACAGCCTGAAAATTACTCTTGTGCAGATGAGTAAGCACCATTACAGAACACACTGTCACAAGCCTTATATTTCTATATAACAGATAATGAAAAACCATCTGCCCATTGTAGTGATTTGACTAAAAGTAAGGTTCACAACCTATTCTTTTTTCTTGTGTTTAAAAATTATGTAACAAAATGAATTTCTTATCAAGTTCCTCTCTGCTTATAATCAATAAAATAAAAAAAAGTCTACCTTAACCAAGTCCAGTCATGTAGATAATAAATGAATTAATACTTGGAGTGGTGGTTATTGTTGGTGGTAGACATGTTTAGATTCAATTCTACCAACCAAAAATGAAGAAAATGTCATTGAATATAGTTTCTCTTCATTTTTATTTAAAGTGTTTATTGAAATGGGAACAGTGTTTGTGTGTGTGTGTGTGTGTTTGTGTGTGTGTGTGTACTTTTAAGGAAAAGGATGTGAACTGAAGGGGGTGCAAAGATTTGAAGGAAGAAAAGAAAAAAAAGATTAAGGCCATTGGTCTGTGACAGGGTAATACTGAACATACTGACTTCCTCACATTTGGTGTCTGAATAAAAAAAGGTAAGTGGAAATATATATTTCAGCATTTGAATGTATTTGGTATATTGAGAGTGTAGATATTCTTTTCATTGGCCTGCATCATATGCTTTAACCTCCCTGGATCTGGACTGTGAGTCGTGGGTGGGTTTACAGCTTGCCAGAAACGGAAGTTGCCCCCCACATGTTCGGGACGAAAATTCCTCTAGCTGGCCTTAAAGCCATAGTGTGGCAACAAGCCCCAAAGTCAAGTAATTAAGTGGCAACATGCCAAGGCAAAGGAAACAGAAAAATGCAACCCTAGACTCCTATTTTGGGGCCATAGAGTGGGAAAAGGATTGTGAGGTCAGAAGTCCTGCTCCAAAAGCCCCAGGGGAAAACATGAGCGGGTTGCAGGCTATAGATGACCTGAAGAAGGACTTTAAAAATCAAATAAGAGAAGTGGAGGAAAAATTGGAAAGAGAAATGAGAAGGATGCAGGAAAAGTATGAAATGACGGTCAACAGCCTGACTGAGGAAAACAACACCTTAAAATTAGACTAACTCAAATGGCAAAGGAGGCCCAAAAGGGCAATGAGGAGAAGAATGCCTTAAAATGTCGAATTTGCCAGATGGAAAAAGAATCTCAAAAGTTCACTGAGGAGATTCATTCCTTCAGAGTTAGACTGAAGCAAATGGAAGCTAATGACTTTATGAGAAATCAAGATGCTGTTAAGCAGATGCAAACAAATGAAAGAATAGAAGGCAATGTGAAACACCTCATGGGAAAAACCACTGACCTGGAAAATAGATCCAGGAGAGACAATTTAAAAATTGTTGGACTACCTGAAAGCCATGATCAAAGAAAGAATGTAGAAATCACCCTTCAAGAAATTCTCAGGGATAATTGCCCTGATGTTTTAGATCCAGAGGGAAAAATAGAGGTTGAAAGAATCCAGCAATCACCTCCTGAAAAAGATCCCAAAAAGAAAACTCCCAGGAATATTATAGCCAGGTTCCAGAATCCCCAGATCAAGGACAAAATACTACAAGCAGCCAGGAAGAAACAATTTCAATATTGTGGAAACACAAGGAGGATAGTACAGGATCTGGCAGCTTCTACACTGAGGGATCAAAGGGCATGGAATATGATATTCCAGAGGGCAAAAGAACTGGGAATGAACCCAAGGGTCACCTACCCTGCAACATTCACTGAGTATTTTGTTTTAGGGGAAAATATGGTCATTCAGTGGAATAGAGGACTTTCAAGCATTCTTGAGGAAAAAACCAGAATTGAATAGAAAATTTGACATTCAGACACAAGAAGCAAGAGATGCCTGAGAAGGTAATCAGGGAAAAGAAATCAAAAGGAACTTATCAAAGTTGAACTATTTACATTCCTATATGGAAAAGCAATAACTGTGACTGATGATATCTTTCTCACTATGAAAATAATGGAAGAAGGGTGTGTGGTCATATGAATACATATGTGAATGTGTGTGTATATGGTTACAGTTATATATGGATAGAGGGCATAGGTTGAATTTGTTGGGAAGGGAGAATACTCAAGGGATGAAATTATGAGGTGAGAGAGGAAAGTGGCAGGAGGAGATGGGGAGAGACAGGGTAGGGTAAACTATCCCATGTAGAAGAAGCAAGGGGAAGTGGTTGCAAAGGAGGGGGAGAATAAGGAAGGCTAAAAAGGCAAAACCACATTCACATTGAATTTGGTTCAGGGAGAAAATGACATACCTACTAAATGGGATATCTCAACCTGCAGCAGGATAGGGGGAAGGGGGATGAGAGGAGGGATGATGGATGGGAGGGCATCCTTGGGGGGAGGGGAGGTTGGAAGTACCCACTATAGAAGAGGGACAGGATCATGTAGGGAATGGACCAGGTGGGGGGTGGGATGAGTGGGAGGGAATTATAAGCAGCCTTGTACAATATATCTACTATGATAATGTTTTGCATAGCTAGACATGTACAACATATACTGAATTACGTATCTCCCAAGAGGGAATGGGTGACAAGGGAGGAAGGAAATGGCTCTGAAATTCAAGGTCATAACATTAAATGTTTCAAATATATATAAATGCTATTATTAATACTCTTTTGCTTGTAATAGGGAGATAAGATGTGCAGGCATTGGGACACAAAGACTCACTTTCCTCTAATGGAAAAGTGGATGGGGGTATGGGAGAAGGTATGGGAGAGAACAGATTGGAGGAAGCCATATCTAATGGGACTGCTATTCTGGGTGGTTGGTAGGGGAATAACGGAGAAAATTATTGTAACTCAAAATCTGGCGGAAATGAATGATGTAAAACAAAAGTTAAAAAAAAAACAAATATTAATTTAAAAATGATAAAAACTAAAAAAAGAAAAAAAGAAAAAGAAAAAAATAAAATAAAAAATAAATAAATAATAATTTTAAAAATTGCTATCTCCAAAGTTACATGGAGTTGTCTTCATTACCAAATATAATTAACTTTTCTCAGTTTTTCCCCTCTGTAGTCTTAGCATTGTTAATCACCCTCTTCTCTTTGATAAACTCTTCTCTATGTATTTGGTAGTTGGACCAAAATTTTATCACTATATCAGTGTCAGCATAGTGTTAAGCCATGTTAAATTGTGGCTGAAAAGACCAATATTAGCTCAAAAGGCTCTCCTCCACCTAGGGCACAAATAGTATGTATGAACATTTGGAGTGGAGGTGCCTTTAAATTTGGATATCTCATATTTCTTTTGAGCCATTGCAATTATGCTCTGCTTCTGGAGTGCAGTGCCTACTTTGATGTAGGTATACTAACCTGGGAAGTCCTATGCTAGTGTTTCACAATTGATTCCAAAGTTCTATATATTTAGCAGTAGTGAGAGAATAGTTACACTACTCTCTTCTGCTTCTCTTCCTGCCACTGTAAACATTCTTTCTCAGTTCCTTTTGCTAACTGTTCATAACATTCACTTAACTCTATCCCAAAATCTTTCTTCTATCTTGTATTTTACTTGATGATGTCACCATAACCCATAGATTCAATCATTATCTCCATTCAAATGATTCTTAAATCTACATATCTATCCCTAACCTCTTGCTGACCTATACTTTTACATCTCCAATTGCCTACTAAATATCCCTGTACATCTTAAATTCAATATATCCTAAATTTAGTTCATTACCTCCTCCCCCCAAAACATTTCCTGTTCCTAAATTCACTGATACTGTTGAGGTAACCACAATTCTCTCAGTCACCAAGGCTCATGAGCTAAGTGTCATTCTCTACTCGTTTTTTTCTTTCACCTCTAATTTCTTTTTTTTAATTAAACAAATGCTTTATTAACTTCTGGTTTACATCATTCATTTCAACCAGATTATGAGTTACATTTCCCCCCATTTTTCCCTATCCACCACCCAAGAATAGCAGTCCCACTAGATATCCCCTCATCCAATCTGCTTTCTCCCATATCTTCTTCCATACCACCTTCGACTTTGCCATCAGGGCAAGGCGAATCTCTGAGCCCCACTGCCTGGACATTTTATGAAACATTTAATTTTAAACCTTCGATTTTCAGATCCATTCCCTTTCTCCCTTGTCACCCACTCCCTCTGAGAAGATAAGCAATTCAGTATGTGTTGTACATGTATATCTATGCAAAACATTACCATAGTAGATATATTGTAAAAGACTGCTTATATTTCCCTCCCACCTGTCTCACCTCCCATCTGGTCCATTCCCTACTTTGATCCTGTCCCTCTTTGATAGTGGGTACTGATAACCTCTCCTCTCCCCAGAATGCCCTCCCCTCCATCATCCTCCCTCGCATCCCCCTTTCCCCTACTCAGGAGAGTGAGTGAGTGTAAGATATTCCATTTAGTATGTATTTGATTCTCTCCTTGAGCCAACTTCAATGAGAATATGCTGTTGCCTTTTTGCCTTCCTGTTCTTCCCCTCCCCTGCAACTACTTCCCCTTGCCTCTTCTACATGAGATAGTTTGCCCTACCCTGTCTCTCTCCATCTCATCTTGCCACTTTCCTCTCTCACCTCTTGACTTCACCCCTTAAGAATCATCCCTTCCTTGGGGTGGCTAGGTGGCACAGCAAGCAGAGAGCCAGCCCTAGAGCCAGAAGGACCCGAGCCCAGATCCAGCCCCAGACACCCAACACACAAACAAAAACCCAGCCACATGAACCTGGGCAAGTCACCCAACCCCAATTGCCCTCCAAAAAAATATGATAATCATCCCTTCCCATCAAATTCAACCTGTGCCCTCTATCCATGTATACCTGTGGACATATGGCATGTACCCTTCTTCAATTATTTTCATAATGAGAAAGGTTTCATCAAACACAGTTATTGTTTTTCCATGTAGGATTGTAAATAGTCCAACTTTGATAAGTTCATTTTGATTTCTTTTCCTTGATTACCTTCTCAAGCATCTCTTTGCTTCTTGTGTCTGAATGTCAAATTTTCCATTCAACTCTGGTTTTTTCATCAAGAATGCTTGAAAGTCCTCTATTCCACTGAATGACCATATTTTCCCCTGAAACAAGATATTCAGTTTTGCTGGGTAGGTGACCCTTGGGTTCATTCCCAGCTCTTTTGCCCTCTGGAATATCATATTCCATGCCCTTCTATCCCTCAGTGTAGAAGCTGCCAGGTCCTGTGCTATTCTGATTGTGTTTCCATAATATTGAAATTGTTTCTTCCTGGCTGCTTGTAGTATTTTCTCCTTGATCTGGGGATTCTGGAACTTGGCTATAATATTCCTGGGAGTTTTCTTTTTGGGATCTTTTTCAGGAGGTGATCGGTGGATTCTTTCAACCTCTATTTTGCCCTCTGGGTCTAAAACGTCAGGGCAATTTTTCCTTGAGAATTTCTTTAAGGATGATTTCTAGGTTCTTTCTTTGATCATGGCTTTCAGGTAGTCCAATAATTTTTAAATTATCTCTCCTGGATCTATTTTCCAGGTCAGTGGTTTTTCCCATGAGGTATTTCACATGGCCTTCTATTCTTTCATTTGTTTGGATCTGTTTAATAGTATCTTGATTTCTCATAAAGTCACTAGCTTCCATTTGCTCCAGTCTAACTCTGAAGGAATGAATCTCCTCAGTGAGCTTTTGAGATTCTTTTTCCATCTGGCAAATTTGGCTTTTTAAGGCATTCTTCTCCTCTTTGCCTTTCTGAGCCTCTTTTGCCATTTGAGTTAGTCTATTTTTTAAGCTGTTATTTTCCTCAGTCAGGCTGTTGACTGTCATTTCATACTTTTCTTGCATCTTTTTCATTTCTCTTCCCAAATTTTCCCCCACTTCTCTTATCTGCTTCTTAAGGTCCTCTGTGGCCTGTAGCCAGCTTGTATTTTCATCTGTGGCTTTTGGTGCAGCAGTTCTGACCTCACAGTCCTCCTCCATGTTTTGAGCCTCTTTGCCACTAAAATAGGAGTTCAATGTTGAACTCTTCTGTTTATTTTGTCTCGTTTGCCTAGGCATATTGCCACTTAATTACTTGATTTTTGTGCTTGTTGCCACAGTAGGACTCTGCCACCAGACAGGGGAGCTTCCGCCCAAACATGGGGTCTTCACAACTTCTGCCAGTTGGGGGGCCTCTGTAAAGCCTCCACCCACTCTGGCAAGTTGGATACCCACCCCAAACTTACCCCCCAGACCACAATCCAGATCCAGGCAGTTTAAAGCAAAAGTGATTAACCCCCAGACTGATTGCTGGATCTCCCTACAGTTTGCAGACCAGGATCTAGAGCCACTACTGATGCTGCAAAATCGCTTCTGTGCAGCTGTTTCTTCAGCAGCTTTTTGCCCCCAGGTAAGGAAGCCACGTGTTTCCCAAATACTGGTCCCAAAGTCCATAGGGCACTAACCTCTCACTTTGTCTTGGCATATCTGTGCTGATAATTCTGGAATCACCACAATTGCTGGTGTTCTGGGGTCCCACCAGCTGGCTGAAGGCCTGGCCGCCCTGGGGCTAAAACCTTGGACCTGGGCTCAGCTCTTCGGGCTGCGCAGTGCTGCTGGTTCCCAGCGCGCTGAGATGTTGGTTTCCAGGGCGCTGTGCTGCCTGCTCTCAGAGCGCTGCGCTGCCCACTCCCTGCAGGGCTGCTGGGCTGTCCTCAGCAGGAGGTTAGCTTCTCTGTGCCATTCTGTGGGTGCTGTGGCTCCAGAAGTTATTCGGAGCTCCCTTTCACATTGTTTGAAATTTGTGTGGGGCAGAGCACATTGGAAATGTTGTTTCTACTCTGTCATCTTGGCTCCTCCCTGTCACCTATAATTTCTGAAGTGTAACCAACATCTGTAGATTTAATTTTAATAAGATTTCATGTACTCCTTTATCTCCTCTGATACTTAGAGCACCCTTGTACAGACTCTGATTGCAGACAGTTCCATAGCATTATGGTCTCATTCAAAGTCCCTCATAACCTGACACTATAACATTTCCAGTCTTATTTCACCTTATATTGCCTCCCACCCCCTCAGACACTGAGATGCCTACTCTCAACCCAGTTATATTTGCCTCCTTGATATACCTAGAACAAGACACTACATTTGTTGAGTGCCCTGACTACTCAACTTTGCCTGCTAGCTTTCCTGCATACCTTCAAGTCCCAGATTAAGTCACACTTCTTACAAGAAGCCTTTCCTGATATCCCTTAATCCTAGTGTCTTCCCTCTCAATGAATTTCCTATATATATGTTGTTTGCACAAAATTGCTTGAATGTTATTTCCCGAATTAGACTATGACCATTTTAAGAGCAGGGATTCTCTTCCAACCTTACCCTTTTTTATGGCATTGCAGTGCTTAACCTAGATCATGGCACATAGTAAATGTTGTTGTTGTGCTAATTTCAGTACTGTCTGACACTTCATGACCCCATTTAGGTTTTCTTGTCAAAGATACTGGGGTAGTTTGCCATTTCTTTCTCCAGCTCATTTTACAGATGAGGAAACTGGGACAAACAGGATCAAACAGATCACCAGTTATGTGACCTTGGTTTGCCCAAGGTCACATAACTAGAAAAATTCTGAGGTTCAATTTAAACTGTGGTCTTCTTAACACCAAGTTCAGTGTTCCATCCACTGCACAAGTTAACTGCCCCTTAGTAAGTGTTTAATAAGTATTTGTTGACTGACTGCATTCCTGAGTCTCTGAACTTTCTCTACAACTATGGCCCCTGGTGGCTGCTTTCATTCCAATGTTTTATCCCTTTTGATTCTCTTTCATGTGTTTTCTTCCATTATTAGAAGATAAGCTCTTTGAGGTCAGGGACAGTCTTTCTTTCTGCTTATATTTGTATTTCCAGAGTGACTTGTTAATAACTTCTGGTTGACTTAAATTGACTTTCAGGACATTTGTTTGCCACTTACTACATTATTCTACTGAACAAACATTTTCTGAATACCTACCTGAAGGATAGTAATATAACCACTGATCATACAAAGATAAATTCAGAAACAATTCCTCTCTCAAAGTGTTTAAAAAACTATAAGAGAGAGATAAAAATTGTACACAAATATCTTTAATATATTATTCGTCATTAAAGCTATGATTTCAGCTGATTGAGTACTCTTTAAATTGATACATATTACAATATCTCCATATTTTTTATTTAAATAATATTTTATTTCTCCCCAATTACACGTGAGGGCAATTTTTAGCATTCATTTTTACAAGATTTTTAATATGAAATATTTTCTATCCCTCCACTCTCCTCTCCATTAAATGGTAGGCAATTTGAGAAAGGTTTACCCATGCTATCATGTAAAACATATCAATTGCTAGTCAATGTTGTAAAAGAAAAAAGAATAGAAGAAAGCACAAAAAAATAATAAAGTAATTTAGAAATGCTTTGATCTCCATTCAGAGACCATCCATCAATTCTTTATCTGAATATGGATAATGTTTTCATTCATGAGTCCTCTGCACTTGTCTTGGATCACTGTATTGCTGAGAAGAGCTGATTCATTCATACTTGATCATCCCATGGTGTTTCTGATACTGTTAACAATGTTTTCCTGGTTCTGATCATTTCCATTTTCATCAATATGTCTTTCCAGATTCTTCTGAAATCTTCTGTTCACCATTTCTTATTGCAAAGTAGCTTTCCATTCCATTACTTTTCTGCACTTTTTTCATATATTTCCCACTATAAAGTCATCCCTTCAATTTTTAAAATTTTGCCAATACAAAAAGAGCTTCTATAAATATTTTTCCACATGTAGTTTCTTTCCTTTTTTTAATGGTCTGGTTGGGTGACAGCTGAATCAAAGGGTATGAACAGTTTGGTTGTCCTTTGGGCATAGTTTCCAATTGTTCTACATAAGAGGGCAGATCAGTTCACCAACTGTGCATAAGTGTCCCAATTTCCCCATATCCTCTACAACATTTATAATTTTCCTTTTTGTCACATTAGACAATCTTATATGTATAAGATGGTACTTCGGAGTTGTTTTAACTTGAATTTCTCTAATAAAAAATAGTTAGACCACTTCTTCACATGCTATAAATAGGTTTGATTTCTTCATGTGGTAATTGTCTGCTCATATCCTTTGACCCTTTATCAATTTGGGAATGGCTCACATTCTTATAAATTTGATTCAATTTTCTACATATTTGAGAAATGGTTGCTTTAGCAGACATGTGCAATGTAAAAAATGTTTTCCAGCTTTCTTTTTTACTTATGATCCTGGATACTTTATGAGTTTTTTTTTAATTCTAATATATTCTAAATAATCTATTTTGCATTTTGTAATGCTCTCTATTTCTTATTTTGTCATGAACTTCTTTAAGAATTTGGATGCCATACCACTTGTTGCATAATGTTTACTATTGAAATTACTTCATTTTCCATAGTACTTTATGGCAAGATGTAATTTCCTTCCTTATTGCCTTTAATTTAGGTCTACTTTTGCTTTTGCTTTTTTCTCAGATCAAGATTCCCTCCCCCCTCCCCCCGCTTGTTTTTTTTTGTTGTTGTTCTTCAGCTGAAGTAATATGAAGTCTTCTCCAGAGTCTTACATTTACTCCGTGTGTGTGTGTGTGTGTGTGTCTGTCTGTCTGTCTGTCTGCTTCAAGTGTGTTTTTTGTAAGCAATGTATTGTAGGATTGTTTTTTTTTTTTTATCCACCCTGCAATTTGCTTCCATTTAACTGGCGAGTTCATCCTATTCACATACGCAGTTATGATTACTAATCGTTTACTTCCCTCCATCCTCATTTTCCTATCATTTATCCTCTCTCCCCTTTCACTCTTTCCCTTCTTCACAGTGTCTTGTGTGTGTTTTCCCCCACCCCTAGTTTGCTCTCTCTTCTGTCATTCTCCACCTCCTGTCTTTATTTAATCTCCTCCCCTCCTCCTTCACCCTGTAGCAGCAAGCACCCCAACATCCCCAGGGTGGCTGCCCCCATAGGTTCTTAGATCTGCTTTTCTAAAAGTAAGCTACTCAAAATGGGTTAACAAGCTTACTTCAATCAATCAAACATATATCATTTACCTAGTTCAGGGGAAAAAATTCAGCACCCTGAACTTAAAAGTATACAGACTGTACTTACACAACAGAGAAACAAACAGATCAAGCAGACAGGCTTCCAAACTGCCCAACCATTACATCAATATCAAATCACAGTTACCAGAGGGGGAAGCATCAACATCTGGGTTTCCAAGCCGGGGGGGCTCTCAACGGCTGCCCAGAGTCTCAACTGGTCAAATCACACAACACTTCACAAAGTGAGCCCCAAAGCAAAGCCTCACATCGGGGATTATATAGTCTTCTCCTGGGTCAGAGAATGTAACCACCCTCTTGACCCACTGCCCCATCACAAAGCATCAAGGTGTGGGCATTCCTGAAAACCAAGCATCCTGCCACAGGCTCCATGTGACCACATTCAGCATATAATGGGGCAGAGAATATTTTCTAGTCCAGCAATGTTCTCAGAGTCTCTTAAGCCCACCAAAGGGTCTAAGGGCAGGGAAGATCTTTAAATTTGCATTTCGATTACACCCCCTCATATAAGATAAATTTCTGTATTCAGCTGATTGTGTCTATTATTCCCTCTCTAAATCGATATTAATGAGAATATAGTTCAAGCAATGCTCTTCAACACTCTCACCTTCCCCTCAACTTTAATAGGTCTTTCATGCCTCTTCACATGAAATAATTTACTCTACTCTACATCACCCTTCCTTCTGTATTCAGTATACCCCTATTTCATATGCCTTAAATATTTCTAGGTCATTCCCTGAAAGTCCAAAACTTTCTACATTTTACTTTTTGCTTTACAGTTAAAAAATGCAAGTTATCATCTTTCCATAATAGGGATGTAAACAGACCGGCTACATTCAGTCTTTTTATTATTTTCTTTCCCTTTTTCACCTGTTTATGTTCCTCTTGGTTCTTAATATTGGAAGTGAAATTCTGGTTTAGTTCCAGTTTTCTTGTGAAAGTTTGAAATCCTTCTATTTTACTGAATATTCATTTTTTGCCTTCATGTATTATGCTTAATTTTTCTGGATAAGTAATTCTTGTTAGTAGCCCTAGTTCTTTTTCCTTCCAGAATATCATGTTTCATGAGCTCCAGTCCTTTAATGTCACATTTTCCAAGTCCTGTGTATTTCTGTTCATGACACCCTGGTATTTCAATTGTTCCTTTCTCTCTACCTAGAGTGTTTTTCCTTGAACTGACAGTTCTGAAATTTGGCTATAATATTCCTTTTCATTTTTATTTTGGTATCTATTTCCTGAGGTAATCTGTGGATTATTTTAATACTTATTTTTCCCTCTCTTTCCAGGGTGTCAGGACAGTTTTCCCTCATAATTTCTTGAAAGATGCTGTCCAAGTCTTCCATTTTGTTATAGATTTCAGGGAGTACAATAATTCTGACATTGTCTCTCCTTGATCTATTTTCCAGGTTAGTTGTTTTTCCAATGTAATATTTTTCATTTTCTTCTATATTTTAAATTTGTTTGTCTGATTCTTGGTGTTTCATAGACTTATTAGCTTCCAGTATAAAGTTGTCTTTCAATGCATTTTAAAAATTTTGATTTCATGCTTTTAAATGCAACATTTTAAAGACTCTACAAAAAGTAAATACAATGATTCTTTTTTTTTTCTTTTTGGAGGTCAATTGGAGTTAAGTAACTTGCCCAAGGTCACAAGGGTAATTTTTGTGTTAAGTGTCTGAGGCTGGATTTGAACTCACATTCTCCTGACTCCAGAGCTGGTGCACTACCGACTGCACCACCTAGCCGCCCCAAGTACAATGATTCTTGATAAAGAGTAATGTTTTTACTGTGAATAGCAATTATCAGGTGTATTTTTCCCAGGCCTTGGTTAATTTGGTGAATAGTCTCTATGGTTTACAAAATAATAAACTGAAAATAAAAATTATCATTTCTAAATATTGTAACCGATTTCAAGACTGCCTATCCTGTTCCCTCACTTCCCCAAGACAAGTGAGGTTATATTTTTATCCTTCTTACAATATTCTTCAGTTCCCTTTATAAGGGATTTTGAGTCCTCATTGATGGCTTTTCCTCAAATGTATGAAAGATACCCTGAAACCTAGTTCCATTTACTCACTCAGAAGTAAGATTATCTTTTTTAAAAGAATCTTTAATTCAAATGATATAATCACAAATATTGAAACATTTTCCCCAAAATTTGAGGGATAATATTTCTCCTCATACCCAACTTTATACTCTGGGGAAGGGAAAAGTAATAATTCCATAGCTTATTTTTTTAAACAAATGCTTTATTAACTTCTGTTTTACATCATTCATTTCTGCCAGATTTGAGTTACAATAATTTCCCCCCCGTTATTCCCTTACCCAACCTCCCAGAATAGCAGTCCAACAAGATATTGCTTCCTCCAATCCGCTCTCTCCCACCTTCTCCCAACCCCCTTCGACTTTTCCATTAGAGGAAGGTGAATCTTTGTGTCCCAATGCCTGCACATCTTATCTCCCAATTATAAGCAAAAGAGTATTAATAATAGTATTCATATATATTTGAAACATTTAATCTTAAGACCTCGAATTTCAGATCCATTTCCTTCCTCCCTTGTCACCCATTCCCTCTGGGGAGATAAGTAATTCAGTATATGTTGTACATGTCTAGCTATGCAAAATATTATCATAGTAGATATATTGTACAAGGCTGCTTATAATTCCCTCCCACTCATCCCACCCCCCACCTGGTCCATTCCCTACATGGTCCTGTCCCTCTTCTATAGTGGGTGCTTCCAACCTCCCCTCACCCCAAGGATGCCCTCCCATCCATCATCCCTCCTCTCATCCCCCTTCCCCCTATCCTGCTGCAGGTTGAGATATCCCATTTAGTATGTATGTCATTTTCTCCCTAAACCAAATTCAATGAGAATGTGGATTTGCTTTTTTTTTCTTCCTCTTCTCCCCCTCCCTTGCAACCACTTCCCCTTGCTTCTTCTACATGAGATAGTTTACCCTACCTTGTCTCTCCCCATCTCTTCTTGCCACTATCCTCTCTGACCTCATAATTTCATCCCTTGAGTATTCTCCCTTCCCAACAAATTCAACCTATGCCCTCTATCCATATACACACACATTCACATATTTATTCATATGACCACACACCCTTCTTCCATTATTTTCATAGTGAGAAAGATATCATCACTCACAGTTATTCCATATAGGAATGTAAATAGTTCAACTTTGATAAGTTCCTTTTCATTTCTTTTCCATGATTACCTTCTCAGGCATCTCTTCCTTCTTGTGTCTGGAAGTCAAATTTTCTATTCAATTCTGTTTTTTTCCTCAAGAATGCTTGAAAGTCCTCTATTCCAATGAATGACCATATTTTCCCCTGAAACAAAATACTCAGTTTTGCTGGGTAGGTGACCCTTGGGTTCATTCCCAGCTCTTTTGCCCTCTGGAATATCTTATTCCATGCCCTTCTATCCCTCAGTGTAGAAGCTGCCAGGTCCTGGGCTATTCTGATTGTGTTTCCACAGTATTGAAATTGTTTCTTCCTGGCTGCTTGTAGTATTTTGTCCTTGATCTGGGGATTCTGGAACCTGGCTATAATATTCCTGGGAGTTTTCTTTTTGGGATCTTTTTCAGGAGGTGATTGGTGGATTCTTTCAACCTCTATTTTGCCCTCTGGATCTAAAACATCAGGGCAATTTTCCTTCAGAATTTCTTGAAGGGTGATTTCTGGTTCTTTCTTTGATCATGGCTTTCAGGTAGTCCAATAATTTTTAAATTATCTCTCCTGGATCTATTTTCCATGTCAGTGGTTTTTCCCATGAGATATTTCACATTGCCTTCTAATCTTTCGTTTGTTTGGATCTGCTTAACAGCATCTTGAATTCTCATAAAGTCATTAGCTTCCATTTGCTCCAGTCTAACTCTGAAGGAATGAATCTCCTCAGTGAACTTTTGAGATTCTTTTTCCATCTGGCAAATTCGACTTTTTAAGGCATTCTTCTCGTTGCCCTTTTGGGCCTCCTTTGCCATTTGAGTCAGTCTATTTTTTGAGGTGTTGTTTTCCTCAGTCAGGCTGTTGACCCTCATTTCATACTTTTCCTGCATCCTTCTCATTTCTCTTTCCAATTTTTTCTCCACTTTTCTTATTTGATTTTTAAAGGCCTTCTTAAGGACCTCTATAGCCTGCAACCCGCTCATGTTTTCCCCTGGGGCCTTTGGAGCAGGACTTCTGACCTCACAGTCCTTTTCCCGCTCTATGCCCCCAAAAAGGAGTCTAGGGTTGCATTTTTCTGTTTCCTTTGCCTTGGCATGTTGCCACTTGATTACCTGACTTTTGGGCTTGTTGCCACACTATGGCTTTAAGGCCAGATAGAGGAATTTTCGTCCCGAACATGTGGGGGGCAACTTCTGTTTCTGGCAAGCTGTAAACCCACCCACGACTTCCACCCTAGATCACAATCCAGATCCAGGGAGGTTAAAGCAAGAGTGATTACCCCCCAAGACTGATCGCTGAATCTCCCTACAATTAATTGCAGGCCCGGAGCTGGAGCTGCCTCCGAAAACTACAAAATGTAGTGTCTCCTCACGGCTTCTAGCCCCCAGGGGAGGGAGCCGACACATTCCCCCAAATACAGGTCCCAAAATCCATAGGACACTAACCTCTTACTTTGTCCTAGGCATGTCTATGTTGATAATTCTGGAGTCGCCATGGCTGCTGGTGTTCTGGGGTTCCTCCAGCCACTGCTGGCCCTGCCGCCCTGGGGCTAAAACTTCGGCCCACGGACCTGGCCTCAGCTTGGCTCTGCTTCCTGCGCTCTGCGTGTTGCGCGCTGCCGGCTCCCAGACCACTTCTCTGGTCCTTCCTGTAGGGCTGCTGGGCTGTCCTCAGTGGGAGGTTAGCTTTTCTGTGTCATTCTGTGGGTGCTGGGGCTCCAGAAGTTTTTCAGAGTCCCCTTTTACATAGTTTGTTGGGAATCTGGGGGCAGAGTGGCTTGGATGAGCTGTTTCTACTCCGCCATCTTGGCTCTGCCCCCTTCCATAGCTTATATAAGTCCCTATAGAACATAGTTTGAGTTCCAAGTCCAAACCACCTCTTAGACTTGAATCTCAGGTTCTCTTGCTTCTCTGTCTTCCCTAACATGTTATCTGGCTAATTCCCTGCCTGTAATCCTTCCTCTATGTCATCATGGCTCCAATTCCCAAGTCTGATAAAGATCTCAGCCTCTACCTAGAACTGAGAAGCATTAACAACATTGAATAGAAGCAAACCATCATTGATGCATTTCTTAGAGCTAGAGTAAAAGAGGGATAGTAAGGGCAAGGAGTCTTTCCTCTCTCTTTGCTTTATTTCATGGCTCCTGCGTGTTGTTAAACTAGGGTGCACACTCATTGGATGCATCAGAAAAGAGCAAAAGTCAGGAAGAGGGCTACTGTGTCATTCTGGACACTTAAATATATCAAAAGAGGCTTCCCCCTACCCATGTGGTAAAAGCTATAGGGAGCCTCCCTAATAGGTGATCTGGTCATGATTGGACAAGCTCCATTATAATATTTTAATTCATTATAATTCACTTAGAGTTAAGTTAAAGCAATAAGTTTTTATTACTATGCAATACATTGGTAAGAATTTAAACAATAATATCTTCCATGTACATAACACTATATATGTCCTAGCCACTGGGGTGAGGAGGAAAAATACGTAAGATATATGACCTTTTTAAAGCCCATGGAAGAATCATCCATTGGTTGTTTTCTATCCTGAAAGGACTATTGATATTTGCATGAAATGATCTTTCTGACTTTTTCTCACTATTTAAAATAATGTCAAAACAATTTTTGGATGAAGATGAAAATGTGTTTTAATGGGTGCTAAATTCTTGCTAATTTAAGGAACAGAAGTGAAAAGAATTATGGAATCTAGAAAATATAAACAACTTGACATTTAAAATGATAATGGTAATGATTCCAACCCTATAATAGACATTTGCCTATGAATCACTTAGTTTTCCTCTTCTGTGGACATTTTAGCTTCTACTTCTAATTTTAATTTCAAGAATTTAAAATATAAAAATCCACTTCTATTTTAGAATGAAATAGTGGTAAGGACAACAACAATAATTACTTACATTTTTATAATATTTGTATATGCTATCTTGATAAGAATAGGACACACTCATATCATATGTAGGATTAAATTTCACATTTACTAACAAATTCATCAAATAGTATATTAAGAATATTTGGGATAGAATATCACTACCACCCCCTAAATCTTAGCACGTATTCTCTTTATATAAACAATGTGAGGTGAGAATGAGTAGACATAGAAGTTACACATGAGGGAGAATATACATGAAGGGACAAATGATATCTCCAATCACTTATGATCACTGAAGACTGTGGTGATATTAACACGCATCTCTGTTACCCATCATAACACCTTTTCTCAGAGAGGTAACTCTACTAGGGTTAACTACTTCATTGGTTCTTCTGGGCTTGCTTTCAACTGCTTGCACCAACTCTTCTGGAGCCATTTATTTTCTCAGGAAATAATTTGATGGTTTTAATGCTTCTCCTATAATTTGCTTCATCCTACTATCTTCTGTACTCTAATCTTCATGAGCAACCAAGCCTTTAGTGTTTTTTCTGTTAAGTAGTAATATCAAACTAAAAAAAAGGGGGGGAACTACATGATAACTTAGTTTTAAAATGTTAAACTGTGCTTTATTGTATTTTATTTTTATTAAAA
This sequence comes from Gymnobelideus leadbeateri, assembly GCA_011680675.1. Taxonomy (NCBI): domain Eukaryota; kingdom Metazoa; phylum Chordata; class Mammalia; order Diprotodontia; family Petauridae; genus Gymnobelideus; species Gymnobelideus leadbeateri. The sequence continues at coordinate 216,863 of WOXC01003181.1, forward strand.
ATTTCTAAATTACATTTTAATCTGATTTTGGCCCAGTACCAAATGTTATACTTTGGATACTTCTATGCTAGAGTTTAACATCTAGAAGAACTTAATTAAGAGGAAATAAAATCACTTTGGTGCACCTATGGAGTATAGAGTATATTGTATTATTTAGTCTGTATAGTGTGAGGAAAATGTTTAGTACATATTTTACTGTATAAAAACAGTGCAGGTATTACCAGAAATGAGTAATAAATATTAAATATCTAAAGTCTAACATCTTTGGAATTTAGGGTGGGGCCTATCTTATTAAAAATTCTATAAATCCAATATTGATGCGTAATTATTTTTGCTAGAAAATATAGTTTGTCATTACCATTGTACTTTTCCATATTCCAATTCTAGCCTCCTAAGAAGTGCTAAGAATTTTAAAGTTTGACAACTTAAATAATTATACATTTAATCTTACTTATTTGAGGAATCTAAAATAAATAACCTTATTAAAATAACTTTTAAGATAGCCATTTAGCCTATCATGTTCCAATTTTAAGGTCTTTGTGACATAACTCACAAATTTAGCTGTCCTATCATATAATTATCTAAGTACTTTTAAAAGAGAAAGAAATTTTTCTACTTTAAGGCTACATAAATAGTCACACCAGATTTAGAATATTGACATACAATTCATTTTTACACTAAATATTCCATACATATGTGATGAAGAAAAGTATAGTACCCTGCCTTTATGGCCCACACCCCTGTTTTATAGAGGAGAAAAAAGAGATACAAAGAAGTTCAATAACTCACTTAGGGTCACAAATCCAGGGAGTGTCCAAGTAAGAATTTGAACTGTGGTCTTCCAGACCTCAGTTCATCACATTCATGAAAGGGAAGTAAAGTGTAAGTAAAGTATTTAAGTAAAGTACTTAAAGGCAAAAACTATTCTATTTTCATTACTTGAAACTCACTAAGGGGATATGTGGCAAAGGGTATAGACTATACAATAAATTCTTTCTGCCACTATTCATTTGCAATTAGATTTTTTTTTTAGTTAGGGAATATAACATAAAATTCTATAGACAAAATTTCTGCCTTCAAGAAGTTAACTTGGTACCTTGAAAAAAAAATCACAGACCAAAAAAGAAAATAAGGAAGCATTATATATATATATATATATATATATATGTAGATGTATATATATACATATGTGTGCATGCATATATGCATATATACATGCATATATTCATTCACACTCATACATGAATGCATGCATACACATGTGTGAGTGTACTTTGATCTGCACTCAGATTCCATCATTTCTTTTTCTGAAAGTGGATAGCATTTTTCACCGTAAATCCTTCAGAATCAAGTTACCTTATTGTATTGCAGAGGATATCTAAGGTATTCACAGTTGATTATCACATAATATATTTAGCCATTCCCCAATTAATGGGAATCTGCTCAGTTTCTAAGTCTTTGCCACCACAAAAAGATCTGCTATAAATATTTTGCACACATAGAACATTTTCCTTTTTTATCTGATCTTTCTGGGAAACAGACCTACTACTGGGATTGTTATGTGAAAGAGTATGCTAAGTTTTATAACCTTTTGGGTATAGTTACAAATTCTCTAGAATGGTTGGACAAGTTCACAATTCTATCAACAATTCATTAGTGTACCCATTTTCAATCTTTCTAGCATATCTCATTTCTGGTAGACATGAGCTAGTACCTCAGTGTTGTTTTAATTTGCATTAATCAAATCAATCATGATTTAGAGCATTTCACATGACTATTACATGACTAATTTTGATTTATTTTTCCTGCTAGAAACTCCCTCTTCATATCCCTTGACCATTTATCATTTGAGGATTGACTTAAAGAAATAAATTTGACTCATTTCCTTATATGTTTGAGAAATTTATCAGAGAATCTTATTGTATTTTTATATTACTTTATGATCTATGGTACCTTTTAGCAGAATGTAATTTCCCTGATTATCTGTTTTAATTAGGTCTATTTTTGCTATTGCTTTGTTTGAGTTCATTAACACTACCTCTGCCTTTTACACTTGAGTTAGAGCATAATAGATTCTGTTCCAGCCCTTTATTTTAACTCTATCTGTATAATTCTGTTTCAGATGAGTCTCTTATAAACCATATATTATTGAACTCTGGTTTCTAATCCATCTTGACATTTGCTTCTCTTTTATGGGTGAATTCATCTTATTCACAAAAACAGTTATGATTACTTATTATATGGTTACCTCCATCCCATTTTGGTTACTCCTCTCTTTTCTATCGCTGTCCCTCCTCAAAAGTCTGTTTTGCTACTGACAACCACCTCCCTTAATCAACCTTCTACTTTGTTACCCCCCTTATTTTTATTTCCCCTTCTACCTTCCTACTCATCAGATAGATTTCTATTCTCAACTGAGTGTGTCTGTGTCTGCATATGTGTGGGCATTTGAATTCTTCTTTCATTGAACAAAAATCTGATGAGTGAGGTTCAAAAACCAACCTCACAAGAATGTTTCAATCCACTGTAAAATCTCTTTCTTGTACACATATTTAATGTAAAAAGTAAATATTCCTCATTCTTCCTCTTCCCAATTCTCCCAGCAAATACCTTTTTTTCTAATTCCTCCATTTTTAAAAATTATAAAGCAAAATATACTCACATCTGTGCCACTCTGTCTAAGCAGTCTCATTATAAGTGCACTAATAATGATAAAGTGCATAGGGGTTACAAGTGTAAGTTTCCCATATAGAAATGTGAATAGCTTAACATTACTGAGAGTTTCATGATTTGTCTTTCATTTTTATGTTTTTATGCTTCTCTTAAGTCTTGTGTTTGAATGTCAAAACTTCTAAAGAGTTCTGCTTTTCTAATTGGGAATTCATGAAAGTCTTCTATTTCATTGGATATCCATTCTTTTCTCTTGAAGCATTATACTCAGTTTTTCTGGGTAGGTGTTTGATTAGCAATTTCTTTGAAATTTTATATATGGCTGTTTTCACATTGCTGTTTTCTTCTGCATTTGCTTCTTCATCTTTAATGCCTTCATCATAAGTTTTTATGGTCAAGTTCTTTGTTGTTGTTCTTGTGTACTCATTCTTCCTGTCTATTTCTTGACTTTGTGTTGATAGCAGGTTCTGATAAGGAGTCACTGACCCAAGCTTCATGTTTTGTTTTGTTTGGTTTGGTTTTGGTTTGGTTTTGTTGGGTTTATTTTTTATTTTTCCTGCTGCTGTTTTTGGAGTTAGTTCTGGACGTCTGTAGATTTTGCATTCTTCTGAGGTACTGTAATCTATGGAAGAGGTGTGATCACTACTATCCTGGTCTTTGCTTTAGACTTTATCCAGGGAGTGCTCCTGATTTCCTGCAGCTATAAGTCCTAGTCCTTCTCTCTGTCTGGGAACTGTGACTAGTGCCTTTCCTCCCTTGTGGCCAACCATAACCTTTCTTCTCTGCCCTGTAACTATGGCCCAGGACTGCATTCAAGTAATATATTTGAAAAATAATTCCAGGGAGGGCAGAATCAAAATGGTAAAGTAGAAACAGGATTTCCTTGGGGCTCCAGGTCTCACCTCGTGGACTTCATGTAAAAGTTGACTCTGAACAAACTTTGGAGCTACAGATCCAATAAGATGATACAAAGAAGCTAAACTCCCACTGAGGACATACAGGCAGGCTCGCAGGAATCAGCCAGTGAAGCACTCTGCAATCCAACTCCAGCTGCAGTGGAGCCAGATGTTTTAGACCCAGGGTGGGACTGACCAGCTGCTGGCTGGAGGGACTTCAGATCACAAGCAGCTATGGCTGTTTCCAGAATTATCAACACAGATGGCAAAGACAAAGTGAGAGGTCATGGAGTGTGGACTTTGGAATCCAGTAGGTATAAGTGTGTCGGCCTCTTCTCCCAGGGTGAGAATCCACTGGGACACCATGGCACAGCCACCACCACATAGCAGCTTCAGCTCCTGGCCTGGAGACTGTAGGGGGACCAAGCAACAAGTCTGAGGGGTAATCTCTCCTGTTTTAACGTGCTTAGATCTAGATTAAGGTCTAGAGTAGAGGTCCTGGGGTATGTGACCAGCTTGCCAGAGAATGTGTAGGATTCAGAAAGGACACCCAATTAATACCCCTGGCAGCTGAGAAAAAAACAGCATTTGAAATGAAACTCCCCTGTCTGGTGGCAGAGTCCTACTGAAGCAAAAAGCTTCAAGTGGGTCTTGTGACTGAGTGGTGACAAGACAAGGCAAAGGAAGCAAAGAAAATGGAAGAATACAATATTAGACTCCTATTTGGGGGGAAAAAAGGATAAAAGCAAGGAACAGGAGGGAGACAGTGAAGTCAGAACTCCTGGAGTAAAAGCCTCAAAGGAAAATACAAGCTGATTACAGGCCATAGAAGACCTAAAGAAGCAAATAAGAGAAGTGGAGGAAAAATTGAAAAGAGAAATGAGAACAATGCAAGAAACTTATCAAATAAGAGTCAACAGCCTGACTGAGGAAAATAACGCCCTAAAAACAGACTAACTCAAATGGCAAAAAGGCTCAAAAAGGCAATTAGAAGAATGCCTTAAAAAGCCGAATTTGCCAGATGGAAAACAACATCTCAAAAGCACACTGAGGACAATCATTCCTTGAGAATTTGATTGGAGGAAATGGAAGCTGGTGACTTTATGAGAAATCAAGATGCTGTTTAACAGGTCCAAACAAATGAAAGAATAGAAGGCAATGTAAAATATCTCATGGGAAAAACCACTGACTGGAAAATAGATCCAGGAGGGATTATTTAAAAATCATTGGACTACCTGAAAGCAATGATCAAAGAAAGAACCTAGAAATCATCCTCCAAAACATTCTCAAGGAAAACTGCTCTGATGTTTGAGAACCAAAAGGCAAAAGAGATGTTGATAGAATCCATCAATCACCTCCTGAAAATGATCCCCAAAAGAAAACTCCTAGGAATATTATAGTCAGGTTCCAGAATTCCCAGATTAAGGAGAAAATATTACAAGCAGTCAGGAAGAAACAATTTGAATATTGTGGAAACACAATCAGGATTACTCTGGATTTGGCAGCTTCTACAGTGAAGGATCAAAGGGCATGGAATATGACATACTATAGGGCAAAAGACATGGGATTAAAACTAAGAATCGCCTACCTAGCAAAACTGAGTATCATGTTTCAGGGGAAAATATGGTCATTCAGTAAAACAGATGACTTTCAAGCATTCTTGATGAAAGAAACAAAGTTGAATAGAAAATTTGACATTCAGATACCAGAAAGAAGAGATGCTTGAGAAGGTAAACAGGGTAAAGATATCATAATGAGCTTATCCAGGTTGACCTATTTACATTCCTACAGGGGAAAAAAAACACAATAACTGTGACTGATGAAACCTTTCTCAGTATGAAAATAGTTGAAGAAGGGTATATGGGCATATGAATTCATATGTGAATATGTTTATATATGTTTACAGGTATACATTGATAGAGGGTACAGGTCAAATTTAATAGGAAGGGATGATACTTAAAAAGTGAAATTAAGAGTTTAGAGAGGAATATAACAAGAGGAGATGGGGACAGACTGAATGGGGTAAACTATCTCATATAGAAGAGGCAAGAGAAAATGGTTACAAGGGAGGGGAAGAACAGGAAAGCAAAAAGGCAAAACCTTATTCTCATTGAATTTGGATCAGGGACAGAATGACATACATACTCAACATGCTATCTCACTCTACAGGAGAGTGGGGGAGAAGGGGATGAGATAGGGTTGATGTAAGGGAAGGTAGGATAAAAGCTGTAGAAAGAAGTTGGAAGCATCCACTTTTGAAAAGGGACAGGAACAAAGTAGGGAATAGACCAAGTGGGAGGTGGGATAGGAGGGAGGGAAATATACTCAGTCTTTTACAATATATCTACTCTATATCTACTATGATAATGTTTTGCATTACGTACAACATGAATTGCTTATCTTCCCAGTAAGGGTGGGTGATAAGGGAGGAAGGAAATGAATCTGGAATTGAAAATTTTTAAATCAAATGTTTAAAAATTTATAAATACTATTATTAATATTACTTTACATATAATTGGGAAATAAAATATACAGGCATTGGGGCACAGAGATTCACCTTGCCCTACTGAAAAAGTAGAAGGGGGTATGGGAAAAGATATGGGAGAGAGCAAATGGGATGGGGGGATATCCTGTGGGGCTGCTATTTTTGGGTGGGGGATAGGGAAAAATGGGGAATACGTTGTAACTCAATATCTGGTGGAAATGAATGAAGTAAACCAGAAGTTAATAAAGCATTTGAAGATAAAAACTAATAAACACAGGAATAGCCTATCCAGCAAAAATGAATATCATGTTTGAGGTGAAATTTATGGTCATTATATGGAATAGAGGACTTTCAATCATTCTTTATGAACAAAAGAGAGTTGGATAGAAAATTTGACATTCACATACAAGAAGAAAGAGAAGCATGAAAAGGTAAACAGAGAAAAGTAATCTTAAGGACCTTATCAAAGTTGAAATATGTACATTCCTACATGAAAAAATGATAATTGTAACTGATGAAACTTTTGTCAGTACAAAAATAGCTCAAGGAAGTAGTTATATATGTGTACACACACACACACACACACACACACACACACATGTCCATATAGGAAGGTATATGGGCATATGAATATATTTGTGAATGTGTGTATATAGGTTTACAGGTATACATAGATAGAGGGCACAGGACCAATTTAATAGGAAGTGATGATACATAAAATGTGAAATTAAGAAGTGAGAGAAGAATAAAATGAAAGGAAATGGGGAGAGGCAGAATGGTATTGACCATCTCATATAAAAGAGCAAGGGAAAATGGTTACAATGGAGGGGAAAAATAGGAAGGCAAAAGGGAATGGGTCAATATTATTGTCATTGAATTTGGCATAGGGAGGCAATGACATACACATTAAATAGTGTATCTCACCCTATAGGAGAGTAGTGAGGAAGGGAATTAGAGGGGAGGATGATGGAAGGGAGCGAGGGCTGGGAGGGAGGAAATTTGGAATCATCCACTTTTGAAAAGGGACAGGATCGGGCGGCTAGGTGGCGCAGTGAATAGAGCACCGGCCCTGGAGTCAGAAGGACCTGAGTTCGGAACCGGCCGCAGACACTTAATCCACACAAAACAAAAACCTAGCCGTGTAACCTTGGGCAAGTTACTTAACCCCAATTGCTTTAAAAAAAAAAAAGAAAAAGAAAAGAAAAGGTACAGGATCAATGTAGAGAATAGAACAAGGGGGAGGTGCTATATGAGGGAGGGAAATATAGTCAGTCTTTTACAATCCATCTATTATGGCAAAGTTTTGCATTAGGTACACATGTATAACCTATACTGAATTGCTTATTTTCCCACTAAGGATGGGTGACAAGGGAGGAAGAGAGTGAATCTGGAATTCAAAGTTTTATAACCAAATATTTAAATATGTGTGTATGTATGTGTGTGTATATATATATATATATATATATATATATGTGTGTGTGTGTGTGTGTGTGTGTGTGTGTGTGTGTGTGTGTGTGTATACATATATGTGTCTATATATGCATATATGTTTCTATATATGTATATGTGTGTGGGTGTATATGTATGTGTGTATGTATGTATTTATGTGTATATATGTATATATGTGTGTATCTATATATGTATATGTGTATATATTCATATGTGTGTATGTATGTATATATGTATATGTGGGTATATATATATACATGTATATATACTATTATTTATACTATTTTACATGTAATTGGTAAATAAGATATACAGGCACTGGGGCATAGAGATCCACCATATCATTCTAGAAAATTTAAAGGGGGTATGGGAGAAGATAATATTGCAGGAGGGGATTTCCTGTGGGGCTGCTATTTTTGGGTGGTGCATAGGGGAAAATGGGGAAAAAATTTGCAACTCAAAATCTGGCAGAAATGAATGATGTAAATCAGCAGTTAATGAAGTATTTGAAAAATAAGTAAAATAATGACAGTTCCTGTACCCAGTATCAATAAAAAGGTTGGCCTGGAAATTATTTCTGACAAATAGTCTTCTGTTCTTACTCCAGACATGTTACATTGGCTGTTCACAGACTGAGCTGGCATTCCTTCCAATCTCTCCAGAGAGGCTTGTCCTTCTGTAGTTAAATGAGACAATCCTTCTTCATACATGTAAAATATAGTAATACTCTCTATCCTTGTTCATGTGTTTCCACATCATATTCTTCTCCATCGTAATCAAAAGAATATTCATCCTCAGGAGCTAGATGTAAAGCTTGATATTCACACATTGCAGCAAACAATGCTTCCACTGCTGACCTATCATTCAGTACACATCTCAATTTAGAAATTAGTTCAACACTTTCATCACTGTCTTGATCTTTTTCCCTTTATCTCAGTGGAGTTTTTTTTAGTTCTTTTTTTCGGTATTCCTCTTGAAATTGAGCATTGACTATAACATACAAGTGCTATTGTGGGTAGGTATTTAGGTACCTAGTGACAGCATATAAACTTATCATTAATTAGTCCAATGAAAATCCTATTCCAGAGCCATCTTACCAGCAGGATAGGTGGCTCTCAGCAATGCAGAGGAGGTTGGTGCCCAGGCCCTTGCCATCCAGCACCACTTCATTACTGGGCTGCTTATGCCAAAGCCCATTTTCTGTGCTGGGCTGAGTGAAGCTCTTCAGGAAAGCCATACTCTCAGCAGTGGTGGTGGCAGTGGCTGCTCAGCAGGCAAGATGTTTGTGTGTGTGTATGGGGGGGATTAGACCAGAGGAGAAGGCCTCTGATCAATAGTCTTGCCATGATTTTGTGCTGCTGAAACTGCTTTTTCTTTCACTGTCAGAGTCACCAACAAGGACTGAGTTCTCTTGCTCGCCTGGTCTCTTAAACTGTCTTAGACTAGTAAAATTTTTCTTCTTGACATTATGTTGTCTCTAAATTTCCAGAATTTGATTTGAAGTGTTATTTTACAGTTATTTGAAGGGCACCATTAGGAGATTTCAAACGTTCTGCTGCCTCTGTTCTGCTGTCTTGGCTCTACTTCTATTAATTTCATTATCCATCATCATTGCCTGTCCAAGATACACACACACACACAATCACACAGCAAGAACAACAGCAACTATATATGTATATATTTATAAATACACATGTTCATACATATACACATATTTAGTTATTTAAAAACCATCTCTTTGTAATGTCCACCTAACTTTATATTACACCCTAGACTATAGTCTTTCTTCATTTGCTTGTTTTTATTTTATTTTTCTACAAAGATAGCAAGGTCCAACTGTTTTGACAGATACTGTATATCTTTTAGGCAATTACACAATGTTTCACCTCCTCACATAATAACTATAATGTCATCTTCAAACCTTAATTATCCAATTATAAAGCAGACATTAAATCAGCTAAGAACGAATTGATATGCAAATGTATACCAGAAGTTAATATGGTGAGTATGTACGATATCACCAGATTACTGGGCCTGTCAATATTCATCTCAAGCTAGCAATCATAGTAATGACTAAGCCAGTTAATGTCTTAATGACATTCCCAATAGTTCTTCAAAATCAGTTGTAGTAGCCCCAAACCTGCTGCAGTCTCAGGGAACAGGTTTTCAGAGAAATAATAGGCAATACTGGCCTTTCTTTGTTGGTGTTACCTAACTTTTATAAGTTAACTTTTATACAACTCAGTTGTAGATGACCTTTGTGATAGGGTCTTTATAGGGTAGGAGAAATTACCTTGGGATGGACAATTCTTTGAAGAAAGCTAGAACTATATAGATAGTATAAAATAGGTTCCTGAGCAATTGAGATACCTTATTTGCACTTGGGATTAAGATGTAGCAAAACTGGGATTGCAAGAATTTCATATTATAGCATACCATATCATATCACACTGTATCACATCACAGGGCACTGCACCACATCATATCATATGGTATTGCATTTCATCGCATCTCATTGCATCACAACATATAATATGTTATGTCATGTCATATATTTATTATATTATATTGTGTTATGTTATGTTGTATCATGTTGCGTTGTGTTATATTGTGTTGTATTTGTGCTGTGCTATGTTATGTTACGTTGTGTTGTTTGTTATGTTATGTCTTGTTATGTTATTTTATATTATGTTATCCTATAGTATTGTATCAAACTGTTTCATACTGTATTGTATTATATCAGTTATATTATATCATATCACATCACATCATATATCATATCATATCTTATTTTATCATGATTATATTATGTTGTATTATATTGTGTTATGTTATGTTATGCTATGTTATATTATGCTATGTTATGTTGTATTATATTGTGTTATATTATATTATATTATATTGTATTACATTACATTTATTATATTATGTTACGTTATGTTATGTCATGTCACATCATATCATGTTGTGTTGTATTGCATTGTATTATATTGTATTATATCATCTCATATTGTATCATAGTTTATCAAATCATATTGATTATATTATATCATATTATATTATTATGTTGCATTGTGCTACATTGTGTTGCATTATGCTACATTGCACTATGTTATGCAGTTATGCTACAATATGCTATGTCACACTATGTTACGTTATGTTACATTATGTTACCTTATTCTATATCATGTTGTGTTGTGTTATGTTGTATCATATCATATCATATCATATCATAATGTATCATTATATCATACAATCATGTGTGTATATTGTGTATTCATTGTTAATTGGCATAACCATGTTCAAAATCATAAATTAATATCTGTAAGGGAGATTAAGAGGTACTCTAGTCTGACCCTCTTATTTTAAAGATGAGTTAATTGAGACATAGAGAGAGGGTGTGACTTACTCAGGGTCTTAGAGCTAACAAATGTTTGAGATGAGATTCAAATTCAGTTCTTCCTGACACTGAGTAGAGTACTTTGTCCATTATATCATGCTTCTTCTACTAGATGAAAAACATATTTGAGTAGGAGATATTAGTGATGGAAGTCTTTCACAATGAACTAAGTGATGTAGTCAAGCATTTTATTCATGAAGGCAAGGCCATTTTGGTGGATATGGACATGTAAATCATTGACCATAAAGAAGGCATGAAGTGAAGATCATATAGGAGGAGAATGCAATATACTAAGTCACTATGGTGACAAAATATCAAATCAACCGTAAGAAGTTATGTGCTTTCTGTAATCAAAATCAAGGTTTGCAAAGCTAGTCAAGCTTCTAAATGCAAACAGCATTGCTATCACCTGATTTCCCATGAAATTAGTATCTCTACTATTGAAAATTACATTTATTATTAGAATGTATAATTCTTCAGGATGTTTTATTTCCTCTTCTGAGACAAAAATGTTCTTTTCATTAATACACACACACACAAACACACACAGATAGCCCAAAGAAATACTTCTATAGTATTTTGGTTCAAGTATAGGCCACAAATTTTTGCAGTACTCTTAACTGAAAATAGAGGGTCAGCTTATGATTTGACAGGAAGAGTTAGGAAATTAGGAAAACATGGGTTTCAATTCTGAGACATTCACTAGCCATGTGATAATAAGGTACTTCACTTCTATCTCTAAATTTCTTTATCTGGAAAATGAGGAAGTTGAAATAGGTGACATCTGATCCCCCTTCCAACTTTAAAATGTTGTTAGTGTTCTTAATGAGAGGAGTGTCTTTAGAATCATAACCACTGAGAATCTTCTATCTGCCCTGAGATGATTTTAACCATATGCATATAATGCAAAAGCTCTGGCATATATTTCCCCATACAAACTTTAGAAGTACTATATATCTAGGCTATATATATTACTTTGAATAAAAGATAAATCACTCTAGCATTTGCAGGGAACAAAAAAAGAAGAGAAACACAAAGGAAAATGCTTAAGTTCTATGCTCTGAAAACTATACAACTAAATCCCTAGTAGATTTTCGTGACTGAGAGCCCTGATTAGCATGTAAATTTAATCCTAAATTAATTGAATTATGTAGGAGAAACCTTTAATCTAGCATTTTTATTTAAGTACTTAATTTTTAACTAAGTTTTTTAAATTTTACTTTTTTTTTTTTAAAGCAATTGGGGTTAAGTAACTTGCTCAAGGTTACACGGCTAGTCATTATTTATGCGTGGGTGCTCATTTTCTGAGGCCGGATTTGATCTCGGGTCATCCAAACTCCGAGGCCGGTGCTCTTACTCACTGCGCCACCTAGCTGCCCCTTTAGGGCAATTGGGGTTAAGTAACTTGCCCAAGGTTACACCGCTAGGTTTTTGTTTGTGTAGATTAAGTGTCGGAGGCCGGCTCCCAACTCAGGTCCTTCTGACTCCAGGGCCGGCGCTCTATTCACTGCGCCACCTAGCTGCCCCTAAATTTTACTTTTAATTACTTAAATTTTTACGTTGTTACATGGGGAAAATGTGGATCCATATAATCTTATTTATTTTCAGCCGACTGTGACAGTTTTCTTTTAACAAATAACTATGTAAGATAGTCAAGTTTAAAACAAAACAAAAAAGGTGTCCATATTATCATGAAGTCTGGTTCACTGAAATATAGCTCTGATTCAATAATAGAACCAGTTAGATTTACAATTTCAAACTTTATGACTTTACTTCTCAACAAAAAGTTGTAAATAATGCATTGGCAGAGAAAAGTGATGACATGACTGTAAATAATAGAGTTTCATTGTTTGCAAATAAAATTTACATTGTATTATTAAAAATTTTCATGGTGGTATTATTAAAACATTTGAAAGCTTCTCACCCTTTTCTTGCCTGATTTACTGCATGTAGTCATAAATAAAATAAAATAACATGACTAAAATGGGATTTTTCATTATGGTTAGTAGTTTTGGTAAAACGAATTAAGTAATAAATTAATTTTGATTAAAGGTCTCATTTATTGCATTTTGAGACAATGGCCTTTGAACACTTAAAAAGAACTGAAAGTAAAAAAAAAAATTGTAATAGAATTTTTCAATAATGTGGCAGCTAGGTGGCCCATTATTTATATCACTGGGCCTGAAGTAAGGAAGCCCTTATTTAATATTCAGCCTCAGACACATCACAAAATCTCTTTTTGACTCAATGTTCTTACTTGTAAAAGGGGTATAATAGCACCTACCTAACAGAATTGTGAAGATCAAATGTAGTAAATATTAAAAGTATTTGGTTTGGTGCTTACACAAAGTAGGTTCTCCTTCTTTGACACCACAATGGATAAAGTTCTGTACCTTGAGTCAAAAAGGTATAATTTCAAATCACCCTCAAATACTTATTAGTCATGTGATTTTGGTCGTCACTTAATATCTATTTTACCTCAGTTTTTTCATCCTTTAAAAGAAGATTTTAATAGCACTTGCTTCCCTAGGTTGTTGAGAGTATCAAATAAAATAATATTTTAGAGCCCTATGCAAACCTCAAAATGCTATATAAATGCTAAGTATTCTCATCTGTTCTAAAAATCAATCAATCAATGTGCTATGAGTTTAGTCTGGTTTATATCGTAGGCAAAATTTCACAGATCTTTGTGAGAAAAAAATTGTTTATAGAAAAATAATTGTTTTTGCTATGTTTTGTGCCATAAATTATATTTAGAGAAAACCAGTACTTTTAGTGGAAATTAGTTTGACTGCCTGTTTATTAATAGAGGATTGAGTAAACTAGTCCTCGGTAAATGACAAAAATCACTTACGGCAGCCTGAAGCCTTAAGACATCAGAGAAATTTAAAAGGAAAAGGAGTCAAACGGGGTGGTGAAAATGTATTAAGGGAAATAAAAACATGAAATGAAGACACGATGGAATATGAAGAAATAAAAATGACCTTTATATGATACATTCCCATTCATTTTTAGAATTAATTTTTATTTTTGTCTTTTTAAAACATTTTCACAGTTTCCCCTCTCTCTCAAAAGAGTATCTCTCCTCAAAGAGAATTATTCCATATAACAAAGTCTTTTTAAAAGATAGAAAAAAGAAAAGGAAGAAAAAAATTCAGCATAATTCATGAACATCAAAAGAGTCAATAAATATTGTGCAACAAATGGCACTTGTGAACCTATAACCTCTGTAAGTGTATTGGCAGTGTCTTATCTCACTTATTTCCAGTTATGCTTGTTCCATATAGTTTCCCTAAATTTATTTCCATGTATTTGAGTGTTTGTGTTTGTGTATATGTTTGTGTTTGTATGATTGTTCTTTCCACTTATATTGTTGTAGTCATTGTGTATCTTATTACTTTTTGGGGGGAAGGTTTGACCCTGCTTACTTCATCCTACATCATTTCATATATACCTGATTGATTCCTTTTCAATGAAAAGAAAAAAAACAAAACATGAGGATTTCAAGGAGTTGGATTTTCACTATGTTAGTTGCTATTGTTTTTGAGTTTGTAGTTGAACCAGATGTAGAGACTGATTATACTCCTTTTCTATTGTCAAACAAGAAGTACTGGCTTGAGGCAAATTGTAATTCTAGATTTATGCAGTCATGTTAGAAATAATTTAGAAAAATAGTTAAATTATGAATTTCCACCTTTCAAGTTGATGTTTCATCAACAGTATATGAGGACCTAATTGGTACATGGTAAAAGGATATGAATGAGTTTCTTCCAGAGGAAAAAATTAAAGCTATATATAATCATATAAAATGATCCAAATGACTATTAATTAGAGAAATACAAATTAAAACAACTTCACACTTATCATATTGAATAATAAATAAAAGGGAAATGAAAAATGCTGGAGAAAATGTGGGGCAATTGGTACCCTACTACATGGCTTGTTGAGCTGTGAATTGATCAAATCATTCTGAATAACAGTTTGGAATCATGACCAATGGGACATAAAACTGTAAATACCCTTTTAATCCAGTAATACCACTACTAGGTCTGCATTCCAAAGAGATAATTAAAAAGTACCCATATGTACTTTCTCTATCTCTCTTTGTTTCTCTCTCTTTATAGATAGATAGACAGATATAGCTATATCTATATATTTATATCTTTCTCAATACATGTAAAACATTTCAGTGACGTTGTCACGACATCAGTTTTTAAATGATCACGCATTCATATATTTCAAATTCCATTCAACTCTGGCTGATGAAAAAACAAGTTCAGTTCTTGATAACTGTATCTTTTAATCAGTTATAAGGAATCACTGCTTAATTTTAATTCATTTCAGTAGGGAAAGCATAAGACTTGAAGATGAGAAGAAAAAGAAGTTTTAATTTAATAAATTTATTCACAAAACTCAGCCACAGTGATTTGAGCACCATCAGGCCAAAGTCAAAGAATATGTCAAATTAAAAACAAAATAAAACAAAACAAAATTTCTCCCCTGAATCAAAGTAGTTGCATATCCAAAAATGTCTAAGTTCTACTTTTCATTCCTGGAAATTTATATTGGGGTGAGGTAACACTATGCAAAAAAAACAAAATAAAAAAAAATTATTAAGAAAAAAAAAACAAACTCAAATCCAGCTTCTCTGAAAATATTCTCTAAAATATATCAATATGTATCTGAAGAAGTTCTTCAGATTTTCATGAAGGCAACTCAGACCAATCAGATAAATGACAGAGTAGCTGTGTCTGAATCACTGAGCCTGAATTCAGAAAGACCTGAGATCAAATCCAGCCTCAGACACTGGCTGTGTAACGGTGTACAAGGCCTTTAACCTTCATTTCCTTCACTTTCTTTACATGTGTAATGTGGGTAATGATAGCAAGTACCTTTCAGGATGGTTGTGAGAATCAATGAGATGATATGCCTAGAGCATTTAGTGTAGTGATGAACACATAGTAGGTAATATATAAATGTCAGTTATTTTATTATTGATTGCAATAAATATAATAACATAAACAGACATGTTATTCTTCCAAAAAACAAATTTCAAGGAAGGAAATGTAGAAATTGGAAGTTATTGGCTATCTAGCTACCTTTTGATTAGAAGAGAAAAAAACTTTATTAAATTGTCATATTCTCAGAAGTAGTCACTTTGCATTCAAGGTATAAAGGCAAAGGTCAGGGGAAGAGTAAAGTTGGTGTATAAAAGGCAGCAATTGCCTAAACTATGCCCAAAATACCCATGAATAACTTTATATAATGATATATAACAATTCCTGGATTAATAGAGTGAATGTGAAATATTGCATTAGCAAAACAACCGACTTGGAAAATAGATTGAAGATAAGATAATTTAACAATTGTTGGACTACCTGAAAGCCATGATCAAAAAAAAAAAAGAGTCTACACATCATCTTTCAAAAAATTATCAAGGAAAACTCTTTTGATATTTTAGAACCAGAAGGCAAAGTGGAACTTGAAATAATCCACTGACCATCTCCTAAAAGAGATCCTGAAATGAAAATTCCCAGGAATAATAGTCAAATTCCAGAGTTCCCAGGTAAAGGAAAAACTATTGCATACAGTCACAAAGAAAAAAAAATCAAGTAGCATGGAGCCACAGCCAGGGTAAAACAAGATTTATTAGCTTCTACATCAAAGAATAGGAGGACTTGAGATATATTCCAAAGGTTAGGGACTAACATTACAACCAATAATCACCAACCCAGGAAAAAACTTGGTTTAATCCTTCAGTGGGAAAAAAATGGAAATTTAATGAGATAGACTTTCAAGCACCATTAAAAAAAGACTAGAAGTGAATAGAAATTTTTTTTTCTTTTTAAATACAAGGCTCAAGAGAAAGATAAAAAAGCTAAACAGGAAAGGGATATCATAAAGGACTTAATAAGGTGAAACTGTTTACATTCCTACATGGGAAAATAGTACTTGCAACTGATGAGAATTTTCTCATTCTTGGGGCAGATATAAGGAGTAAATATTGTAAGAAAAAGTGTGATTTGAATATGAAGGAATGATATATTTAAAAAATGAATGACAGAGGAATGTACTGGAAGAAAGAGAAAGTGAGATATGGAAAGGAATAACTTCTCTCATATAAAAGAGAAAAGAAAGGGTTTGGAGTCAAGATGGCAGAGTAGAAACAGAACTTTCTCTGAGCACTAGACCACACCACTTCCAATATATATAAATGGAAAGTATGAACAAACTCTGGAGCTCCATAACCTACAAAATGACACAGAGAAGCTAACCTCCTTCTGAGGACAGCCTTGCAGCCTTGCAGGAAGCGGCCAGCACAGCAATCTGGTAGCCTAGCCCAGGAAAGACTGAGTCTAAGGTTTTAGCCCCAGGGCAGCTGGACCACAAGGCAGCTGGAGGGACTTTTGAACACCAACAGCTGTGGCATTTCCAGAATTACCAACACATAGATGACATGGACAAAGTGAGAGGTTAGTGCAGTATGGATTTGGGGGCTCATTAGTGGGGAGAGCCAATAATGCTCTTTCACTGGGGGAAAGAAGCCATTGAGACACTTCAGTGAAGCCACAGTCAAGAGGCAGCTACAGGTCTTAGCCTGTGGACTGTAGGGGGATCTGGCAATGAGTTTGGGGGGTAATAATTCTTGCTTCAACCTCCTTGGATCTGGATTGCGGACTGGGGTGGAAGTCGAGGGGTGAGTGGCCAGCTTGCCAGAGCTTGTGGAAGCTTCAAAGAGGGCACCCAGGGGTGGAGGCAAGATGTCGGAGTAGAAACAGCTCCTCCAAGCCTCTCTGCCCCCAGATTCCCCACAAACTATGTAAAAAAGGAGTGTGAACAACTTCTGGAGCCCCAGCACCCACAGAACGACACAGAGAAGCTAACCTCCCGCTGAGGACAGCCCAGCAGCCCTGCAGAAAGGACCAGCGCAGCAGTCTGGGAGCCGGCAGCGTTCAGAGCCCAGGAGCCGAGCTGAGCCGAGCCGAGCCCAGGTCTGCGTGAGCCGAGGTTTTAGCCCCAGGGCGGCAGGGCCAGAAGCCGGCTGGAGGAACCCCAGAACACCAGGAGCTGTGGAGATTCCAGAATTATCAACATAGACATGCCTAGGACAAAGTAAGAGGTTAGTGTCCTATGGACTTTGGGACCTGTATTTGGGGAATGCGTCAGTTCCCTCCCCTGGGGGCTAGAAGCCGCTGAGGAGACACGCCATTTTGTAGTTTTCAGAGGCAGGTCTGGCTCCCAGCCTACAAATCGTGGGGAGGTCCAGCGATCAGTCTTGGGGGGTAATCACTCTTGCTTTAACCTCCCTGGATCTGGATTGTGATCTAGGGTGGAAGCTGTGGGTGGGTTTACAGCTTGCCAGAAACGGAAGTTGCCTCCCCCACACATTCGGGACGAAAATTCCTCTATCTGGCCTTAAAGCCATAGTGTGGCAACAAGCCCAAAAGTCAAGCAATTAAGTGGCAACATGCCAAGGCAAAGGAAACAGAAAAATGCAACCATAGACTCCTATTTTGGGGGCATAGAGCAGGAAAAGGACTGTGAGGTCAGAAGTCCTGCTCCAAAAGCCCCAGGGAAAACATGAGCGGGTTGCAGGCCATAGAGGACCTTAAGAACGACTTTAAAAATCAAATAAGAGAAGTGGAGGAAAAATTAGAAAGAGAAATGAGAAGGATGCAGGAAAAGTATGAAATGAGGGTCAACAGCCTGACTGAGGAAAACAACACCTTAAAAAATAGACTAGGTCAAATGGCAAAGGAGGCCCAAAAGGGCAATGAGGAGAAGAATGCCTTAAAAAGTCGAATTTGCCAGATGGAAAAGAATCTCAAAAGTTCACTGAGGAGATTCATTCCTTCAGAGTTAGACTGGAGCAAATGGAAGCTAATGACTTTATGAGAAATCAAGATGCTATTAAGCAGACCCAAACAAATGAAAGATTAGAAGGCAATGTGAAATATCTCATGGGAAAAACCACTGACCTGGAAAATAGATCCAGGAGAGACAATTTAAAAATTATTGGACTGCCTGAAAGCCATGATCAAGGAAAGAACCTAGAAATCACCCTTCAAGAAATTCTCAAGGAAAACTGCCCTGATGTTCTAGATCCAGAGGGCAAAATAGAGGTTGAAAGAATCCACTGATCACCTCCTGAAAAAGATCCCAAAAAGAAAACTCCCAGGGATATTATAGCCAGGTTCCAGAATCCCCAGATCAAGGAGAAAATACTACAAGCAGCCAGGAAGAAACAATTTCAATATTGTGGAAACACAATCAGAATAGCCCAGGACCTGGCAGCTTCTACACTGAGGGATCGAAGGGCATGGAATATGATATTCCAGAGGGCAAAAGAACTGGGAATGAACCCAAGGGTCACCTACCCAGCAAAACTGAGTATTTTGTTTCAGGGGAAAATATGGTCATTCAGTGGAATAGAGGACTTTCAAGCATTCTTGAGGAAAAAACCAGAATTGAATAGAAAGTTTGACATCCAGACACAAGAGGGAAGAGATGCCTGAGAAGGTAATCAGGGAAAAGAAATGAAAAGGAACTTATCAAAGTTGAACTATTTACATTCCTATGGAAAAGCAATAATTGTGACTGATGATATCTTTCTCACTATGAAAATAATGGAAGAAGGGTGTGTGGTCATATGAATACATATGTGAATGTGTGTGTAGGAGATGGGGAGAGACAGGGTAGGGTAAACTATCCCATGTAGAAGAAGCAAGGGGAAGTGGTTGCAAAGGAGGGGGAGAATAAGGAAGGCTAAAAAGGCAAAACCACATTCACATTGAATTTGGTTCAGGGAGAAAATGACATACATACTAAATGGGATATCTCAACCTGCAGCAGGATAGGGGGTAGGGGGATGAGAGGAGGGATGATGGTTGGGAGGGCATCCTTGGGGTGAGGGGAGGTTGGAAGTACCCACTATAGAAGAGGGACAGGATCCTGTAGGGAATGGACCAGGTGGGGGGTGGGATGAGTGGGAGGGAATTATAAGCAGCCTTGTACAATATATCTACTATGATAATGTTTTGCATAGCTAGACATGTACAACATGTACTGAATTACTTATCTCCCAAGAGGGAATGGGTGACAAGGGAGGAAGGAAATGGATCTGAAATTCGAGGTCGTAACATTAAGTGTTTCAAATATATATAAATACTATTATTAATACTCTTTTGCTTGTAATTGGGAGATAAGATGTGCAGGCATTGGGACACAAAGATTCATCTTCCTCTAATGGAAAAGTCGATGGGGTATGGGAGAAGGTATGGGAGAGAGCAGATTGGAGGAAGCGATATCTTGTGGGACTGCTATTCTGGGAGGTTGGGTAGGGGAATAATGGGGGGAAAATGATTGTAACTCAAAATCTGGCGGAAATGAATGATGTAAAACAGAAGTTAATAAAGCATTTTTTTATAAAAAAAAAAAAGACAAAGAGGGCACCCAACTACCCAACTAATACCTCCTGCAGCTGAGAAAACCTCATCATTTGGGAAAGAAGCTGCCCTGGCTGGTGTCAGAGTTCTACTGTGGAAACAAACCCAAAAGTCCAGTAATTGAGGGGCAACATGCCTAGGCAAAGGAAACAAAACAAACAGAAAAATACAACATTAGACTCCTGTTTTGGGGGCTAACAGGATCGAAGCATGGAACAAGAGGAGAACTAGGAGTTCAGAACTCCTGCATCAAAAGCTTCAAATCAAAATACGAGCTGGTTCCAGGCAATAGAGGACCTTACCAGGCAGATACGAGAAGTGGGAGAAAAACTGGGAAGAGAAATGAAAAAGATGCAAGAAAAGTATGAAATGAGAGCCAACAGCCTGACTGAGAAAAATAACACCTTAAAAATAGACTAACTCAAATTGCAAAAGAGGCTCAAAAAGCAAATGACAAGAACAATGCCTTAAAAAGCCCAATTTTCCAGATGGAAAAAGAATCTCAAAAGCAAATGGAAGCTAGTGACTTTATGAGAAATCAAGATGCTGTTAAGCAGATCCAAACAAATGAAAGAATAGAAGGCAATATGAAATGTCTCACTGGAAAAACCACTGACTTGGAAAATAGATCAAGGAGGGATAATTTAGCAATTATTGGACTACCAGAAAGCCATGATCAAAGATAGAACCTAGAAATCATCCTTCAAGTAATTCTCAAGGAAAATTACCTTGATGTTTTAGGACTAGAGGGCAAAATAGAGGTTGAATGAATCCACAAATCACCTCCTAAAAAAGATCCCAAAAAGAAAACTCCTAGGAATATTCTAGTCAGGTTCCAGAATTCCCAGATTAAGGAAAAAATATTACAAGCAGCCAGGAAGAAATAATTTGAATACTTTAGAAACTCAGTGAGGATAGAGAAGGATCTGACAGCCTCTACAGTGAGGCATTGAAGGGATTGGATATGATGTTCCAGAGGACAAAGGAGCTGGGATTAAAACCAAGAATCACCTACCCAGTAAAACTGTGTATCCTATTTCAGGGGAAAATATGGTCATTCAGTGGAATAGAGGATTTTCAAGCATTCTTGAGGAAAAAAAAACAGAGTTGAATAGAAAATTTGACATCCAGACACAAGAAGCAAGAGATGCTTGAAAAGGTAAACAGGGAAAAGAAACATAATGAACTTATCCAAGTTGAACTATTTACATTCCTACATCGATAAACAATAACTGTAATTGATAAAACTTTCCTCAGTATGAAAATAGTTGAAGAAGGGTATACGGGCATATGAATACATATGTGAATGTGTGTATATATGTTTACAGGTCAAATTTAATAGGAAAGGATGATACTTAAAAGGTGAAATTAAGAGGTGAGAGAGGAATACAACGAGAGGAGATCAGGAGAGACAGAATGGGGTAAACTATCCCATGTAGAAAAGGCAAGGGAAAATGGTTAAAAGGGAGGGGAAGAACAGGAAATCAAAAAGGCAAAACCTTATTCTCATTGTATTTGGATCAGGGAGAGAATGGCATACATACTAAATAGGACATGAAACCCTACAGGAGAGTAGGGGGTAGGTGATGAGAGGGGGGATGATTTTAAGAGAAGGCAGGAGGGAAGGGGGGAGGGATTTTGGAAGTAGCCACTTTTGAAAAGGAATAGGATCAAAATAGGGAGGAGACCAAGTGGGAGGTGGGATAGGAGGGAGGGAAATATAGTGAGTCTTTTCCAATATATCTACTATGGTAATGTTTTGCATAGCTGCACATGTACAACATATAATGAATTGCTTATATTCCCAGTAAGGGTAGGTTACAAGGGAGGAAGGAAAAGAATGTGGAATACAAAGTTCGAAAATCAAATGTTTAAAAATATATAAATACAATTATTAATACTATTTTACATATAATTGGGAAACAAGATATACAGGCATTGGGGCACAGAGACTCTCCTTGCCCTACTGAAAAAGTCGAAGGGGGAATGGGAGAAGATATGGTTGAGAGCAGATGGAATGAGGGGATATCATGTGGGACTACTATTCTGGGGTGGGGCTAGGGAAAAAGTATAACTCAAAATCTGACAGAAATGAAATATGTAAACCACAAGTTAATAAATCTTTTGGAAAAATAAAAAGAGACAAGAAAGAACTCTTGTAGAGAAAGGAAGAAGGGGGATGTGAAGGAGACTGAGTCCACCATAATCTTATTGGCACAAAGAGGGATTAATATGTAAACTCTGTTGGTTATAGAATGCTATCCTACCCTACAGGAAAGTAGGAAGGTAAGGGACTAAGAAAAGGTGGGATAATAGAATGAAGGGCAGATTAGGTGAATTCCTGCATATCTGTAATAGTTATATTATAAAAGAAAACAGACCAAAACCTCCGGAAAAATAAGAAACAAAGTATACTTCAGTCCATCTTAACACATAATCAGTTCTTTGTCCAGGTATTGACAGCATTTTTCACTGTAAGTCCTTCAGAGTTGTCTCGAATTCTTATAATGTGAAGAATAGCTAAATCATTCACAGCTGATCATCTTACAATATTGCTGTTATTTTGTACATAGTATGCTTAACTTTGCATCAATTCAAGCAAGTCTTTTCAGGTTTTTTCTGGAAATATCCTGCTCATCATTTCTTGCAGTAAAATAGGATTCTATCACATCACAAATTACAGCCATTAACTGATGGACATCCATTCAATCTGTAATTCTTTGGCACCAGAAAGAGCTATTTTATATGTTTTGTAAGATTTCTGGGAACTGAAATTGTGAAGTAAATCATTCTCATTCTCCTTTATTGACTTCTGAAAGTCCAGAAAATATCACCCCAAGGAAATCCTGAAATAGCTGAGTCACCAGAAAATGGGGTACATGAGTCTTGTAGCCCAGGAAGTTTGGGGAATTAAAAAAAAAGGATCCTCTCACTCTGGGTGATAAGGAGTAGTACAGGATTTGAGGCATCCCAGGAAATCAATGGTAAGCCTCACCTCAACCAAAAAGGGGAAGTCCCTGAGCCCCATGGTTTTAAAGAAAACCAGGTGACTAGGTATTTTAAAAGTTCCAGTCTCCCCAGCCCAAGATCTCCAGTGATGCTGACCCCAGCTCTGCACCAGGTAAACTGCCAGACACCTATACCCCCAGTTACCAGTACATGAGGCTCCAGCACACAGAGAGTAATCAAGCCTCACAATCCAAGCTTAAGAAACTTGAGTCAGGGGCAGAGTTAAGATGGCAGAGTAAAAAGAGCACTTCCAAGATCCTCTGCCCCACACCCCTTCTAAACAATGTAAAAGGGGAATCTGAAAAACTTCTGGAGCCCCTACACCCACAGAACGACACAGAGAAGCTAACCTCCTGTTGAGGACAGCCCAGCAGCCCTGCAGGGAGTGGCCAGCACAGGGCTCTGAGAGTGGGCAGCACCAGCCTGCATGTGCCACAGGGCAGCCAGGCCAGCAGCCTGCTGGAGGGAGCCCAGAACACCAGCAGCTGTGGTGATTCCAGGATTATCAGCACAGATATGCCTAGGACAAAGTGAGAGGTTAGTGCCCTTTGGACATTTGGACAAGTATTTGGGGAACACATCCACTTCCTCCCCTGGGGGCGAAAAGCTGCTGAGGAAACGCGACACAGAGACCATTTTAAGGCATCAGTGGCAGCTCCACCTATTGGACTGGGAACTGTAGAGAGATCCAGCTATCAGTCTGGCGGATTAATCACTCTTGCTTTATCCTGCTTGGATCTGGATTGTGGTCTTGGGGGGAGGTCTGGGGTGGGTATCCAATATGCCAGAAAGGGTCGAGGCTTTACATAGGCCACCCGACCAGCAGAAGTATTGAAGACCCCATGTTTGGGATGGAAGCTCTCCTGTCTGGTGGCAGAGTCCTACTGTGGCAACAAGCTCAAAAATCAAGTAATTAAATGGCAATATGCCTAGGCAAAGGAAACAAAATAAATAGAAAAATGCAACTTTAGACTCCTATTTGGTGGCAAAGAGGATCAAAGCATGGAACAGGAGGAGGAGTGTGAGGTCAGAACTCCTGCATCAAAAGCCCCAAATGAAAATACAAGCTGGCTACAGGCCATAGAGGACCAAAAGAAGCAGATAAGAGAAGTGGGGGAAAATTGGGAAGAGAAATGAGAAAGATGCAAGAAAAGTATGAAATGACAGTCAACAGCCTGACTGAGGAAAATAACACCTTAAAAAATAGACTAACTCACATAGCAAAAGAGGCTCAGAAAGGTAATGAGGAGAAGAATGCCTTAAAAAGCCAAATTTCCCAGATGGAAATAGAATCTCAAAAGCTAACTGAGGAGAATCATTCCTTCAGAATTAGACTGGAGTAAATGGAAGCTAGTGACTTTATGAGAAATCAAGATGTTGTTAAACAGATCCAAACAAATGAAAGAACAGAAGGCAATTTGAATTATCTCATGGGAAAAAACCACTGACCTGGAAAATAGATCCAGGAGATATAATGTAAGAATTATTGGACCACCTGAAAGTCATGACCAGAGAAAGAACCTAGAAATCATCCTTCAAGAAATTTTCAAGGAAAATTGCCCTACTGTTTTAGACCCAGAAGGGGAAATAGAGGTTGAAAGAATCCACTAATGACCTCCTGAAAAGGATCCCAAAAAGTAAACTCCTAGCAATATTATAGCCAGGTTCCAGAACTCCCAGATCAAGGAGAGAATACTACAAGCAGCCAGGAAGAAACAATTCCAATATTGTGGAAACACAATCAGAATAGCACAGGACCTGGCAGCTTCTACATGGAGGGATGGAAGGGCATGGGATATGATATTACAAAGGGCAAAAGAGCTGGCATTGAAGCCCATGGTCACCTACCCAGCAAAACTGAGTATCTTGTTTCAAGGGAAAATATGGTCATTCAGTGGAATAGAGGACATTCAAGCATTCTTGATGAAAAAACCAGAGTTGAATAGAAAATTTGAAATTCAGACACAAGAAGCAAGAATTGTTTGAGAACATAATCAGGGAAAAGAAATCAAAAGGATCTTATCAAATTTGAACTATTTACATTCCTACATGGAAAAATAGTAACAGTGTCTGATGAAACCTTACTCCTTATGAAAATAATTGAAGAAGGGTATATGCACATTTGAATACACATGTGAATGTGTGTGTAGATGGTTACAGTTATATATGGATAGAGGACACAGGATGAATTTGGTGGGAATGGATGATACTTAAGCGGTGAAGTTAAGAGGTGAGAGAGGAAAGTGGCAAGAGGACTTGGGGAGAGACAGGATAGGGTAAACTATCTCATGTAGAAGAGGCAAGGGGAAGTAGTTACAGGGGAGGGGAAGAACAGGAAGGCAAAAAGGCAAAACCTTATTCTCATTGAATCTGGCTCAGGGAGAGAATGACATACATACTAAATGGGATATCTCACCCTGCAGGAGAGTAGGGGAAAGGGGAAAGAAAAGGGGGATGATGGAGGGGAGGGCATTCTAGGGGGAGGGGTGTTTAGAAGTACCCACTATCAAAGAGGGACAGGATCAAAGTAGGGAATGGACCAGGAGGGGAGTGGGATGGGTTAGGAGGGAAATAGAAGCAGTCTTTTACAATATACCTACTATGGTAATGTTTTGCATAGGTATACATGTACAACACATACTGAATTGCTTATCTTCCCAGACGGAGTCGGTGACAAGGGAGAAAGGGAATGGATCTGAAATTCCAAGTCTTAAAATTAAATGTTTCAAATGTAAAAAATAATAGTAATAAAAAAAATTTAAAAATAAAAGAAAAAAAAGAAACTTGAGTCATAGACCCCTATGCTCCAACAGAAAGCTCAAATTTGGAAACCAGGAAATAGGCAAATATCACAAGCAAAAAGCAGAAATGGACAATGACCATAGATTTTCATTATAGGACAGGTGAGATCAAGGCACAAATTCAGAATAGAACAGCATTGTCATTTAACCCACATCCAAAATCTCAAAGGAGAGTGTGAACTGTTCTCAAGTCCAAAAGGTCTTCTTGGAAGAGCTCAAGTAACATTTTAAAAGTCAAATAAGAGAGGTACAAGGAAAATTTGTAAAGGAAATTAGAAGTATTCAAGAGAGAGGCTGAAGAGTCCTTAGCCAACTGGGGTGCAGCGCGACAGCCTGGGAATGGCAGGAGTGTCCCTGGCCTATCAATAACAGGCTACAGGAGGAACCCGGAAGGCCAAAAGGACCGTCAGCAAAACAATCATAAGAGTTGACGTGGAAGTAGAGAGACTTACTGGTTAGGAGACTGCCTGGTCTGCTACACCAGAAACCTCTTAGCCTGATGAGGTGACGTGTCCATGTGAGCGGCGGGTTACCACCCCTCACTCTCGGGGCAGTACGCAATTGGCTCGCAGTGGCAGGGAAGGTGGTGTTAAAGACCCGGAACTGGAGGCTGGATAAAAGGAGGCTGCCTGACAGGGCGGGGGGAGTTCTGGGAGAGATCAGGCTGAGTTCGCTGGTATGTTCTGATCAGAGACAAATAAAAATAGTTCTCCTAAAACAGAAGGGTGTTCTGCGTGGGTAGTTCTTCTAGAAAGTCTAGAATTCAGAGACGTCCGAAGCCTGGGAAAAGGTAAACATGTTCTTGTAGGTTCGAGAACCTCGGAACCCTAACAAGAGGCAATATCTTGGAAAAGGAAAAAAATAGATTATAGAAAACAAGTCCTTAAAAATACAATTGGCAAAATGAAAAAAAAAAGTTCACTAACAAGTACTTAAAAAGTACAATTGGTCAAATGGAAACAAAAAGTTATATTGAAGTATCAACTCTGTAAAAAAAATTAGAATTGACGAAATAGAAAAGGAGGAACAGAATCTAATTGAAAACAAGAACAATAATTCTTTAAAAATTAGAATTGATCAAGTGGAAGCTAATGACTCTATGAGATATCAAGAATTAGTCGAACAGAAACAAAAGAATGGTAAAATAATGTAAAACAAAACAAAACAAAAAACAAACATAAAATACCTCATTGGTAAAAGAAGTGACCTGGAAAAGAGATGCAGGAGAGACAATTTTAAAATTATTCATCTACCTGAAAACCATTATGAAAAAAAAAGGAACCTAGAGAGCATCATTCAAGAAATCGTCAGGGAAAATTTCCCTGAGATGCCAGAACCAGAGGGTAAAATAGAGAATACACCAACCACCTCTGGAAAGAGAATCCAAATTAAAAATATAAAGAGATATTGTAGCCAAATTTCAAAATGACCAAGTTAAAGAGAAAACAATGCTAGTAGTCAGAAAGAAACAACTTAAATATTGTGGAACCATAGTCAGGATTATGTAAGTCCTTTCAGCTTCTACATTAAGACTTTGGGGGGCACAGCCAAGATGGCAGAGTAGAAACAGCATTTCCAATGTGCTCTGCCCCACACAAATTTCAAACAATGTGAAAGGGAGCTCCTAACAACTTCTGGAGCCACAGCACCCACAGAACGGCACAGAGAAGCTAACCTCCTGCTGAGGACAGCCCAGCAGCCCTGCAGGGAGCAGCCAGCGCAGCGCTCTGGGAGCAGGCAGCCCAGCGCGCTGGGAACCGACAGTGCAGCCCGCAGATATAAGCCCAGGTCCGCAGTTTTAGCCCCAGCTCGGCCAGGCCTTCAGCCAGCTGGTGGAACCCCAGAACACCAGCAATTGTGGCGATTCCAGAATTATCAGCACAGATATGCCTAGGAAAAAGTGAGAGGTTAGTGCCCTATGGATTTTGGGACCAGTATTTGGGTAACACATGGCTTCCTCTCCTGGGGGCAAAAAGCTGCTGAAGAAACTGCTGCACAGAAGCCATTTTGCAGCATCAGCAGTGGCTCTAGCTCCTGGTCTGCAAACTGTAGGAAGATCCAGAAATCAGTCTGGGGGTTAATCGCTTTTGCTTCAAACTGCCTGGATCTGGATTGTGGTCTGGGGGGAAAGTTTGGGGTGGGTACCAACTTGCCAGAGTGGGTGGAGGCTTTACAGAGGCCACCCAACTGGCAGAAGTTGTGAAGACCCCACGTTTGGGCGGAAGCTCCCCTGTCTGGAGGCAGAGTCCTACTGTGGCAACAAACCCCAAAATCAAGTAATTAAGTGGCAATATGCCTAGGCAAACAAAACAAAATAAACAGCAAAGTTCAACATTGGAATCCTATTTTAGGGGCAAGGAGGCTCAAAGCATGGAGGAGGACTGTGAGGTCAGAACTCCTGCACCAAAAGCCCCAAATGAAAATACAAGGTGGCTACAGGCCATAGAGGACCTTAAGAAGCAGATAAGAGAAGTGGGGGAAAATTTGGGAAGAGAAATGAAAAAGATGCAAGAAAAGTATGAAATGACAGTCAACAGCTTGACTGAGGAAAATAACACCTTAAAAATAGACTAACTCAAATGGCAAAAGAGGCTCAGCAAGGCAATGAGGAGAAGAATGCCTTAAAAAGCCAAATTTCCCAGATGGAAATAGAATCTCAAAAGCTCACTGAGGAGAATCATTCCTTCAGAATTAGACTGGAGCAAATGGAAGCTAGTGACTTTATGAGAAATCAAGATACTGTTAAGCAGATCCAAACAAATGAAAGAATAGAAGGCAATGTGAAATATCTCATGGGAAAAACTACTGACCTGGAAAATAGATCCAGGAGAGACAATTTAAAAATTATTGGACTACCTGAAAGCCATGATCAAAGAAAGAACCTAGAAATCACCCTTCAAGGAATTCTCAAGGAAAATTGCCCTGATGTTTTAGATCCAGAGGGCAAAATAGAGGTTGAAAGAATCCACCGATCACCTCCTGAAAAAGATCCCAAAAAGAAAACTCCCAGGAATATTATAGCCATGTTCCAGAATCCCCAGATCAAGGAGAAAATACTCCAAGCAGCCAGGAAGAAACAATTTCAATATTGTGGAAACACAATCAGAATAGCCCAGGACCTGGCAGCTTCTACACTGAGGGATCGAAGGGCATGGAATATGATATTCCAGAGGGCAAAAGAGCTGGGAATGAACCCAAGGGTCACCTACCCAGCAAAACTGAGTATCTTGTTTCAGGGGAAAATATGGTCATTCAGTGGAATAGAGGACTTTCAAGCATTCTTGAGGAAAAAACCAGAGTTGAATAGAAAATTTGACATTCAGACACAAGAAGCAAAGAGATGCTTGAGAAGGTAATCAAGGAAAAGAAATCAAAAGGAACTTATCAAAGTTGGACTATTTACAGTCCTACATGGAAAAACAATAACTGTGTTTGATGAAACCTTTCTCATTATGAAAATAATTGAAGAAGGGTACATGGCATATGTTCACAGGTATACATGGATAGAGGGCACAGGTTGAATTTGATGGGAAGGGATGATTCTTTTTTTTTTTTTGAGGGCAATTGGGGTTGGGTGACTTGCCCAGGTTCACGTGGCTGGGTTTTTGTTTGTGTGTTGGGTGTCTGGGGCTGGATCCGAGCTCGGGTCCTTCTGGCTCCGGGGCTGGCTCTCTGCTCGCTGTGCCACCTAGCCGCCCCAAGGAAGGGATCATTCTTAAGGGGTGAAGTCAAGAGGTGAGAGAGGAAAGTGGCAAGAGGAGATGGAGAGAGACAGGGTAGGGTAAACTATGTCATGTAGAAGAGGCAAGGGGAAGTAGTTGCAGGGGAGGGGAAGAACAGGAAGGCAAAAAGGCAAAAGCATATTCTCATTGAAGTTGGCTCAAGGAGAGAATCACATATATACTAAATGGAATATCTTACCCTCACTCACTCTCCTGAGTAGGGGAATGGGGGATGAGAGGGGGGATGATGGAGGGGACAGCATTCTGGGGAGAGGGGAGGTTAGAAGTACCCACTATCAAAGAGGGACAGGATCTAAGTAGGGAATGGACCAGGTGGGAGGTGAGACAGGTGGGAGGGAAATATAAGCAGTCTTTTACAATATATCTACTATGGTAATGTTTTGCATACCTATACATGTACAACACATACTGAATTGCTTATCTTCTCAGAGGGAGTGGGTGACAAGGGAGAAGGGGAATGGATCTGAAAATTGAAGTTTTAAAATTAAATGTTTCATAAGATGTCCAGGCAGTGGGGCTCAGAGATTCACCTTGCCCTAGTGGCAAAGTCGAAGGGGGTATGCGAGAAGATATGGGAGAGAGCAGATTGGATGAGGGGATATCTAGTGGGACTGCTATTCTGGGGTGGTGGGTGGGGAAAAAATGGGGGAAAATGTAACTCATAATCTGGTGGAAATGAATGATGTAAACCAGAAGTTAATAAAGCATTTGTCTAATCAATTAAAAAAAAAATAAAATCACTCAAAAGGAAAAAAAAGACTTAGGAAGGCCTAGAATACAATATTTTGTAAGGCAAAGGAGTTTGAATTACAACCATGGATCAACTACCCAGTGAAATTAGGAATTATGTTTCAGGGAAGGAGATAGACTTTCAGTGAAATAGGAGACTTCCAAACGGTCCTGATGAAAAACCTAAAGCTGAACAGAAAATTTGATCTTCAAATTCAAGACTCAAGATAGGCATACAATGGTAAACAGGAAAGAAAAAACATGTTATTTAACAAGGGCAAACTTTTTACATCCACCAAACTGTTTACAAGTTAAGATGATATTTGCAACCTTTTTTTTTCTTTTCTGGGAAACTTTATTGTACATGAACTGGGACAGCTGAACAGAGGTTGGATGATTCCAATTTTTTTGGCAACATCTAAAAATCACAATCTGGAGCAAGTCAGACATAGGCCTTCTTCTCTCCATCAGGCCAGATTAATGTGTTGACCTTGGCCACTTCGATTTCATAAGGTTTCTCATGGCCTGCTTTATCTGAAACTTGTTGGACTTGATTTCCACAATGAAGACTAGGGAGTTTTTGCCCTCAATCTTCTTCATAGTAGACTTAGTGATCAAAGAAATCTTTTTTTTTTTTGGAGGGTAATTGGGGTTAAGTAACTTGCCCAAGGTCATACGGCTAGGTTTTTGTTTGTGTGTGCATTAAGTGTCTGAGGCCAGATCCGAAATCAGGTCCTCCTGTCTCCAGGGCCGGCGCTCTACTCACTGCGCCACCTAGCCGCCCCTCAAAGAAATCTTAATGATGGCATACTGATCAATTTTGTTTCTCTTGAGTGGCAATTTTCTGGAGTTATTTCACCTTTCTTTGAAGTCTTAGTGTCTTGGGTTGCCAGATGGTGGGGGATGTTCAGATATTATTTTTATGACTATGGCCACACTTCAGCACTATCTTTTTTGCCTTCAAGGGCTTGGACTTGGATTATATCTTGGGGGGGAGGGGCAAAACTTCCTTCTTCACCTTCAGTGCCATCTTGGGGGGAAAGATGATACTTATAACTCTTGAGAATTATATCATTATTATTTGCAAGGGGTATACATAGACAGCAGGCATGAACATAAGTTGATTTTTATGTGATGGGTAAAAAATCTGATTAAAAGGTGAAAAGGAATTGTACCAGAAGAAGAGGAAAGGAGGAAACAGAGAAGTAACAGAGTTTATTACATAACTTAAAGAGGTGCAAAGACCTATATTACAGTAGAGAGAAAAGAGGGAGCATGGTTTGAACATTACCCTCAGTGGATTTGACTCAGGGAGAGAATGACAGTTAGGTATAAAAATCTAATTTACCTTATAAGAAATAGGAGGGTAAAGGGGAAAGAAAATGGAAGGTGATGATAGAAAAGAGGGCAGATTGAGGGAGGCAGTGCTCAAAAGCAAAACTCTAATAAGAAGGGAAAGGGAAAAAGGAGAGAGAAAGGCATAAATAGATAGGAGAGTAGGGAAGAGGATGCAGAGATATACACAGATAGTAATCACAACTGTGAATTTGAATGGGATAAACTCTTCCATGAAATAGAAGAGGATAGAAGAGTAGATTAAAAACCATAATGCTACAATATGTGTTTATAAGAAACACCTTCCATTATTTTCATAGTGAGAAAGATATCATCAGTCAGTTATTGTTTTTCCATATATGAATGTAAATAGTTCAACTTTGATAAGTTCCTTTTGATTTCTTTTCCCTGATTACCTTCTCAGGCATCTCTTGCTTGTGTCTGGATGTCAAATTTCTATTCAATAAAAATATAGAACGCTTCACGAATTTTCGTGTCATCCTTGCGCAGGGGCCATGCTAATCTTCTCTGTATCGTTCCAATTTTAGTATATGTGCTGCCGAAGCAAGCACCGAAAGTTGTATTTCACCAGATTAGGCAATGCATGCATGTCTGTGTAGCGGTGTGTATGTGTGTGTGCGCGTATGCATGTATGTGTGCATATGTATGTGCAGTAACATGTGTGTGTGAATGTTTTTTCTATATCTGTGTTTGTATGTATATTGGTGATAGGGGACTTGCAAGTGGAGAGAAAGCTTAAAAGATTTATTTTATTCTCTGAACAAGGGTTTAACTTGTTGATGACTGGAGTCAAACAAATAGAGCAGTCTAGAGAGAGAAGAGTCAGGACACAAAGAGAAGTTTAACTAATTTCTAAGGGAGGAAAATGATGCATGCATATGGAAGTTCCACCCCTCCCCCAAGGAGAGCTTAAGAATGCTAAGAATGGGACCACATGTATACATGAAAGGTGTTGGCCCACAGTACAATCTTTCTTAGATCTTGAGACATTTCTCATGGTTGGCATTTCTGGAGTCAACACAGGTATTTGTGGGTCTTGTGGGAACACAATGACCCACAGTCATTATCCTGGGAGTCATGGCCACTGTGCCTGGCACAAAACCAGAAATTTGTGATAGGAACAAAAGTATATTATCTGCTAATGATAGAGAACATATGGTGGATGACCCTGGAAATCAGGGGGAGCTAAATCCTTCAGTGAACACCTGGTGCTGGTCCAAGCAATATACTTTGCCAGAGTTTGACATCATTCTGAGCACAAAGGATTATTATTGTGCCAAACCTTCTTGTTAGGCCTTAGCTCTGAAAAATTGGATATCTCCAAAATATTTTAACAGTAGTTCCATAAACAGAGAAATAAACAGTGCTATAGCACTGTCTAAATGTAAAACCAGTATGTGGAGAGCATCAGGATATAATGACTGGCAGAGTGAGAAGTGATACAGAGCAGCTTCTACCACTATCACATTACTCTGCCTCATTCATTGACTAATATATCTAGAGTAACATCAAAAAAGGAAGGCAAGAAGATGATGTAGACAGAGTCAGAGAGGAAAAGGAAGATGAATAGAGAGCTGGAGAAATTGATAAAATCATAAGATCACCAACCAAACTCATAAATGAACCAGTTCTTTATTAGGATATTGAAAGAATTTTCCATCGTGAGTCCTTTGCAATTGTCTTGGTTCATTGCATTGCTGAGAAGAGCTGTCATTCACAATTGCTCACCAAACAATGTTGCTGATACTATGTAAAATGTTTTCCTTATTTTTCTCATTTCACTTTGCATCAGTTCATATAATTCTTTCCAGGATTTTTTTTTCTGAAATCTGCCCTCTAATCATTTCTTATTGCAGAGTAGTATTCCATTACATTCATATACCACAACTTGTTCAATCATTCCCTAGTTGATGGGTATCTCTTTAATATCCAATTATTTGCCCCCACAAAAAGAGCTGATATAAATATTTTTGCACATATAGTTCCTTTTTCCTTTTTGGGATGCATACTTAGTAGCAGTAGTATTGCTGGAATAAAGTTATATTCAAATCATCTATTTTTTTTTTACTTTTTTGGAGGGCAATTGGTGTTAAGCGACTTTCCCAAGATCACACAGCTAGTTTTTGATTCCAGGGCCGGTGCTCTATTCATTCCACCACCTAGCCACCCCTAAATCATCTAATTTTAAAGAGCAGGAAACTGAGACTGAGTAGGTAAATGATTTCCCCTAAGTCACACAAAAAATTAACATCAGAAGCAGGCTTTTAACTCAGACTCCATGCTCTGTAGCCCCTTGAAAAAGGACGTCCCAGAGATATCTCGGTGCTGATTCATTTAAAATGGAAAGATACTCATGTTTTCCCCGACACCATTCTCTTTGACAAACTTTGTATTTCTATCAAAAGCACTATTATTCTTCCAATCTCACAGATTCATACCCTCACCATTATACTGTATTGCTTATCCTCTCTCATTCTCAAATATCAAATTAGATTCCAAATCTTAAAGTTTCTACTTGCACAACTTCTCTTAGCTTTTAAGCTGCCTTAGGCCCTTATCATCTCTCACAAAGGGTATTCCAAAAATATCTTAAATTATTTCTCTTTCTCAAGTCTCTTAACTTCTCTAGGTCATCCTATATAGTGTAGCCAAAATAAATCTTCCTTAATTACAGATCTGAATATTTAAATCCCTCAAATAATCAACTTCAGTGACTTCCTGATGTCTCTAGGATAAAGTATAAGCTCATTTTTTAGCCTTGTAAGTCTGACACAACCAGGTCTCAGCTCATCTTTCCAGCCTCTTTGTACATTACCCCCCTCTCCCAACCTTGGGAATCTAACTGAAATGGTCTTCTCTCTGTTTTGCACCAGGGAATCTCATCTTACATCCCTGTGCCTTTATTGATAGCTAATAGTAATCAGCATTCAAATTGTAGTTATGATGTGCCACACACTTGCTAAGAACTTTACAATTATTAAATCATTTGCTTCTCACAACTGTCCTGTGAGGTAGATGCTATTATTATCTTCATTTCAAAGATTAAGAAAATGAGGCAAACAAGTTAAGTGAGTTGTCCAATATAACACAGCTAGTAAGGCCTTATATGAAGTCAGATCTTACTAATTCTAAGCCCATAACTCTATCTACTGTGTCTCCTAGTACCACCTTTGTAATGTACACCCCAAATGCCACAAAAGGATTGCCCCTTTACTTCATATAATTAAGACTTTCACTTTTTTATGATATAGTTCAAGTTCCTAATGAAGTCTTTTTTTTTATCCAATTACCTTCTCAAGTGATGATACCCTGACTTTGAAATTACCCTCTATTTGTTTATTTTATTCATATATTTCATTCAATCCTGTTGTTGCTGTTGCTGTTACTCACTCTGAAAGAGGACCCTTACACCAGGAAGGAGATGTCATAATATCAAAGTGAATTGGATTTAAGTGAGCGAGGACTGAGGAAAATCACCATCTCTTTCTCCTCTGGAACAATCTGGACCCAGTGGTAAAATATAGATGAGAACAACTGAAGATGGCCCTAGATACAGTTGAAGGACTTGGTCTTTTTAAGCTGAGGTCTTTTTCACATCTAAATTTATCTGAGGCAACATCCATTCAGTGATTAATGCTAAATAAAGAAAGAGGCAAAAAATAGCCTCTTTAACCTAGTCTAAATAAATGAATGAAAGAAAGAATGAATGAATAAACAAACAAATAAACAAACAAATGAGTGAATGAATGAATAAACAAACAAAGAAATAAATAAGTAAATATAAATCAATAGATCAATCTGGGATGGGAAGACACTTAGGGTTTCTGGCCAAAAAAGAAACAATTGCTCTTTATACTCACTCTGGGGCATCAGAATCCAGATGATTACCAAGAAACACTTGACTTGGGAATGAATGTTGTCCAATCAATGAGAGCCAGAGTTATTTGGGTTTAAGGCATGGTTCACTAATAAATAAATCCAGTTCCACAGCCCCGATATATCTTGCTCGGTTTCAGCTATCAAAATTTAAATTTCTTTATGCAGAGCACCCATAGACAAGGGTATGGCTCCCTATGTGGACAGAGGTAAAGGAGGAAGAAGGGGAGGGAGAAGGAAAGGAAGGAAAGAAGAAAAGAAGGAAGGAAGAAAAGAAGGAAGGAAGATAGGAAGGAAGGAAGGAAGGAAGGAAGGAAGCAAGGAAGGAAGGAAGGAAGGAAGGAAGGAAGGAAGGAAGGAAGGAAGGAAGGAGCCATGTTGCCCAAAGGAAACCAACAATTGTATCCACAGTGGGGCAACTCTTACTACAAGCTATTGTTTGTCCTTTGTTCTCAAAGAGTACAATGGCATCAGAAAAGGGATGACATGCCTTAGAAGTGAATTAGATATAAGTGAGGGAGAGTGGTGTAAAGTCACTAGTCTCATTGTTTCCTACATAGCCATCTAGGTCCAATGGTAAGATATACTCATTCTCCCTACATGCATGCTGTATACATTTGGATGAGTACTTGTCTCATTGATTAGGACATAAGTTCCGTGAAAGCAAGAATCAATCATTCTTTGAATTTGTATCATCAATGCCTTTCAAAGCGGCTAAGAAATTAGAAGTGCTTAATAAATATATTGTCTTTTCTTTTCTTTTTTACAAATGCTTTATTAACTTCTGGTTTACATCATTCATTTCCACCAGATTTTGAGTTACAATTTTCCCCCATTTTTCCCTACCCACCACCCCAGAATAGCAGTCCCACTAGATATCCCCTCATCCAATCTGCTCTCTCCCATATCTTCTCCCATACCCCTTTCCACTTTGCCATTAAGGCAAGGCGAATCTCTGAGCCCCAATGTGTGGACATATTATGAAACATTTAATGTTAAAGCTTCAACTTTCAGATCCATTCCCCTCCTTGCTTGTCACCCACTCCCTTTGAGAAGATAAGCAATTCAATATGTGTTGTACATGTATAGCTATGCAAAACATTACCATAGTAGATATATTGTAAAAGACTGCTTATATTTTCCTCCCACCCATCTCACCTCCCACTTGGTCCATTCCCTACTTTGATCCTGTCCCTCTTTGATAGTGGGTACTTCCAACCTCCCCTCCCCCTAGCATGCCCTCCCCTCCATCATCTGCCCTCTCATCCCCCTTTCCTCTACTCTCCTGCATGGTGAGATATCCCATTTAGTATGTATGTGATTCTCTCCTTGAGCCAACTTCAATGAGAATATGCTTTTGCATTTTTGCCTTCCTGTTCTTCCACTCCCCTGCAACTACTTCCCCTTGCCTCTTCTATGTGAGATAGTTTGCCATACCCTGTTTCTCCCCATCTCTTCTTGCCACTTTCCTCTCTCACCCCTTAACTTCACCCCTTAAGTATCATCCCTTACCATCAAATTCAAGCTGTGCCCTCTATCCATGTATAACTGTAAATATATGCCCCTATACCCTTCTTCAATTATTTTCATAATGAGAAAGGTTTCATCAGACACATGTATTGTTTTTCCATGTAAGAATGTAAATAGTTCAAATTTGATAAATTCCTTTTGATTTTTTTTTCCTTCATTACCTTCTCTTGCTTCTTGTGTCTGGATGTCAAATTTTCTATTCAATTCTGTTTTTTTTTCCTCAAGAATGCTTGAAAGTCCTCTATTCCACTGAATGACCATATTTTCCCCTGAAAAAAAATACTCAGTTTTGCTGGGTAGGTGACCCTTGGGTTCATTCCAAGTTCTTTTGCCCTCTGGAATATCGTAGTCCATGCTCTTCTATCCCTCAGTGTAGAAGCTGCCAGGTCCTGTGCTATTCTGATTGTGTTTCCACAATATTGAAATTGTTTCTTCCTGGCTGCTTGTAGTATTTTCTCCTTGATCTGGGGGTTCTGGAACCTGGCTATAATATTCCTAGGAGTTCTCTTTTTGAGATCTTTGTCAGGAGGCTATCATTGGATTCTTTCAACCTCTATTTCCCCTACTGGGTCTAAAACATCAGGGCAATTTTCCTTGAGAATTTCTTTAAGGATGATTTCTAGGTTCTTTCTTTGATCATGACTTTCATGTAATCCAATAATTTTTAAATTATCTCTCCTGGATCTATTTTCCAGGTCAGTGGTTTTTCCCATGAGATATTACACATTGCCTTCTATTCTTCAATGGTTTGGATCTGTTTAATAGCATCTTGATTTCTCATAAAGTCACTAGCTTCCATTTGCTCCAGTCTACCTCTGAAGGAATGAATCTCCTCAGTGAGCTTTTGAGATTCTTTTTCCATCTGGCAAATTTGGCTTTCTAAGGCATTCTTCTCCCCATTGCCTTTCTGAGCCTCTTTTGCCATTTGAGTTAGTCTATTTTTTAAGGTGTTATTTTCCTCAATCAGGCTGTTGACTGTCATTTCATACTTTTCTTGCATCTTTATCCTTTCTCTTCCCAACTTTTCCCCCACTTATCTTATCTGCTTCTTAAGGTCCTCTATAGCCTGTAGCCACCTTGTATTTTCATTTGGGGCTTTTGGTGCAGAAGTTCTGACCTCACAGTCCTCCTCCATGCTTTGATCATCTTTGCCCCCAAAATAGGAGTCCAATGTTGAATTTTTCTATTTATTTTGTTTCTTTAGCCTAGGCATGTTGGCACTTAAGTACTTGACTTTTGGGTTTGTTGCCACAGTAGGACTCTGCCACCAGACAGGAGAGCTTCCACCCAAATGTGGGGTCTTCGTAGCTTCTGTAGGTTGGTTGGCCTCTGTAAAGCCTCCACATGCTCTGGCAAGCTGGATACCCACTCCAAACCTCCCCCCCAGACAACAATCCAGATTCAGGCAGCTTAAAGCAAGAGCGATTAACCCCCAAACTGATTGCTGGATCTCCCTACAGTTCAAAGACCAGGAGCTAGAGACGCCATTGACACTGCAAAATGGCTTCTGTGCCTCCTTTCTTCAGCAGCTTTTCACCCCCAGGGGAGAAAGCCAAAGCATTCCCCAGATACTGGTCCCAATGTCCATAGGGCACTAACCTCTCACTTTGTCCTAGGCATATCAGTGCTGATAATTCTGGAATCGCCACAGCTGCTGGTGTTCTGGGGTCCCTCCAGCTGGCTCCCGGCCCAGACGCCCTAGGGCTAAAACCGTGGCTCACACGAGCCTGGCCTTGGCTCCCAGAGTGCTGAGCTGTTGGTTCCAGTTCCCAGTATGCTGTGCTGCCAGTTCTCAGAGCTCTGTGCTGGCAGGTCCCTGCAGGGCTGCTGGGCTGTCCTAAGCAGGAGGTTAGCTTCTCTGTGCCTATCTGTGGGTTTGTGGGCTCCAGAAGTTTTTCAGAGTCTCCTTTTACATTATTTGGAAGTTGCGTGGGGCAGAGCACCTTGGAAGTGCTGTTTCTACTCTGCCATCTTGGCTCCACCACTCATAAATATATTTTATAATTGATTTATTTTATTGCATTGTGTCCTCCTACAGCAGCTGCATCAACATATAGAGTGTAAGTTTAAGCATAGAGACTTACAATTGCTCAAACCAGTTTATAAACTATTTTTCTCTGCCTGGAGAACTTTGTTTCTGTTTCTCAAGGTGTGAGAAAATGAGTGTTCAAACTCAACTTCATTACCTGAGGCTTCATTTTTTTAAGTTGTTTCCTAAGATTTATATAAAATTTAGAATTTACATAGTATTATAAATTATATTAACCTAAGTTCTGTGCCAATGAAACATTTGTATCCATATTTTAAAATTTGCAAAAAGAAAGTATTAAATGTAGCTGAACCATAATCAAGGCAATAATA
Organism: Gymnobelideus leadbeateri; assembly: GCA_011680675.1. Taxonomy (NCBI): domain Eukaryota; kingdom Metazoa; phylum Chordata; class Mammalia; order Diprotodontia; family Petauridae; genus Gymnobelideus; species Gymnobelideus leadbeateri. The sequence goes on from WOXC01003181.1 coordinate 256,614, forward strand.
TATTTTGTAGTTCATCTCCCTGGATTTTAACCAAAGAGAAAACAGCATAGCAAAATTTCCTTACCAAGATGGTACATGTATGTAAAAACCTTGCTGAATCCTCCTTTCATTCCTCCTCTTCTAATTTTTCCTATATAGCATACATTACTGTAATTTTGTTAGTGTTTACTAATGGGAAAAATGAAATATGTGAAAGGAGTTCTTGCATTGCAATTTAATAGAATGTGATATAGCAAGCAGCATAAGGAATTATGCCTTTTAAATCATGTTGTATTTTTATTAGCATAAATATGACTCCATTTTCTCAGCATTCTTAGGATGATTCACCTCAGTAGTTCTATATTATCAATGTGAATAAGAGTTTTAAAAAATTGATGTATTTTATCTATTGAAGAAAATATAAGCACAGTTCTGAACAATGATCATTAATGCATGGAAAAGTGTTCGAAATTAAGGGATATGTATCTGAATAGAAATTAACTATATTAAAACTAAAACCATCTCTTACATCCTTCCTGTTTCTGTCTTTGGCAAGTCCCTCCCACTGTGGTTTTCACAAGTTCAGTTTCTTAATAAAGACAATATAATCATGGGCAAGGCTCAAAAGAAACTTAAACTGAAACAAGGTGCTAAATAAATAGCTGAAACAAAGAGCTAATTAATTATTTGATGGCCATTTCCATCCTGTTGAAAAGGCCAGAGCAGAATAGAAAATTCGATTTTCAAAATTATTATTTCAAAAAAAGTTTCAAAAGAAGCATAAAAAAGTAAACAGAAAATGGAAATCATAAAGGACTTAATAAAGTTAAACTGCTTACATTCATGTATGGGAAAATAGTTCTTGTAACTCAAGAACTTTTTCATTATTATGACAATTAGGGGCATATAAAGGCATACATATACATATATATATGTGTGTGTGTGTGTATACATATATGTATATACATATATATATATATATATAGGCATATATAGGGCATATATAAGAAGTGAGTTGAATATAAAGGGATAATATCTTTAAAAATTGAAATTAAAGTTTGAGAGAGGAATGCCGTGGAAGAAAGGAAAAGGAAACAGAAAATTGGGCAACATTTTTCCCTTAAAAGAAACAAGAGAAAGCTTTTATACTAGAGAAGAAATTGAGGAAGGTGAGAGGGAGTGAGTGTACTTTAATCACATCAAAATTGGCTCATCAAGGGAGTAGCATACACACTTAAATTGGTGTAGTACTTGATCTTACCCTAAAGAAAAGTAGGGAGGGGAAGGGGATAAGAGAAGAGGCGGTGATAGAAGGGTGTGCAGGTTGAGGGTAGAAGCAGTAAGAAGCATAAAACTTTTAAGGAGAGACAGAGACAGAAAGAGAGACAGAGAGAGACAGAGAGACGGAGACAGAAAGACTGAGACAGAGAGATACTGAGATGGAGAGACAGAGAGACAGAAATAGACATAGACAGGAAGAGAGAGGAGAGGAAGCATGGTGGGAGATAAGACAAAAGGAAAAATGAAATACAGTTAGCAATATTAACTGTGGGGAAAATTTTGAAGAAATTTCTCTGATAAAGTCTCATTTCCCAAGCATATAGAAAACTGAATCAGATTTATAAAAATAAAAGAAATTTCCCGATTGCTAAATGATCAAAAGATATATAGCTTTTAAAAATCAATGTAAGGAAGGGCAAAGTGGAGTAGTGTCCAACATTCCCTACTCTTCCTTGTAGGTATGTCAAACCTTTGACATGGCTGGGTTCACATCTAGGGGTCACATCTGGATTACACAATTCTGTTCCTAAAGGGTGGTGGGGGTACCTGATAGTTAACGTTAATGGAGCAAACACTGGATTTGTCAAATTGTAGAAAGCAATTAAAGAGATAGGGTCCTAGAATTAGAGCTGTGATCAGGAGGAGGAGAGGCTAATACTAATACCAAGACTGATACCAGTTTAGTGAGTTAGGGGGATGTTCCAGGGGAACGGGGACTGATACTCATTCTCAGAATTGTCCAGCCCCCTCTGTCTATTAGCAATATTCTGGCATACAAACTTCAGACTCTCCCTCACTACTCCAGAGTTGTTTGCATAGAAGCAACAAACCTCACCAAGGACTGCACATAGGCCACCCTGTTTAAGAAGGTCAAGGCCTCTTTGGTTCTGAAGAACCACCTCTGCCAGAAATTCCACCTGTCTTTCCAGGGCTGAGATGTACTGCTCTATGTGGGAGAGGTCATTATTTACCTGTGTACTTAAGGCCTGAGAGTTGGCCTCCTCCTTAATCAGGGCTGCCATCCCAGTAGCTGCAGAACCCACAAGGCCCAAGCCCATGGAGATGGGAATGAAGAGTGGTACTGCCTGCCTTAGGTGGTGGCTCAGTTACTCTTCTGGGAAAAGTAATGCCAACCTTGTTTAACTGGGAGAAGGATGGCCCTGGGGAATTATGGCCACTAGAATATACAGGGGGCCCTCAGTGTGTTGTTGTCTGAGGAACACTGTAACAGAGACACACTGGGTAAGGCCATTGTGGCATGCCCACAAGCCTCCTAGAGAGGCGGGGATGTAGTCTGAGCTAGAGGCCTGAATCATGTGGGTTTTTCCCACAACTTGAGCTATACTGAGAGCTGGATAAAGGAGTGCTGGATGATATGAGGCAGAAACCTGTTCCCTGTACATCCCTGAGAGAGAACCTTGGGTGGTCCCAATCACAATTCTCTGTGTTGGAAATAGGGGTGACTGAGGCATTTAGTGCCACCACTACCTAGTAAGGACGCTGGGGTTCAACACAAATCCAGAAATATTTTCCCAACATGTGGTTAGAGCTGTTAAGTGATTTAGGAGCAGCTGACAGAAAGGTAATTAAGGGAACCTGATAATTGTGAGATTCCCAAATCTTTGAAGATATGGGGGTGTATTACCTGTCTGGGGCCAATGTGGTGACAGTTGGTATTGTGATTTGGACATCGGGGTTCCTTACTGGGGCAGGGATAGCCAAGCAATGGGATGACAATGGCAGAGAAGCACAGGAGGCTTCTTGGCACTTGCCCTCCCTCCTCATCCTCAGGGATTATTGATTCCCAAGACCCAAGAAATAGGGATTTCTCTGGCAGGGTTAGAGGGGAATGAATGGTGAGATTGAACATGGGTTGTCAGGGGTCAGACCTGATTGTATGGATTCAGAACAATGGGTCTGATCCCTCACCCTCACTACCACCTGCCCTATAGCACAGGGAGTCAGTAAGCTGTGACACAAGCACAGGCACATGGGCATCCTGTATCTGAACAGGGCCTATTCTATTTTTAAAGGTGTTATTTTCTTCAGCATTTTGGGCCCCCTTTACTGAGCTTTTGACTCCTTTTTATATGATTTTCTTGCATCAGTCTCATTCCTCTTCCCATTTTTTTCTGTATCTCACTTGATTTTTCAAAATTCTTTTGAAGTTCTTCTATGACCTCTGACTAATTTATATTTTTATTGCAGTCTTTGCATGTAGGTGCTTTGATTTTGTTATCTTCTTCTGAGTGTGTGCCTTGATCTTGCTTGTCACAACATAACTTTTTATGGTCAGAATTTTTTTTTCTCTTCGCTCATTTTTCCAGTCTCTTTCTCAAATGTTATGTGTTTATTCTGTTTCCATGATAGAGGGTTTAGTGTCCTAAATTTTAGTGGTTTTGTGGAGCTATTTTCAGAGATGCTTCTAGGGATCTATACATTTTCAGTTCTCTCTAGTTGGTATAATCTAAGGAGAAGTGTGTTTCCTACCCTCCTGCCCTATACTCTTGTCTATGAGTAACGCAAGGACTCCTCTATGCCTTGGACTCTGGTATGGGAACCTAGCAATGCATACAACTGCCCCTGGTATCATCAAATGAAACAAAAGTAAATTCTTATAACCTTCTTCTGATCAGTTGTTTAATCCACTTACTGTCTGTGAACTGAGAGCTCAGGAAGCAGCTTCTGCCAGTGCAGATTCAATGGTGCTGAAGACTTGTTGCTGGTCTACTGGGGCTTTGTCTGTGCTTGGCAGTCTGTACTGGACTGTGCTTCACTCTAACCCAGATTTGACAGACCTTTCCTTTCAAGCTTCTAAGCTCTCTTTCAATGGGATATTATTTTATGCTTTCTTGTTGTTAGTTCTGCTCTTCCAGGAATTGTTTTATGCAATTATTTAAAGTTCTTCAGATGGGTTTGGGGGAGAGCCATGGGAAGTTTCTGCCTTTTCTCTATCATCTGGGTTCAGCCTATTCACATGTGCTTATATGTAGGTATTTATCCATGTGTGAAAAATGTGCATGTGTGACTTTGTATATCATCTACCTCTCAGAGTCTTTTTTAATCTGAATAATAAAAATAGTAGTGGCAACTGATTAAACATTTCTCATTTATAACAATAGCATTCATTTATGTATTTTTAGAACCTGGCCAAGGGCAGGGGCTCCAGGACTTGAATATGAAATCCTGAAGTTCACCCTTCAGTATTTAAATATAGAAAATTTTAAGAGCAACAACAGGAGCATCAACAACAAAATAATAACCAATATTTATAACATTTTAAGTTTATAAAACACTTGACATATATGGTTTTATTTTATTCTCCTGATGACATGGGAAGGCAGGTGCTTTTTATTATTCCATTTCATAGATGAGGAATCTATAGTAGTAGACTATGGAGAAGTGGCTTGCCTAACGTCTCTTATGAGACTGCTACAAAGGAAGAAAGTGAAGGACAGTAGAAATGAAAAGTTGATGGGAGACTAATGCTAGTATCAAAGGATCACAGATTTAGAGTTGAAAGGGACTATGGAAGCCAGTTACTAAAAATTAACAGGAATTAATTATTATTTATCTTTCCATACAACCTTCCCTTTGCAAGGGTAATATTTTGTAAACACTAAAGTCCTCTATAAATGAGAAATATTTATGTTGTCATCTACATGTAAGCTATTAATGTCTTCAAATACTTTTACCCTTCATTTTAAATTTTCATAATTCTCCTTTCAATGGAGAACACTGTCCCAATTCAGACTTGTTTCAACTCCCTCATATCCATCTTAATCTCCCAAACTTGGATCATGGCCAATGATCTAAATATGCCTCTGAATCTAGTTTCTTTTATGTTACACTTTTCATTTGCATCACAATACTCTCACTCATGTTTTCTCTTTGAAAAATTATATTCCTTTCATTCAATATATCCCAATTACAGGTAAAACATTAACAATCATTTAAGAAATTGAGTTGCAAAGTCTCTTATTCGTTCAACTCCCTCTCCCACCATTTCAGAAGGTAACCAATATATTGAGTATATATGTGAAGACATGCAAAATGTTTCTGTGTTGGCCATGTTGCAAAATAAAGCAGATGCACACAAAGAAGAAAAAAAATGGTTTTTTAAAGCATATTTCAAACTGAACTCAGAATTTGTCAGTTAAATATCTGTAGGTAGATAACATTTTTTCTTCATGAGTCCTTTGAACTTTCTTATATCACTGTATTGATCATATTACCTAAGTTTGAAAGAAAATTGATGTTACTGTGGAAATGTATGTATATATATATATATATATACCTATAAATATATACATACACATACATATATATGTATATTTCTGTGGGTCTGTATATACGTATATGTGTTTATATATGTGTGTATAGGTGTGTATATACATATATGCTTGTATATAATTAATAGGAATGCTTTTCCTTTTTCTTTGTTCTTGTTGAGATACAAATATATTAATGGTATTGCTGGGTCAAAGGGTAGTTTATAGCCCTTTGGGCATAGTTCTAGATTATTTTTCAGAATGGTTGCACTAGTTCATATCTCCACCAATAGCTCATTCTTTTTTTTTTCCAATTTTCACACATCCCTACTAGAATCTGTCACTTTCCTTTTCTTTCATGTTAATCAATTTACTAAGTGTGAGATGGTATCTTAAAGTGATTTTTAAGTTGCATTTCTACCATTGTGATTTAGACCATTTTCTTCCTCTAAATTACTGATAGTTTTGAGATCTTCTGAAAACTGCTAGTTCATGTCTTTTGGCCTTTTATTCAACTGAATAATGGCTTCTATTTTTATATAAATGACTGTTTCCTATGCATTTGATAAATGCCTTATATCTTTATCAGAGAGACTTTCTGTAATTTTTTCCCAGTTTCTTGTATTAATCCTGATTTTTGTTTCATTATGTTTGTGCAAATCCTTTTAATTATCTATAATCAAAATTATCCATTTTACTTACCATGATCCTCACTATCTTTTCTTTGGCCATAAACTCTTCTTTTATTTTATCTGATAGGTAAATTTTTCTATGTTCCCTATTTTAGATAGTTCTTCTCAACTTTTTAATGGGTACTAATTTCCAGGGCAATAGCATCCACATTCCTAATTCTGACATATTTCTATATGCAATCTACTAAACACTACAAGGTAGACTAGGGGAAAATTACCCCTCAACTGGAATTAAAAAAAAAAACCTGTTTTCTAGTCTCAGCTCTGATAGGGACATAGCATGATTTGGAGTACATGACCTAATCTGTCTGGGTTTCAATTTCAGCAAATATAATACAAGCATGCAGGGGAAATATTATATCCATTTCATTAATGTTTAACACTCTCCCCTCCACTACTCATGATCCTTATTAAAGGAAAATGTCTTATTACTCTTAAATATTTCTTCTGAAATGGGGACTTCTAAAACTGGAAGTCAGGATCTGGAAATGATGAATTTTGACAATTACTAGCCTCATACAGACCCTTATCAACTCTTGTTTAGACCATTACAATAAATTGTTCACAAGATAATACCATTAATTCCTGATCTTAGCCTTATTATTTCTTTGTTCAAAGACCTTCACTGGCTCCTATATTTAATTTATTCATATAAAGATTTTTGCATGTTGTCTCAACTACACACACACACACACACACACACACACACACACACACACACACACATACTATGGGGAATTGCTTGAGAGGAGGGATTTCTGTTTCATTTTTTTTTATTTGTAGTGCCTTATACAGTATCTTATACATACTAAGAGTTTAATCAATTTTATTGATTTCACTACTGCATAAAGTATAAATTCTTTACCCTAATATTTAGGTCCCTCTCCCAGACTAGCTTCAAAATTACTTTCTGCACTGATTTAACACTATTACCCATTTATTAATTCACTCTTCTTTCTAATGAAGTGGTAAAGTATATTTTTTTTCATTAGATCAAAACTCAACTCAGAACATTTGCATATACCATCCTGAAACTTTTAACTTGACTTGTTCATATACAAAATTTACAAGTGCTTATTGACTGACTGACTGAATTTCCTTCAAGACCCTGCTTAATTATAACCATTTTTTGGAGCACTTGGCAATTGTTTGAATATTGTCCTTTCCTCCCAATCTTCATTGATCCCTTGTAAAATCCTTATAAAACTCCTCAACAATTTTTAGAGCTGGAAGACACTTTGACTCTATATTGTCAAACCCCTTAAGATTATAAAGGAATTAACTGAGGTCTAGGGAGATTAAGTGACTTGTTCTGTTTCACTAGGTAATTCTCATTGTACCTAGATACTCCCTCCTGAACAGTAAACTACTCTTCATTTCACTTCTACACATGTTTAGATAGAGATATAACATAAATATATGTGTTTATCTCTCTCTCTCTCTCTCTCTCTCTCTCTCTCTCTCTCTCTCTCTCTAGTATATATATATATATATATATATATATAGTATATATAGTATATATATACTATATATATACTATATATATAGAGAGAGTATATATATACTCTATATATATAGAGAGAGTATATATATGTATATACTATATACTATATATATATATAGTATAGTATACTATACTATACTATAGTATAGTATAGTATACTATACTATATAGTATAGTATAGTATACTATATATACTATATATGTATATACTATATATATAGTATATATAGTATATATATACTATATATATACTATATATAGAGAGAGAGTATATATATATACTCTATATATAGAGAGAGAGTATATATATGTATATATATATATATATAGAGAGAGAGAGAGAGAGAGAGAGAGAGAGAGAGAGTATATGCATACATCAAATAATCTGTAGATATATTTACTGCTTGAAGTCAAGAACTTTTCATTTGCGACTTATTATGTTGGTATCCTCTCTCTGACACAAGACTTTGCACATAATCATAGCAAATCAGTTTATTTTTTTTAAATGCAAAGCAAACACTACTAAACCTATTCTCTGTCCTATCAATTGTAAGATACATAGACTAAGAGAGATCCACAAAGCTTAATAAAATGATGGACGTTTTTGTTTCTGAATATAATTAAGAACCACTTTTTTTTTAAGCAATTGGGGTTAAGTAACTTGCTCAGGGTTACACGGCTAGTCATTATTTATGTGTGGGTGCTCATTTTCTGAGGCTGGATTTGATCTCGGGTCATCCCAACTCCGAGGCCACCGCTCTTACTCACTGTGCCACCTAGCCACCCCAAGAACCACTTATTTTAAAAGCAGAATTAAATCCATTTGAGAGTAGTGAAAGTAATTGTTATTTTTATTAGAATTCAAAAAAATTGGACTAAGTAGTCACTAACTCTCACTAAAGCCACTTAAGCTCTTAATAATATGACCCAATCATATTTTCCTTATTATGTGAAAGAATAGTGTTTTTAGGGGCAACTAAGTGGCTCAGTGAATAGAGCACCAGCCCTAGAGTCAGGAGGTCCTTAGTTCAAATCCAGCCTCAGGCACTTAACAGAAAACAAGCCATGTAACCTTGGGCAAGTCACTTTACCCCAATTGCCTCCTCCCAAAAAAAGCGAAAAAAATAGTATTTCTACCATATTAAGAATAATACAGTGCTCCCCTTCACAACTTTACCTTTTAAAAAAATGACGAAAAGTAGCATTTTTGTCTAAATAAATTCATAATTCCTTAAGAAAAAAAATGAATGAATGAATGAGTGAATCGTTTCTTATCAGGTCACTCCTGAGTATAAAGTATGAATACATGTATTATGAAAAATTATGTATGGTAAAAATTTCAGTGAAATCAATATATATATATATATATTGCTTTCACTGAAATATATATATATATGTATATATACATATATATGTATATATATACATATATATGTATATATATACATATATATATGAACAATTAAAATGTCAAACTGAAAATGATAATTTTACTATTTCTGATTTTAAGGGAAAAATATGTACTAGTGAGTGGTCACACTATTAAAGGCTCCATGAACCACTGAGAAAAAAAGGTGTTCCTTTATATTTTCCTTTCACTACTCTCCAAATACATGTCATTTTTGGCATATATAAGATTTTATTCACTTCCTTAACTACTTTCTTATTTTTTTTTGTTTAAAGTTATCTAATTCTGAGAAAGAAAATTAAAGTCCTACACTATTATAGTACTACTATCCAACTGTGCTTGTAATTCATTTAACTTTTCTCTTAAAAAGTTGGATGCTATAGTATTTGGTGCATATAGATACAGTACTGATGTTTCTTTATTCTTTATGTACCTTTTATCAAAATGTATTTATGCTGCTTATAGCTTTTAATTAAATCAATTTTAGTCATAACTTTGAAATCATAATTGCTACCTCTTTTTTGCATCACCTGACATATATTAAATTCTATTCCAACCCTTCACTTTATTTTAAATGTCTCTCCTTCTTCAATGTGTTTTTTGTGAACAACATATTATTAGAATCTGATTTTTTATCCATTCTACTCTCCATTTCTATTTTATGGGTGAGTTCATGCAATTCACCTTAAAAATTATCATTAATATTTGTGAATTCCTGTCCATCTTAAATTTACTCATTGTGGGGGCTGTAGAGAGTGTATGTTCTTAATAGCTCTAGCAGATGAGAAAACCACAGCTAGCTGGGACAAAGCTCTCTGTAATGTTAATGAAATTTGAATTTGAAAATCCCTTTGTGTAGGCAAATGTAGCAGGTACTTAGCACTTAGTATATGATCAAGCCTCTGCTGGGGAAACAGAAGGCAGGAACCCCTGTCTCCTGTTGCTAACATAACAGGAAGGGGTTGGCTGAAACAGGAAGCTGATGCTGTGTGTATATAAGGAAGGCCCCAGAGAGGGAGAGTTAGATCTTCTTGAAGTAGACTTTATGGAGGCAGAAGTTACTGCTGCCAGGAAAGATGAAGAGGAGCCACAGAGCCTGAAGAGGAGTTGAGGAGGCGGAAGAGGAAAGGCACCCCCTACAGAATGGAGAGAGAATGATTTGATTTGGAGAACCTGGATGAAGTGATATTCTGGGAACCAGCTGAAACTTCAAATGAGTCTAAAGGCCAGCCAGAGCTACTGAGCATTTCCAAGAGCCAATCAGAGCTGAGGGCCAGCTGAAGCTTCTGAGGCTGTTGAGAATTTCCAAGGGCCAGGTTGCAGAGTATTTTCAAGGGCCAGCCAGAGCTGCCAAGACTGAAGAATCATGACTGTGATGCTGGTACTTTGAATGAACTGGTTCATGCCTTTTTTAAGGCTTGACTTCCTCGGGAACAGACAATGTTAAAGATTTGGGATGGACTAGACACTGTGAATTCCAATGTGGAGTAGGAAATGCACAGAGAGCTGGACAAGGATCTGTCTACCCAAGTGACAGTTTGGTGAATTCATATAGTATCTGGGACCTTGGGAGGGGATCCAGGAAATCTGAGGGACCACCAAGTGTTAAGCTGAAAGAAGACTTTACTTAGATACTGTGCACTGACTAAGTAGATTGTAAATTACTGGTGACTTAGGATTGAGGGTCTGTGTATTTTCTGATGATCGAATAGTGAATGATGAAGGATGATTGATTGACTAAATGATTTTACTTGGTAATTTATGACATAATAAGTAAATGATTTTTAGCCTAGATTGAACCATGAATGAAAATTTTTGATTATTGTACTTTGTGATTGAATTAAGGATTTTGTGAATGCTCGAGTTACTAAATGATTGTTTTTGTTCAAAATTTTGTGACCACTGTAGTGGAAGCTATGTGGGCATTTTCTATGATAAGTTGCTGTGAATTCTGTATTTTGATTTTATGTGATAAATTGTAATATTGTGAATGCTGTATCATGATATCTGTGAAAGTTTTGCTCTGATTTCTTATGGAATAAATAGAGTGTTCATTATATTGTATAATCAAAACCTTAAAAGCTGTTCACAGTAACATTTTTTCTGAAAACCTGCTAGTGCTTGTCTTTGTAACCTCTCCATTCTGGAAGCAGAGATATATCTTGGCCAAGAGTTCAAAAGTCAAGTAATTGGCTTGCAATATGAGCAAGCAGAGGAAGCACAGATTATGGAACCCTTTTTTGGAGACAATAAGGATCAAGGCATGGAGTGGGAGGAAGAGAGCAATGTCAGAAATTCTGCATCAAAAACCTCCAAGAAAAAAATGGGAACTGGTTGCAGGACATGGAGTAATTCAAGAAGGACATTGAAAATCAAGTAAGAGAGGGGGCAGAGCCAAGATGGCAGAGTAGAAACAGCACTTCCCGAAGCACTCCTGCCCACACCATTTCCACAACATAGAAAAGGGGACTCTGAACAACCTCTGGAGCCCCAGAACCCTTAAAATGACACAGAGAAGATAACAGCCCAGCAAGAGTGGCCAGCTCTGCACTCTGGGAGCAAAGCCCAGGGCCACATGAGTCCATGACTCAGAGGTTTTAGCCCCAGGGTGGCTGGACCAGCAGCCAAACTGAGGGATTCCAGAACACCAGCAGCTATGGCATTTCCAGAATTACCAACATATTGATGCCAATGACAAAGTGAGAGGTCAGTGTAGTATGGACTTTGGGAATGATTGAGAGAGTGTGTCAGCCTCTTTCCCTAGCAGGTGAGAAGGTGCTGAATAGACTCAGTGCAGCCACCGAGTTGCAGTTTCAATTCTTGGCCTGTGGAATGTAGGGCTACTGGCAATCAGTCTGTGGGGGCAGGGGGAGTGAGGAAATTGCTCTTGCTTTAACCTTCTTGGATCTGGATTGGGGTCTGAGGTGGATGTCTTGGGGGGTGTGACCAGCTTGCCAGAGCATATAGGAGCTTCAGGGAGGGCAACCAACTAATATCTCCAGTAGCTGAGAAAACCCCAGTGTTTAGGACAGAAGTTCCCCTGGCTGGTGGCAGAGTCCTACTGTGTCAACAAGCCCAAAAGTCAAGTAATTGAGTGGCATCATACCTAGGCAAAGGAAACAAAATAAACAGAAAAATGCAACATTAGACTCCTATTTTGGGGGCAAAGAGGATCAAAGCAGGGAACAGGAGAACTGTGAGGTCAGAAATCCTGCTCCAAAAGCACTAAGGGAAAATATGAGCAGGTTATAGGCCATAGAAGACCTTAAGAAGCAGGTAAGAGAAGTGGTGGAAAAATTGGGAAGAGAAATGGGAAGGATGCAGGAAAAGTATGAAATGAGAGTCAACAGCCTGACAGAGGAAAATAACACCTTAAAAATAGACTAAGTCACATGGCAAAAGAGGCTGAAAAAGGCAATGAGGAGAAGAACGACTTAAAAAGCTGAATTTGCCAGATGCAAAAAGAATCTCAAAAGTTCACTGAGGAGATTCATTCCTTCAGAGTTAGACTGGAGCAAATGGAAGCTAATGACTTTATGAGAAATCAAGATGCTGTTAAAGAGACCCAAACAAATGAAAGAATAGAAGGCAATGTGAAATATCTCATGAGAAAAACCACTGATCTGGAAAATAAATCCAGGAGAGATAATTTAAATAGTATTGGACTACCTGAAAGCCATGATCAAAGAAAGAACCTAGAAATCACCCTTCAAGAAATTCTCAAGAAATATTGCCCTGATGTTTTAGACCCAGAGAGCAAAACATAGGTTCAAAGAATCCACAGATCACCTCCTGAAAAATATCCCAAAAATAAAACTCCCTGGAATATTATAGCCAGGTTCCAGAGTTCCCAGTTCAAGGAGAAAATACTACAAGGAGCCAGGAAGAAACAATTTCAGTATTGTGGAAACACAATCAGAATAGCCCAGGACCTGGCAGATTCTACACTGAGGGATTGAAGGGCACGGAATATGATATTCCAGAGAGCAAAAGAGCTGGGATTGAAGCCAAGGGTCACTTACCCAGCAAAACTGAGTATTTTGTTTCAGGGGAATATATTGTCATTCAGTGGTCAAGCCAGAAATTAATAAAGCATTTCTTAAAAAAAGAAGGAAATTATGATAAAAATAATGTTATCTATCTCCAGAGAAAAAACTGATGGACTATGAATACAAATAAAAACATACATTTTGAAAAACTTTTTGTGTGTTTTCTTTCACATGACTAAAATGGAAATATATTTCACATTACCACACATGGATAATCTTTATCAAATTGTCTTCTCAATGAGGGGCAAATGGAGGGAGGAAAATGATTTACAAGCCAAATTTTTAAAAAATGAATGATAAAATTGTTTTAACATGCAATTATTAAAATAAAATATTAAATATATCAATAAAGTGAATGATGGAGACAGAAGAGTAAATTGATGGAAATACTTGTATCTAGTGTGTTGTTGGGCCTTTTTGAAGGATAAGTCCACCTGTGTGTTTATAGGAAGCAGGGGATGAGCTATTAGAGAAAGAGAGATTGTGGAATAGAGAGAGTGTGGGTAGATCTGCTGGTAATCTGCTGTAGAAAACTAAATCTACTATAGAATTTTTATCATGGTTGCTTATAGAGATGTTGGCTGTGACAAGCAAATGGCTATCTCACCATCATAAAATAGATTAATAGTGGATATAGGTTGAGAGGGAGCCTGATGACATAAATGGGAAATAACAGAAGTAGGAGAGAATGGGTCAGTCTTTCCAAATGGTCTCATTTTGTTCCAAGGAAATGTTAGGCTAGGTACTCAGCAGAGAAAATGGTAAGGATGCTGTGTGAGAATTGAGAAGAAAAGAAAATTGTTTATAAAAACTCTTTTAATAAATAATAAATAAGTTAGTGAATAGTGGGATTATTATCTTTCTTTAAGGAGGACCCAATTGAAATCATAAGCATTAATTCTTTTTTGTTTAAACAAATGCTTTATTAACTTCTGTTTTACATCATTCATTTCTGCCAGATTTTGAGTTACAATCATTTTCCCCCCATTATTCCCCTACCCAACCTCCCAGAACAGTAATCCCACAAGATATCGCTTCCTCCAATATGCTCTCTCCCATACCTTCTCCCATAGCCCATCGACTTTTCCATTAGAGGAGGGTGAGTCTTTGCATCCCAATGCCTGCACATCTTATCTCCCTATTACAAGCAAAAGAGTATTAATAATAGTATTTATATATATTTGAAACATTTAATGTTACGACCTCGAATTTCAGATCCATGTCCTTCCTCCCTTGTCACCCATTCCTTCTTGGGAGATAAGTAATTCAGTATATGTTGTACATGTCTAGCTATGCAAAACATTATCATAGTAGATATATTGTACAAGGCTGCTTTTAATTCCCTCCCACTCATCCCACCCCCCACCTGGTCCATTCCCTACATGATGCTGTCCCTCTTTTATAGTGGGTACTTCCAACCTCCCCTCACCCCAAGGATGCCCTCCCATCCATCATCCCTCCTCTCATCCCCCTTCCCCCTATCCTGCTGCAGGTTGAGATATCCCATTTAGTATGTATGTCATTTTCTCCCTGAACCAAATTCAATGTGAATGTGGTTTTGCCTTTTTAGCCTTCCTTATTCTCCCCCTCTTTTGCAACCACTTCCCCTTGCTTCTTCTGCATGGGATAGTTTACACTACCCTGTCTCTCCCCATCTCCTCTTGCCACTTTCCTCTCTCACCTCATAATTTCATCCCTTGAGTATTCTCCCTTCCCAACAAATTCAACCTATGCCCTCTATCCATATATAACTGTAACCATATACACACACATTCAAATATGTATTCATATGACCACACACCCTTCTTCCATTATTTTCATAGTGAGAAAGATATCATCAGTCACAGTTATTGCTTTTCCATATAGGAATGTAAATAGTTCAACTTTGATAAGTTCCTTTTGATTTCTTTTCCCTGATTACCTTCTCAGGCATCTCTTGCTTCTTGTGTCTGGATGTCAAATTTTCTATTCAATTCTGGTTTTTTCCTCAAGAATGCTTGAAAGTCCTCTATTCCACTGAATGACCATATTTTCCCCTGAAACAAAATACTCAGTTTTGCTGGGTAGGTGACCCATGGGTTCATTCCCAGTTCTTTTGCCCTCTGGAATATCATATTCCATGCCCTTCGATCCCTCAGTGTAGAAGCTGCCAGGTCCTGGGCTATTCTGATTGTGTTTCCACAATATTGAAATTGTTTCTTCCTGGCTGCTTGTAGTATTTTCTCCTTGATCTGGGGATTCTGGAACCTGGCTATAATATTCCTGGGAGTTTTCTTTTTGGGATCTTTTTCAGGAAGTGATCGGTGGATTCTTTCAACCTCTATTTTGCCCTCTGGATCTAAAACATCAGGGCAGTTTTCCTTGAGAATTTCTTGAAGGGTGATTTCTAGGTTCTTTCTTTGATCATGGCTTTCAGGTAGTCCAATAATTTTTAAATTGTCTCTCCTGGATCTATTTTCCAGGTCAGTGGTTTTTCCCATGAGATATTTCACATTGCCTTCTAATCTTTCATTTGTTTGGATCTGCTTAACAGCATCTTGATTTCTCATAAAGTCATTAGCTTCCATTTGCTCCAGTCTAACTCTGAAGGAATGAATCTCCTCAGTGAACTTTTGAGATTCTTTTTCCATCTGGCAAATTCGACTTTTTAAGGCATTCTTCTCCTCATTGCCCTTTTGGGCCTCCTTTGCCATTTGAGTTAGTCTATTTTTCAAGGTGTTGTTTTCCTCAGTCAGGCTGTTGACCCTCATTTCATACTTTTCCTGAATCCTTCTCATTTCTCTTTCCAATTTTTCCTCCACTTCTCTTATTTGATTTTTAAAGTCCTTCTTAAGGTCCTCTATGGCCTGCAACCCGCTCATGTTTTCCCCTGGGGCTTTTGGAGCAGGACTTCTGACCTCACAGTCCTTTTCCCGCTCTATGCCCCCAAAATAGGAGTCTAGGTTTGCATTTTTCTGTTTCCTTTGCCTTGGCATGTTGCCACTTAATTACTTGACTTTTGGGCTTGTTGCCACACTATGGCTTTAAGGCCAGATAGAGGAATTTTTGTCCCGAACGTGTGGGGGGCAACTTCCGTTTCTGGCAAGCTGTAAACCCACCCACGACTTCCACCCTAGATCACAATCCAGATCCAGGGAGGTTAAAGCAAGAGCGATTACCCCCCCAAGACTGATCGCTGGATCTCCCTACAAATTTGCAGGCTGGGAACAGGAGCTGCCTCTGAAAACTACAAAATGGCGTTTGGACTCAGTGGCTTCTTGCCCCCAGGGGAGGGAGCCGATGCATTCCCTAATACCAGTCCCAAAGTCCATAGGACACTAACCTCTTACTTTGTCCCAGGCAAGTCTATGTTGATAATTCTGGAGTCGCCACAGCTCCTGGTGTTCTGGGGTTCCTCCAGCTGGCTGCTGGCCCTGCCGCCCTGGGGCTAAAACCTCGGCTCATGAGGACCTGGGCTCGGCTCGGCTCGGCTCCTGCGCTCTGCGTGCTGCACGCTGCCAGGTCCCAGACCACTGCACTGGTCCTTCCTGCAGGGCTGCTGGGCTGTCCTCAGCGAGAGTTTAGCTTCTCTGTGTCATTCTTTGGGTGCTGGGGCTCTAGAAGTTGTTCAGAGTCCCCTTTTACATCGTTTGGGGGGAATGTGGGGGCAGAGTGGCTTGGATGAGCTCTTTCTAGTCTGCCATCTTGGCTCCACCAGCATTTATTCTTAATGGATTTAGTAAGCAGTTTTATGATTTCCTCCAGCTCCATTCAGTAGCATTTGAGGAAGGGATGAAGGAATATAGAGTTAGGGTTTGGCAAAATGAAATCAATAATAAAACAATGGAAGAAAGCATTCCAAAGAAGCGGTTTCTGTAGAGTTAAACATGTTCACCAACAATTCAGCATCAGAAAAGAGGAGAGCATATTCAGAGTAAGGGAAATTAACTATGAGTATACAGAGACATGGAGGGAGTAGATGTCACAACATGTACAATGATTCACTTCAGGAGGACTGAAGCATAGAAAGAAAACACACACACAAAGATGTTTAATAAAATAAAGGAAATTCAACCTTGTTGAATATGGCAATGATTTACTTGTCTATGATGGTAAGACCATGGGTATATTCATCATTTTCTGTAGTTGAGATGCATTAGAGTAGCAGAAAGAAACAAGTATACTGATCTGGCAAAGTAAACAATATTATTAGATGGATGTAGGCATCAGGGATTGTATGGTTGAATCAATTGTTAGGCTTGGTTTGAGGCTAGGCAAATATGGCATCTTATTTGAATTTGTCTCAAAACAGTTCAACTACTGGATAGTTTTCGAGCTGAGTAGATTAACTATGGGGTAGGAAGGAGATTCAAGGTCAATATATCTGGAAATGAAGTCTTAAGAGTGCTGTTTCATGTGAGGAGAAAAGATGGGGGAATGGCATAGGAAATGGCAAATTTCTGAATTTAATGACTTCTGAGGACTTCTGAGCATTCTTTTCTTTTCTGTAGTATAAATGGAGATATTTTATTTTAATGGTAGTAAATTGCCAGCTAACTTTGTAGAAGATTTCATGGAAAGAAGTCACTTTTGTAATGAAGACAAGTAATAAATATATAAGGTTATTTTATATTCTTGACTAAAAAGATTGAAATATCTCGTTTGGTGAAATTTTTGTTTAATATATCATGTACTTCTTTTTAAAATGCATATATGTATGTATATATATATGCATTTAAGTATATATGTGCATGAATATGTACATATGTTTATACATATATATGTATATATACTATATGTGCATAAATGTGTGTAGGCACACACAAAAATGAATTTAGTAAAAATAGATATAGGATGATCTATAACCAAAATTCAACAACAAAAATATTTTTAGATCCAAGTAATTAATGATGATACTAATGAAAAAGACTCAGAAAAGCCAAAGCTTATCAGTTAATTATTCATGTTTCTGTTTTCATTTCCAGCTGCTCTGAAGCTTGCTGATGTTGGCACTCTGCTAGCTTTAAGTACCCTTTCAGTAAGGCCCAGCCAAATTAAACTGTCACTTTCTATTAAAAAATCTATAGAGGGAGATTTTTAATCTACTGATTTGGGCTTTATAATAGAACGTCAGAGAAGGATTAGTTTACAACATAAAGGCAAGAAAAAGCTCTAACACTATGGAAGAAGAAAAGGAAAAGCAAATGACTATTCATGTCTTGAGTAAAATTGCACAAATACACCTTTTTTTTCCAGTAAAAAATTCTAATAGACTAATTTAATGTGATACTACTTTTTACATTCTTTAGATGCCGTAATATTTAGTAGGAGAGAATAAATGCATTTTAAGGAATTCTGGGCAAAGATCGATATGATTTGAAAATAGAATTAGTGCAGATGGATATCATGAGTTACCAGAAATGACAAAAAAAGTGTAGGGATTAAAATTGTCCAATCTAATGTAAAAGAGACTGAGTCAAGAGTTCTGAATAAATGATACTTTACTAAAGGGTCCATGTTCCCCTCTAATGAAGTGGATCTTGAATATTCCTCATTTTCTGAGATACCTCCTTCTTTCAGGGCCTTGTTTTTTATAGGGTTCAATGCAAAAGAGGCATGACAAAATACAAATTTTCATTGGTTGGTAGACATAGCTCTTGAGGGCTAAAAAATGGTATATCAACAGGGGGTTCAGAAATTGGGTGAAGCATGGAGCATCTCCCCTGACTAGGTTGTCAAAAACTGGTCATAAGATGGCCACTACTCTTGTTAGACAAGAAAGAAAAGTCCAGAGGTACAATAATAAGTCGGGCAGCTTTCCAGTATCAAGGCATCCCATATATTCTGGGTTTGGACATGGAATTTGAGTAAAACAAGATGGAGATATCTTTGTCAACATTCTAGCGGTTGCACAAGTGAACCTTATAACTTGGTAAACAAGTAGTGAATATTAAAGTTTGATTCACAATATGAGAACCTATCTATAACTATATGATTTACAAAAAGTATCAAACTGTTTAATTCTGATTGGAATACAGTAAGGATCCAAATGAATTATTTCTCTTGAAATATAGTTTTTTTGTCCTGGGTTGATGCTAGTGAATAAAAAACAACTTGATACGCTCTGTTCTCTCATAAAATAGAAGACCATAGCCAGTAAACAAGCGAAAGAACAAGGCTGCAATGATCATGAAGGTTGAGAGCTAAATCAAAAGTTTTAGATGTGGGTAATAGAAACTAGATTCTTTGATAACAAATAGATAAACAGTGGTCATTATTTTGTCCTTTCAGTCATGTTTGACTTCGTTACCACATTTAGGGTATTCTTGGAAAAGATAATGGAGTAGTTTGTCATTTCCTTCTCTAGCTCATTTTAAAGATGAGGAAATTAAGGCAAATAATATTAAGTGACTTTCCTAGGGTCACACAGTAACTATCTGAGGTCATATTTGAAATCAGGTCTTCCTGGCTGCAGGACTGGCATTTTATCTACTGTACCTCTTAGTTTCCATAGGCATATATGCTGGTAATTTACTGAAGTTAATTGTTTCAGTTCACGCTCAAGAATTTTCATATTGTCTTCAAGTAGTAATAATATTTTTTTGTTTGTATTTATTCCTTCCACTTCTTTATATTGTCTCATTTAAACAATTAAAATTTCTAACATTGTATGTGACAAGTGCAATCTGAAATAACTGAGTAAATAAAAGTTCTAGCTTCTAACCATATTGATCTGTTAAGTAAAATATGGTGACTGCATGATGCATTGGGACCAGACCTCCTCAGTTTAGCACTGGACATGGAGTAAAGTAAAGATAGATTTTATGCACTAAAGGAAGAGAATCAACAGCATATAAACCAGGATAGATAAGGGGCTTTATTTATGGATGTGAAAAAGCATGTGTCGCTAAATTCCTATGACTACCAAGTCAATAAAATTTATAAAAAAATGAAAATTAGGTTTCAAAATGGAGTCAGTTTTGCAAGGTAGAGTAAGTTTGGTTCACATAATGCCTATAATTCTCTCATATATCAAATAATAGTGTTGGAAATGTCGATTGTTTGCCTAATCTCTTGATCTTACTAGAAAGTCCCTAATCTGTATCTATTACAGATTATGCTGGCTTTTAATTTTGTTCAGCATATTAATTACTTCCTATGCTTTTAAAATTATTTCATATAAACTTATTTATGGAAAACCGTTCCTATTTAATATTACAGTTATTAATATTTTCTGTTTTAATTCACCTAATGTTGAAAAAAATTGCTGATGCAAATATGTTGAAACAAATTGTGTAAAGCCAAACTGCTCATAATTATGTAATCAGTTTTTAATAAGTTTCTGCAAAATATTTGCTACTATTTTATTCAATAGTTTTTGCATTAGAAACATTGGTCTCTCCTTTTCTATCTCTCCTTTATGTATCCCTAACTTGGGTTAGTATTTCTTTTATAGGGCTGATAAGGTTTCATCTTTATATATTTTGAAGACAATTTATATAATATTAGAGCTAATTTTAATTGATTGTTTAATATAATTAATTTTAAAATCCATGTTGCTTTCTCCTTTTCCAGCCACCATTTTGTGAAATCATTTGTATAGCCACTATGGTATGGGCTCATTGTCCCAGAAAAAAACTGGGTGTATATTACCTTCAGAGTTCTAGGAATACTATAGGGGGATTCAGTTGTCTCTCTTCTAATAGTATTAATTTGATCTTTGCTTCCCTACCCTTTAGCCAATAATGATGATTCTATTTAAAGTTCTATTTAAAGTTTTAATATTAATTAGCTCTTACAAAGGAATGGTTCCTGTAAATACATAACAGCAACAAATGTAAAAATTACTCTACTGTCCCTAAATAAAGGAAAGCAAAGGTATTTACTTAAAGCATCCTTTGTATATATTGGTTGCACCATTTTTTAAAAGAAATGCTTTATTAACTTCTGGTTTACATCATTCATTTCCACCAGATTTTGAGTTACAAATTTTTCCCTACCCATCACCCCAGAATAGCAGAACCATAGGATATCCCCTCACCCAATCTACTAACTCCCATATCTTCTACCATAACCCCATCAACTTTACCATTAGGGCAAGATGGATCTCTATGCCCCAATGCTTGCACATTTTATCTCCCAATTACATGCAAAATAGTATTAATAATAGTATTTATATTTGAAACATTTAATTTTTTTAAACAAATGCTTTATTAACTTCTGTTTTACATCATTCATTTATGCCAGATTTTGAGTTACAATTATTTCCCCCCTGTTTTTCCCCTACCCACCCTCCCAGAATAGCAGTCCCACTAGATATCTCTTCCTCCAATCTGCTCTCTCCCATACCTTCTCCCATACTCCCATCGACTTTTCCATTAGAGGAAGGTGAGTCTTTGAGTCCCAATGCCTGCACATCTTATCTCCCTATTACAAGCAAAAGAGAATTAATAATAGTATTTCTATATATTTAAAACATTTAATGTTACGACCTCGAATTTCAGATCCATTTCCTTCCTCCCTTGTCACCCATTCCCTCTTGGGAGATAAGTAATTCAGTATATGTTATACATGTCTAGCTATGCAAAACATTATCATAGTAGATATATTGTACAAGGCTGCTTTTAATTCCCTCCCACTCATCCCACCCCCCACCTGGTCCATTCCCTACATGATCCTGTCCCTCTTCTATAGTGGGTACGTCCAACCTCCCCTCACCCCAAGGATTCCCTCCCATCCATCATCCCTCCTCTCATCCCCCTTCCCCCTATCCTGCTGCAGGTTGAGATATCCCATTTACTATGTATGTCATTTTCTCCCTGAATCAAATTCAATGTGAATATGCTTTTGCCTTTTTAGCCTTCCTTATTCTCCCCCTCCTTTGCAACCACTTCCCCTTGGTTCTTCTGCATGGGATAGTTTACCCTACCCTGTCTCTCCCCATCTCCTCTTGCCACTTTCCTCTCTCACCTCATAATTTCATCCCTTGAGTATTCTCCCTTCCCAACAAATTCAACCTATGCCCTCTATCCATATATAACTGTAACCATATAGACACACAGTCACATATGTATTCATATGACCACACCCCCTTCTTCCATTATTTTCATAGTGAGAAAGATATCATCAGTCACAGTTATTGCTTTTCCATATAGGAATGTAAATAGTTCAGCTGTGATAAGTTCCTTTTGATTTCTTTTCCCTGACTACCTTCTCAGGCATCTCTTGCTTCTTGTGTCTGAATGTCAAATTTTCTATTCAATTCTGGTTTTTTCCTCAAGAATGCTTGAAAGTCCTCTATTCCACAGAATGACCATATTTTCCCCTGAAAAAAAATACTCAGTTTTGCTGGGTAGGTGAACCTTGGGTTCATTCCCAACTCTTTTGCCCTCTGGAATATCATATTCCATGCCCTTCCATCCCTCAGTGTAGAAGCTGCCAGGTCCTGTACTATTCTGATTGGGTTTCCACAATATTGAAATTGTTTCTTCCTGGCTGCTTGTAGTATTTTCTCCTTGATCTGGGGATTCTGGAACTTGGCTATAATATTCCTGGGAGTTTTCTTTTAGGGATCTTTTTCAGGAGGTGATCTGTGGATTCTTTCAACCTCTATTTTTCCCTCTGCATCTAAAACATCAGGGCAGTTTTGCTTGAGAATTTCTTGAAGGGTGATTTCTAGGTTCTTTCTTTGATCATGGCTTTCAGGTAGTCCAAGAGTTTTTAAATTGTCTCTCCTGGATCGATTTTCCAGGTCAGTGGTTTTTCCCATGAGATATTTCACATTGCCTTCTAATCTTTCATTTGTTTGGATCTGCTTAACAGCATCTTGATTTCTCACAAAGTCATTAGCTTCCATTTGCTCCAGTCTAACTCTGAAGGAATGAATCTCCTCAGTGAACTTTTGAGATTCTTTTTCCATCTGGCAAATTCGACTTTTTAAGGCATTCTTCTCCTCATTGCCCTTCTGGGCCTCCTTTGCCATTTGAGTTAGTTTATTTTTTAAGGTGTTGTTTTCCTCAGTCAGGCTGTTGACCCTCATTTCATACTTTTCCTGCATCTTTCTCATTTCTCTTTCCAATTTTTCCTCCACTTCTCTTATTTGATTTTTAAAGTCCTTCTTAAGGACCTCTCTATGGCCTGTAACCCGCTCATGTTTTCCCCTGGGGCTTTTGGAGCAGGACTTCTAATGTCACAGTCCTTTTCCTGCTCTATGCCCCCAAAATAGGTGTCTAGGGTTGCATTTTTCTGTTTCCTTTGCCTTTACATGTTGCCACCTAATTGCTTGACTTTTGGCTTGTTGCCACACCATGTCTTTAAGGCCAGATTGGGAAATTTCGTCCTGAATGTGTGGGGGGCAACTTCTGTTTCTGGCAAGCTGTAAACCCACCCACGACTTCCACCCTAGATCACAATCCAGTTCCAGGGAGGTTAAAGCAAGAGCGATTACCCCCCAAGACTGATTGCTGGATCTTCCTACAATTTGCAGGACAGGAGCTGGAGCCTCCTCTGAAAACTACAAAATGGCGTGTCTCCTCAGTGGCTTCTAGCCCCCAGG
Source organism: Gymnobelideus leadbeateri (assembly GCA_011680675.1). Lineage (NCBI taxonomy): Eukaryota > Metazoa > Chordata > Mammalia > Diprotodontia > Petauridae > Gymnobelideus > Gymnobelideus leadbeateri. The sequence goes on from WOXC01003181.1 coordinate 280,332, forward strand.
GGAGGGAGTTTACACATTCTCCAAATACTAGTCCCAAAGTCCATAGGGCACTAACCTCTTACTTTGTCCTAGGCATGTCTATGTTGATAATTCTGGAGTTGCCACAGCTGCTGGTGTTCTGGGGTTCCTCCAGCCAGCTGCTGGCCCTGCCGCCCTGGGGCTAAAACCTCGGCTCATGAGGACCTGGGCTCGGCTCGGCTCGGCTCCTGCGCTCTGCGCGCTGCCAGGTCCCAAACCGCTGCACTGGTCCTTCCTGCAGGGCTGCTGGGCTGTCCTCAGCGGGAGTTTAGCTTCTCTGTGTCGTTCTGTGGGTGCTGGGGCTCCAGAAGTTGTTCAGAGTCCCCTTTTACATAGTTTTGGGGGAATCTGGGTGCAGAGTGGCTTGGACGAGCTGTTTCTACTCTGCCATCTTGGCTCTGCCCCTGAAACATTTAATTTTAAAACCTTGAATTTCAGGTTTCAAAATTTCCCTTCCACCCTTGTCACCAACTCCCTCTGGGTAGATAAACAATTCTGTATGTGTTGTACATGTATAGCAATGCAAAATATTACCATTGTGGATATATTGTAAAAGACTGCAAAGGTCTCTCCCTGCATCCTTGGCCATTTGCAGTCATTCATATCTACATCTTGCCACTGAACCCAGATGGCTCCTGAGGAAAAATTACTGGCCTGAAATTAGTTTTGCTCCCATTCACTATCTTTGACAATCACCAAACTGAAAATAGAAATCTTGAGAAAAAGATTCTGGGAAGATGAAGGAATAGGTCAGAAAATTCCAAGCTCCCCATATTTTCCCCATAAACAAGATATAGTGGAGCCAAGGTGGTGGAGTAGAAACAGCACGTCCAAGCCATTCTGAACCCAGATTTACTCCAAACTATGTAAAAGGGGACTCTGAACAACTTCTGGAGTCCCAGCACCCACAGAACAACACAGAGAAGCTAACATCCCACTGAGGACAGCTCAGCAGCCTGGCAGGAAGGACCAGCACAGCAGTCTGGGAGCTGGCACAGGTCAGGTCGGCCTGAGTCGTGGTTTTCAACCCAGGGCGGCAGGGCCAGCAACTGGCTGGAGGGACCCCAGAACACCAGCAGCTGTGGTGATTCCAGAATTATCAACATAGACGTGCCTAGGACAAAGTGAGAGGTTATGCCCCATGGACATTGGGGCCAATATTTGGGGAACTTGTCGGTTTCCTCCCCTAGGGGCTAGAAACCACTGAGGAGACACACCATTTTGTAGTTTTCAGAGGCAGCTCCAGTTCCTGGCCTTCGAACTGTAGGGAGATCCAACAATCAGTCTTGGGGGGTAATCACTCTTGCTTTAACCTCCCTGTATCTGGATTGTGATCTGGGGTGGAGGTCTTGGGTGGGTTTCCAGCTTTCCAGAAATGGATGTCCCCCCACCCCCCCACCACCACCACGTTTGGGACAAAAATTCCCCTCTCTGGCAGCAAAGCCATAGTGTGGCAACAAGCCCCAAAGTCAAGTAATTGAGTGGCAACATGCCAATGCAAGGGAAACAAATTACACAGAAAAACTCAACCCCAGACTCCTATTTTGGGGGCAAGGGGGGGTCGAAGCATGGAGCAGGAAGAAGACTGTGAGGACAGAAGTCCTGCTCCAAAAGCGCCAGGGGAAAACATGAGCAGGTTGCAGGCCATAGAGGACCTTATATGTATAGCTAGACATGTACAACATATACTGTATTACTTCTCTTCCCAGAGGGAATGGGTGACAAGGGAGGAAGGGAATGGATCTGAAATTCAAGGTCTTAAAATTAAATTTTTCATATCTCTCTCTCTCTCTCTCTCTCTCTCTCTCTCTCTCTCTCTCTCTCTATATATATATATATATATATATACTATTATTAATACTCTTTTGCTTGCAATTGGGAGATAAGACGTGCAGGCATTGGGACACAAAGTTTCACCTTCCTCTAATGGAGAGGTCTAAGGGGGTGTGGAAGAGGATAGGGGAGAGAGAAGATTGGAGGAAGTGATGTCTTGCGGGACTGCTGTTCTGGGAGGGTGGGTAGGGGAAAAACAGAGTTGGAAAATGATTGTAACTCAAAATCTGAGGAAATGAATGATGTAAAACAGAAGTTAGTAAAGCATTTGTTTAAATAAAAAAAAGAATCAGGGGCAAAAAAAAAAAAAAAACAAGATATAGTAACACCTCAGAACGAACATAGAGTAATAAAAATAAACCAGTTAGGGTAGAACAATAGAACTTTTGGGACAATCTGGGAGGATTCAAAGAAAAATCACAGGAGAGAGGTTCAGTCCTGGTGAAGGGTAAACACCTCAATGCTAGTTCCCCTGAAACAGCAAGTGGTGATTTCTGGGGCTAACAGCGTTGGAAATTAACTTGTGTTAAATTCATATGAATTTACCCTTCTCAGAAAATGTCGGGGGGGGGTCTGACTTAGTCTGGGGAGACTGAGGGAACTCTGCTGTTAAGGAATGCCAGAATCAACTGTGAAGAAAAAGAAAAGCAAAAAATTGTCTTCAGAGGAAGATACTGAAGAAAAAAAAAAGCCTCTGATACCTTGAAGAGCAACACTAAATTGTCACCTGCCCATAAAGAATTCATAAAAGAATTTTTAAGACATTAAAAATCAAATAAGAGAGATTTGAGGATAATTCTTATTTAGAAAAAGGACAACCAAAGAAAAAATAAAACAAGAAAACCATGAGAAAGAAAAACTTAAGACAAAACCAAAGAAAATAACTTCATTCTACACTTAGACTCCATATTTCTTTTTTCTGGATGTGTATGGCATTTTCCATCCTGAGTGCTTTGGAATTGTTTTAGGTTCTTGCATTGCTGAGAAAAGCTAAGTCTATCAATGTCAGTCATCACACACTGTGGCTGTAACTGTGTATAATGATGTCCTGGTTCTAATAACTTCACACAATATCAGTTCATATAAGTCTTTCCAGATTTTTCTGAAGTCTACCTGCTCATTGTTTCTTCTGGAACAATAGTATTCCATTACATTCATATAGTACAACTTTATTCAGCCATTCCCCAACTGATGGGCATCCCTTCAATTTCCCAGTTCTTGGCCACTACAAATAGAGCTGCTATAAATATCTTTGTAAAAGTGTTTTTCCCCCATTTTTATGATCTCTTTGGGATACAGCCCTAGAAGCTGTATTACTGGTTCAAAGGGGATGCACAATTTCATATCGCTTTGGGCATAGTTCCAAAATGCTCTCCAGAATGGTTGGATCAGTTCACAACTCCACCAACAATCAGTGTTCCAACTTTCCCACATCTTCTCCAACATGTATCATTTTCCTGTTTTGTTATGTTAGCCAATCTGATAGGTGTGATGTGGAACCTCAGAGTTGTGTTGATTTGCATCTCTGTAATCAATAGTGATTTGAACATTTTTTTTTGAGGGCAATTGGGGTTAAGTAACTTGCCGAAGGTCACCTGGCTAGGTTTTTATTTGTGTGTGCGTTAAGTGTCTGAGGTGGGATCTGAACTCAGGTCCTTCTGATTCCAGGTCCAACGCTCTTCTCACTGTGCCACCTAGCCGCCCCTAGAACATTTTTTAATAGGACTATAGAAAGCTTTAATTTCTTCCTTTGAAAACTGCCGATTCATATGCTTTGACCATTTATCAATTGGGGAATGACTTGTAAACTTCTTGTAAATTTGACTCAGTTCTCTATAAATTTTAGAAATTAGGGCTGTATCAGAGTTGTGAAAATTTGTTCCCAGTTTTCTGATTACTTCCTAATCTTGGTTGCATTGAATTTGTTTATGCAAAACCTTTTCAATTAAATGTAATCAAAATCATCCATTTTGCATTTCATAATGTTCTCTCTCTCTTGTTTGGTCATAAACTCTTCCTCCATTCTCAATAAATCTGAGAGATAAACTCTTTGTTGTTCCCCTAATTTGTTTATAGTATCAGCATTTTTATCTAAATCATGTACCCATTTGGATGATGGTCAATGCCCAGTTTCTGCCATGCTATTTTCCAATTTTTCTAGCAGTTTTTGTAAAATAGTGAAATCTTATTCCAGAAGCTTCAGTCTTTGGATTCATCAAACAGTAGATTCCTATAATCATTGACTTACTGTGTCTTGTATACCTAACCTATTCCACTGACCTAACCCTCCATTTCTTAACCAGTACCAAGTGGTTTTGATGATTGCTTCTTTTTAATAAATTTTAAGACCTGTTATGCCTAGGCCATCTTTCTTAGCATTTATTTTCATTAATGCCCTTAATATTATGAAATTTTTGCTCTTCCAGATGAATTTTGAGAATATTTTTTCTAGCTCTATAAAATTATTTTTTGGTAGTTTGATTGGTATGGCACTAGTAAAAGATTTCTAAACACACGGTGACCAAAAATTAATTCAAAATTCAGTGCATAATGATTTTCTGTTTCTGGCCATGCTGGTCACTGATTTATTTCTCAACTTCACTGCAGCCTTTGTTCTGAACTCACAAAAGTTCTTTCACTGACCATGCCATCACACCATGTAACACCAACAAACACTTCCATAAATATCTTGGCTCAGATTCAAGACTATTGTATTTTATGAATTGCAGTGATTTTACTGTACAAAAATTTCTGTTTTCCTGGAAACATAAAAGTTTAACTTTGGAAAATAAGATATTTTAATATTTTCCTACCATAATTCCTCAGTATATATCAAGTTAGTAAATCTTTAGACTCTACTGTGTTGCACTGTTTGATTTTAAAAATTGCTATCCCTTTCTTTACAGAAGCATGTGTTTATTTCTAGATAGTAAAGACAAAAGCACTTTTATACTATTTCTTCACCATCACTGCTGTATGTATAAGTAAGAGAAAACATCAGTTTTTTTTTTAATTGTGGAAAAACCGCTGCAATTTTGCTAACTAAAGCTAGAATTTGTTTGATAAATTATTAGCAATATTTATATTTTAGAAAAAAATTATTTTTGGGTAAGTGGCTATATTTAGACAGAAGCAGTAGACATAATGATGACAATATAGCAGAGTCTTCACTAACAGATTGTAGTACACCTAAATTGACAAAAAAAAAATATAGCAAATCATGTGGCTTTAAGAGAGTAAAGTTTAAACAGATTACTAAAATTAAAAGATTACGTTATATTTCTGACTGAGCTGAAATCTGATTTTGTTTGTTAGAGTAGAGCATGAAATACTTCTTAAGGAATTTTAACAGCAACAGATGATTTTGTAAATAATTGAAACAAATTTAAGAAATATTCAATAGTAAGAGTTATACTTGTTCATCTGAGGTGCCTGGAGACAGCTTCAGAAATATTTCCCTTCAGGGCAGCTAGGTGGCACAGTGAGTAAAAGTGCCGGCCCTGGAGTTGTGATGACCTGGGATCGGATCAGGCCTTAGAAAATGAGCACCCACACATAAATAATGGCTGGCCGTGTAACCTTGAGCTAGTTACTTAACCCCAATTGCTTAAAAGAAAGAAATATTTCCCTTCAAATTTTGATTCTAAAAAACTAAATTGGGCTCATAAACAAAAATTGCTTGAAATTAAAAAAAAAATCAGTCATCTTCCATTAAAAGTTCAAGAAGAATTTAATGAATTATCAAGTGACATAGGTTTAACACTTGAGTTTCCTTTAAAAATTTTGTTAAATGAATTTTGGCTTAAGATTAGGACAGACTTGCAAACAATTTCTGAAATGGTCCTCAACTTAACTTCTATAATTTTGTACTATGGGTTTATGTGAAGCAGTGTTCTCAGCACTGATGATTATAAAACTAAAATATCAATCAATCAGCTCTAAAAAATATTGAAGATTTTCTACTTCCTTCAATATCAAATTCTGTGAAGATTTAATTATTTATGTAAAAAAAGAAGCATATCCAGCTCATTAATATGCATTTTTCTTTAATAAATGATAAAATTATATTACTTCCAAGCACTGTTTTAGGATAAATTTCATTATTATTTATTATAAGTAAATATTTTATATGCATACATCTTTTATATACCCATGTGCCTTTTGTTTTGTTTTGTTTTTGACATTATTTGGGTTGTGGGGAGAGCTCAGGAATCTTGCTACCTTTTCTCCACCTTCTTGGCTCCACCCCTATTGATCATTATTATTATTTCAACAGACACGTTTTCATCTTTTCTGCACTGTTTCCTATGAGAGGTGGGCTCAGTCACAGTCTTGATAACCATATTTTTTTCCAAAAATGTAGAAAATTTCTCTACTTCAATATTATTGTTTAAAATTCTTACTTTCTTATGCCAAGGTACATTAAAATGTTCCTGAGGTTTTATGTTTGCTTTTTTTGTTGTTTGTTTTGTTTTAAGTATTACAAAACCATTCAGTATTAACAATACTAATAAAAAATTGATTTTCCAGCAAAAATTTTCCCTTAAAACTTTTGAATTTAAATTTTTAAAGATTATTTTCAATTTATCAATAAAAATTACTCAAATCCACAATGATACTTAATATAGATGTAATTTTTTTAAACATGGTGTTTTGGACAACAAATTTGCAAATAGTGTTGGCATATTTATTTAATAACTACAACAAAACATGTTCTACAAGTCAAATGAAGAAAAATTAGTACTTTTGATCATTTGCTCCATGTATAGAATATTAAAAATTCATTTTAAAAGATATAGATATTTATAAACATAGATCAATAAATATGAAAATCAAAAAGGATGCATCAATTTATAAACATCTACATTCTTTTATTGTGGATGATTTGTCTGTTGTACAATTTTAATCATTTAAATTTTTTGATTGATCTATGAGATAAGAATATTAATTATGGAGATTATTTTATTAAATGTGCTAAGCACATGATAACTTTTGACTCAAAAGTGAGGAGTGCTGCTATTTAAATTTAGAAATCACTGGGATGGGTACAGTGAAAATGTATACCAACCATTTGAATTTACTGACTTCTTTGAATCTCTTAAGTTACAAACTTTAGTTACTATCAACTTATTGTGTTATCTGGTGAGACCATGCTATGTGATTACAAAAGTATTCACCAATCCTGGGAAAATAAGATAGTTTTGAAGTGCATATTTAATTTAAAAGCTTGCTCATTGTTATCCCCTCATTTCAGTAATGTGGAGAATGAATAAGAATCTTCCCAGGAAGTACTGAAAGCTTCAAGCAATTTCACAGTATTGAAATTTCTGTTCCTCTACCTTTCTCTCTTCTCTCCCCCTCTTGCTGTCTTTTTGCCTCTTTTGATTCTGCCTCCCATTCTATCTTTCATACCAATTCTCTGAAACTTATCTTCCACTCCTAATTACCAGGATGTTGCTGCCATCCTAGAAACAATAAAAAAAAAAAAAAAGGAAGGCATTTGCAGAAAATTAAACTACCTGATTTAAGATTCTCTTTCTTCTTGGGAAGTTATGAGATTACCAGATAGTGAGAAAAATTTGTAAAATACCTTGAAGTACTGGATGGAAAGCTGCTATCAAAGTAGAAATGGACAAATAATAAAGGAAATGCTGAGAAGCAAAGATACTTTGAATAATGAAGAAATTGTTTTCATTAAAACCATAAGTAGTTTTGCTTGGATTTTTTCAGTAAATAGTTTATTAAAATCTAGGATAATTTTATGGAATGGCTTGAAAAATTTTTCAGTATTGATTTTTCCCCATCTGTGGTTTTTATAGTTTCAGAGCTAGTAGGGATGTCAGAAAGTAGCTTTGTTCAATCTCTTCATTTTTTAGATAAAGAAACTAAGGTCAAAAGAGTATTTAACTAATAATAGCTGTCATGTATATAAAATTTTACTGTTTGTAAAGCACTTTTTATTTGATAATTCTTTTGATCTTTATAACTCTTGAGTTTGGTGTTCTTATGAGCATTGTATGTTTGGGAAAACTGAGGCAAACAGAGGCTAAGTGCCTTGTCCAGAATCACATCCCTAGCTGAGGCAGGATTTGAACACAGGTCTTTTTGACTCAAGTCTAAGTGTTCTGCCTATTTTGGCATTTAGCTAACTTTAATAGGATTTATTTAACCTACAAAGATCAATATACCGAGGAAGTGAGAGTATGAATAACGTATTATTTATTTATTGCCCATTGTGGATTAATCCTTTATAGCAAGGTTAAGAAGTTTTATCCTTCTTTGATGAAGATATAGATCTTTCTTTTATTTTTTAAATCAAATGCTTTATTAAATTCTAGTTTACATCATTTATTTCCACAAGATTTTGAATTACAAATTTTCTCCTTGTTTTCCAATTATCTACCACCCCAAAATAGTGATCCCACTGGATATCCCCTCCTCCAATCTGCTCTCTCCCATATCTTCTCCCATACACCCTCCAACTTTCTAGTAGGGCATGGTGTATCTCTATACCCCACTGTCTGTATGTCTTATTTTCCAGCTACATGTAGAATACTATTAATATATATATATATGTATATATATATACATATATATGTGTATATAAATAATTATATAAAAATATAAAATTATATATGTGTGTGTATGTGTGTGTGTATGTTTATAAACAATTCATTTTAAAACTCGGAATTCAAGATTCATTCCCTTCCTTCCTTGTCAGCCACCCTTACTGAGAAGATATGCAGTTCAGTATAGGTTGTACATGTGTAGGTATGCAAAACATTTCAATAGTAATTACATTTTAAAAGACTAACTATATTTCCCTTCCTCCTATCCCACCTCCCACTTGTTCTATTCTGTACTTTGATCCTGTCCCTTTTCAAAAGTGGGTGTGTCCAACTTCCCTCCTCCCCAGCCTGCCCTTCCTTCCATCACCCCCCCCCCCATCTCCTTCCCCCTACTCTCCTGTAGGGTGAGATAACCTTTTTCATGTGTATGTCATTCCCTCCCTAAGTCAAATTCAATGAGAATAAGGTTGACCCATTCCCTTTTGCCTTCCTGTTCTTTCCCTCCATTGTAACCATTTTCCCTTGCCTCTACTATATGAGATAGTTTACCCTATTCTGTCTCTCCCCATCTGCTCTAATTATATTCCTCTCTCACCTCTTAATTTCACCTTTTAAATATTATTCCTTCCTATTAAGTTAGTCCTGTGCCCTCTCTCTATTTATACCTGCACACATATATGCACACATTCAAATATGTATTCATATGTCCATAAACCCTCCTATATAGACATATATGTGTGTGTATGTGTGTGTGTTTGTATACATTTCTATTCGCTTCAACTATTCTCATACTGAATAAATTCTCATAAGTTACAATTATCATTTTTCCATCTAGGGATTTAAATTGTTCAACTTTGATAAGTTCCTTATGATTTATTTTCCTTGTTTACCTTCTCATGCATCTCTTGCTTCTTGTATCTGAATGTCAAGCTTTTTATTCAACTCTGATTTTTTCAGCAAGAATGCTTAAAAGTCCTCTATTCCACTGAATGAGCATATTTTCCCCTGAAACAGGATACTCAGTTATGCTGGGTAGGTGATTCTTGGTTTTAATCCCAGCTCCTTTGACCTGCAAAATATCATATTCTAAGCCCTTTGATCCCTCACTGTAGAAGCTGCCAGATCCTGTGTTATTCTGATTGTATTTCCACAATATTAAAATTTTTTCTTCCTGGCTGGTTGTAATAATTTCTCTTTGATCTGGGAATTTCAGAACCTGGATATAATATTCCTAGGAGTTTTCTTTTTGGGATCTTTGTCAGGAGGTGATTGGTGGATTCTTTCAACCTTTATTTTGCCCTCTGCTTCTAAAACATAGGGGCAATTTTCCTTGAGAATTTCTTGAAGGATGATTTCTAGGTTTTTTTTTTGTTGTTGTTGTTAATGGCTTTCAGGTAGTCCAATAGTTTTTAAATTGTCTCTCCTGGATCTATTTTCCAAGTTAGTGCTTTTTTTTTTCAGTGAGATATTTCAAATTGCCTTCTATTTTTTTCATTTGTTTGGATCCATTTAATAGTATCTTGATTTCCCATAATGTCACTAGCTTCCATTTGCTCCAATCTAATTCTGAAGGAATGATTCTCTGCAATGAGCTTTTGAGATTCTTTTTCCATCTGGAAAATTCAGCTTTTTAAGGCATTCTTCTCCTCATTGCATTTTTGACCTTCTTTTGCCATTTGAGTTAGTCTATTTTTTAAGGTGTTATTTTCTTCAATCAGGTTGTTTACTTCATTTCATTATCTTCTTGCATCATTCTCACTTCTATTCCCAATTTTTCCTCCACTTCTCTTATTTGATTTTCAAAATCCTTCTTAAGGTCCTCTATGGCCTGCAGACAGCTGGTATTTTATTTTTTTGGAATCTTTTGCTGTACAGGAGTTCTGATTTCACTCTCCTCCTCCTGTTCCATGCTTTGATGCTTTTTGTCCCCAAAATAGGAGTGTAAAGTTGGGGTGATCTGTTTACTTTGCTTACCTCTTTTGCTCATGTTACCACTCAATTACTTTATTTTGGGGCTTTTTGCCACAGCAGGACTCTGCTCCCAGACAGGGGAGCTTCATAGCAAATTTTGGGGTTTTCTCAGCTGCTGAAAGTATTAGTTGGATGCCCTCTCTGAAGCCTTCACATGCTCTGGCAAGCTGATTGCTCACCCCAGGACCTCCACCCTAAACCACAATCCTGATCCAAGCAGGCTAAAGCAAGATAGATTATCCTTCCTGACTGGTCTCTTGGTACCCCATATGGCTGTGGCTGCAGGGTAGTGGTGCCTCAGGGACTTCTTGCCCCAGGGTCAAAGGCCAACCAAACTCCAAACTACTGTATCCCAAAGTCCATGCTTCACTGACCTCTCACTGTGTCCTTGGCATCTATGTGTTGATAAGTCTGGAAACCACCACAGCTACTGGTGATCTGAAGTCCCTCCATCCAGAGGCTAGTCAGGAACACCCTGAGGCTAAAACCTCTAACTCAGGCTGGGCTGGGCTTGGCTCCCAGATTGATGTGCTGGTCACTTGCTCTTGCCCTGTTGGGCTGTCCTCAGTAGGAGGTTAGCTGCTCCGTGTCATTTTGTGGGTTCTTTAGCTCCACAGTTTTTCAGAGTCACCTCTTACATGAATTGGACGAGGTGAGAGCCAGAGCCATGAAGAAGTCCTGTTTCTACCCCACCATATGACTCTGCCCCCAGTCTAGACCTTGCTTGTCTTATATCCTTCACTGGTCTCACTTGCACCTACTATTAGCCATACACTGTACTACACACTTAAAAATTATTCATATGATTCTTAGAACTAGTGGATGTAGGTACTACTATCATCCATACTTTACAATTGAGGAAGCAGAGGAAGTGATTTACTGTAAGTGGTAATGCTAGTGACTTTCTGAGGTAGGATTTGGATTCTTGTCTTCCTAACTCCAAGTTCATCACTCTATTTGCTCTACCATTTACCTATCTAAACTTGTTTAACACCAAACTCAATGTTTCTCTTCCAAAACTTCTTCCAAATATTAAATTTATAATTGTTATTGATCACACTTTTTAATATTAGGAATCCAAAGTAATAAATATGTTATCTAACTAGATAGCTATTAATTAATTTTTAAAAATTTATTTGCTATTTACTTTCCCTTATATTCATCAACTAGATCTTACCAAAACCTGGCATGCTGTTAATGGCACAGTCTCCCTGGTCACTCTTTTCACTCCTGGCTATACTGTCTTTCATTCTTCTCATCTCACTGGTCAAGGTTGGGGAGTTGGAATGCTTATTGTTACATAATATTACCTCCAGATTCTTTACTTTCCTCCATCTCAAAGAAGCCTATCTTCCTTTGAGGTTCATATTATTAAGGAAATAGTACAATATAGAAATGCCTGGCATATTATGATACATGGGGTCAAGATGAGTTTGACATAGCTGAACAAAAGAACCATAACAACCAAGAAAAATGCTGGTACCCACCTACAGATCCATAGATCATTCCCTTTCTTCCTCAAGAAGTTTGAAACCTGACATAATTATTTTTTCTCTCTTCCTCAACTTCTGTACTTATACTAGGAGAATTCAACATACCTATCAGTTCTCCCCCAACAACTTAGTTCCTTTACCTAATTGCCTCCCATAAACTATTCTTCTCCCCTGCCTTAACCACACACAAAGATGGTAATACCCTGGATCTTGCTATCACTGAACACATATTATTTAATATCCCCAAGTTCAAGAATTCTGAAGTCCCTTATCTGAACATAATCCATTGTTATTCCCCTATCCCTATGTTTTCTTTTACATATCCTTATTTTTCATCCACATTGTGACCGACAACTACTTGATACCTCAAATTTTTTTCCAGATTATTTCTCCTCTTCTCTTGATTCATTAGTGAACCAATTTAACTTTACACTGTCTTCCTTTCTTGAATCCTTATAATCATATTACTCTTTACACCAAACCAAGATTTAGTCTTGTTGCACTCCCATCATTCAGCATCTTCATCTCCACAAATGTGCTGCTAAAGAAAGCTAGAGTAAATCAGTCACCCTTTTTGACTGTGTCTGTCAGTCAAATTTATATGATATAACCTCAATTGGACCCTCACTGTTGCTGCCCAATCTTATTACACCTCCCTTATCAGATTATTTTCCTCTCCACAGTGGCTCTTCCAAAGTTTTTCATCACCCCTAAAACCTTCCATGTCTACCCTTAGCCCCTCTATTTTCACCATCATTTTATTTATTTTCAATCATAGAAGCCAATGTGGAATACCTCATTGGAAAAACCAGTGACCTGGAAAATAGATCTAGGAGAGAATATTTAAAATTTTTGGACTAACTGAAAGCCATCATAAGAAAAAAAAAGCTTAGACATCAATTCTCAAGAAAATATCCAGGGAAACTGCCCTGATATTCTAGAACCAGAGAGAAAAATAGAAATGAAAAGAATTCAAAAATCACCTCCTAAAGAGACCCCAAAATGAAAATTGTTAGGAATATTGTAGCCAAAATTCAGAGTTCACAGGTCAAGGAGAAAATATTGCAAGGAGATAGACAGAAACAATTTAAGTATTGAGGAAACACAATCAAGAACAAACAAGATTTACCAACTTCTAAACTATGGGATTGGAGGGCTTGGAATATCATATTTTGGAAGTCAGAAGAGGTACGATTAAGACCCAAAATCACCTACCCATCAAAACTCAGTATAATATTTTAGGGGAAAATATTGACATTCAATTAAATGGAAGACTTCCCAGAATTTTTTATGAAAATACCAGAGATGAACAGAAAATTTAATTTTCAAATACAAGACGCAATAGAAGCATGAAAAGGCCAGCAGGAAAGAGAAATCATAAGAACTTATTTAAGTATAACCATTCTTTTGGTTTTGTTTCATAATTTTTTATGGATTTCTTATAAACTTATTAGTTTCCATGGACCCCATTCTAATTCTGAAGGATTTGTTTTCTTCAGCGAGCTGTTAGATCTCCCTTTCCATTTGACCAATACTGCTTTTTTAAGGCATTCCCCTCCTCATTGGCTCTTTTACCATTTGAGTTAGTTAAGTTTTAAGGGTTTTATTTTTTAAGTATTTTTGGGTCTCCTTTAGCAAGTTGTTGACTCATTTTTGTAACTTTTTTGCATCACTCTCATTTCTCTTCCCTTCCTCTATTTCTCTTACTTGATTTCCAAAATCCTTTTTGAGCTCTTCCATAACTTGAAACTAATAAATATATTTTTTTTTTTCTTGGAGGCTTTGGATGTAGGAGCTTTGACTTTGTTGTCTTCTTCTGGCTGTATGTTTTGATCTTCCTTGTCAGCATGTAAGCAAGATTATATTTTCTGGTTTTTCCCACTGTTTACTCATTTTCCTAGACAATTAATTGACTTTTTAACTCCTTGTTAAATGGAGGGTGTACTGCCCCCAACTCCAGGGATTTTGTGCACCTGTTTTCAGAGATATTGCTAGGGTCTTATAAATGTTCAACTCTTCCAAGTTGGCATGATCAAATAGAGATGTTTACTCCTCTTCTGGCCTGTGCTTTTATCTGTGAGAAGCCACAAGGACTCTTTTCTGCCTTGTAACAGGGAGAAAGATTCCCTCTCCACTGCTATCACAACCTCCACCATACCAGCACAATTGTTCACTCCAGGACCACAACCCAGGACTGCAATCCAGTTCCAAGCACAGGCAAACAAGGGAATCCTATCTTAGAGCATTTGTGGGTGGAAAAGTCTGGAAGGTGCTGCAGCTGCCAGTGATTCAGTCCCCTACAACTGAACAACATAGCCCCATTTGTGTTGGTGTGGCCCATGCTGACTTGCATTCCTCTCCCAGCGTGGTGAAATAGACCTTTCCAGATTGTCCTAGAATGGAAATTTCTTTCAGTCTGTCATTTAGTGGCTTCTGCTGCTCTCGGATTTATTTAGAGTCATGTTTACAGGTATTTGGTTCAGTTTTAGGTAGATCTCAAGAAAGTCCTTACTTTTACTCCACCATTTTAGCTCTGCCCCTTCAAAAAAAGCTATCTTAAAAAATACATTTCTTCTTCAAAAGAAAATTTCAAGGCAGAAAGTGTGTCATTCTTGGTGGGAGGCTGCCTGTCGGACTCTGCGGTCAGCCCAGGCTGGGAGCTCTGGGGCCATCCTGAGGTGGTGGCAGAGAAGGAGGAGTAGGAGGAGGCCCACGCCCAACAGTGGGAGAACCAGGAGCTTGAGGCCCCTGTAGGCATTGTGACTGCAGCTGCTGGCCCTTTACATGCTGCACAATGCCATGAATAATGACAGATATCTTTGGAAAAGAATTCCTCATGCTATAAAATCTGCAAATTCTGAGCTTGGGGGAATCTGGCAGAGAGATTTCCCAGGAATCTACACAAACATCAGCTCCCATCAGTGGTCTGAGACCATTCAGCCCATCTTGGAGGCTCTCAGAGATTCCACAAGAAGAATAGCCTTTGCACTGGTTTCTCAGGCATACACCTCGATCATTGCCGATGACTTCACAGCATTTGTGAGACTTCCTGTAGAAGAAGCAGTGAAAGGTGTCTTGGAGCAAGGACGGAAGGCCAACTCCAGCATGAGGATGGTGATGCCCAAGAAGCCCGGTTCCCTGGATGTTTCCTTTAACAGATTTATTCCTTTATCAGAGCCTGCTCCAGTTCCACCAATCCCCAACAAACAACAATTAGCCAGACTGACCAACTATGTGTCTTTTCTTGAAAATTGACTCATCGACTTTCTGTTCAAGATCATACTTGGAATGCTGTGTACTGACCCATTCAGAAAATCAACATTTTCATTTTATTCTGTTGGGTGAAATATCCCAAAATTCTTTATTAGAACATCGGATAAAATACATATGTTAGATACATATATTTTTTGATCCTTAAACATTGTGCAGAATTCAACTTTGAACGGCTTCCTAGTCCCATATATTTATTAATTTGGAGTACAACTGTATTATGTGGTTAGGACTTATCTTGTAGTGATTCCTGATGGGGAAATACGGCTGTCTCCATCTGTGGATGTAAAATGCGGTAGGTCAGCAAAGACAATTATCTCCTTATATTAGCAACTGGCTTGGTAAATCTTAGCTATTCTCTGCTGATTTCTTCAGTGCACCCACTGCTGGCACTGAGGAGCATGACACAAGTGGGGACAGAGGCCCTGACAGGAGCAGTGGAAAGAGGACAGACTTCTGAGAGAAGGAGGGAGATCACTGGGTATGAGGGGCCTGTTTCAGTAAGGGCCATCTGCAAAGTTCCCAAAGAAGAGAAGTGAGGAAGCCAAAGTTGTCCCCAGAGTAATTTAATACCACTACCCTTTAGCACACCTTCCTGAATGAGAAGCACACTCATACCTCAGCCCCTCTCTATTCCTTGAACTTCCTGAGAGCTTGATAAGACCATTGGTGTTTGGAATATCACTTTTGGGTGGTCCCCTGGGTGCTGGGTCTAGAGGGAAAGATGGGCCTGTCTTTGCTTAATTGGCTCACTAGGAAGATGACTAAAAAAGAAGGTCCATTGCAGAGTGGACATAGGTCACACAGTTGAGCTTCGAGAACAATGTTCTAGAGTTTAAAATTGGCTGTATTTGGAAGGATGCAACTTGGATGGCCATTATGATACAGTTTAAAATAGAATTTTGCAAATTGATGACAATTGACTGGGTGGTGCATTTCTTTCATCTTTTCACAGTGGCAAATGTCATTTTATAAGTGCTTTTGATTGGGTGATTTAATTCATTTGTGAGACTGGTAGATTCTGCTATTCAGAGTAAGATATCTTTACTTGTTTTTCAGAAGGTCCTGAATTGTGCACTGTTATTTTAAAAGTCAGTTAAACATGTATGACAATTAATCTTATAGGATATTTATTTGAGCCCATTGAAGTGCTGGAGCTTTTTCTAAGTGCTGAAGGAAATGTAATTTCAGTGACATTAAATATGTTTACACTAAAAAAAATTCAAATGAAGTTTTTCCTCAATTAGCAAAGGTCACTTATGAGCATGATGATATAGATAAGTCATTTGAAAAATATGGAGCTGTTATAGACTTATTAATTGGAGAATACAATGAAAGATTTACTGACTTTGAGAATTATGACATCACACTCAAAATAGCATTTCAGTTTCACACAGTTGGTATCTCCAAGGTATTTAAGAAATACAGAGGCAATTGATTGAGCTCTTAATAGATGGCATTTTAAAGTCATTGCCTGATGCTAAGAAAGATCCAGTTGAAATATAGAAAAATGCAGTAGGATACCCAAACCTTTGGGCAAATTCACAGAAAAAATAATTTCTAATAACTAGTTATTGCTGCGAATCTACATTCTCCGACCTGTGTGTGGGGAGGAGTGAAAACTTCTCAGAACTTCCCTGCCCCTTCCCCCACTCCTTCTGCTATTAATCTGCAGCAAGCCCTTTCAGGAGGCTTTCACATTTCCTGCCTCTGCAGGCTCCTCTTCCCTTTCCCTTTCTGTCAATCAGCCTCCTTGGTAGACTACTCTGTTGTTTACCACTGGGGAATATTTTCAAGCTGAGACTTGTGCCCACAGCCACCAACCAATGGAAGAAGGGTCCCCTTAGGGTATAAATTCTTGTTCTGCCTTTTGTAAAGTGCCTCTTCCTCATGATGGGTCATGGGGAAGATATCCCTCTTCACCCAGGGGAAAAGAATAAATTTCTGTTCCCATCCTAAGATATCTCTCTATTCTTGATTTAATTTTGGATGAGATTTTTCATCACACACATATAAATAAGTGATACCTATGTAGAGTATCAACTGAAACTGCAGATCTCCATGCTACAACCAAATACTCAAATACCTTTCAAGAATAGAAACAAAAATAAAATACAAAATAAAAAAGACACCACAAAGTTAAAAAAAAGTTAGCTAATTTTAAAATAAACAAATAGTTTTCATTTTTGAAATTAAGTATATAGTAGTTAGAATTTTGCAGAATAATGTGCATTTTAAGTATATCTAATTAAAGTTTCTTACTTGATTATAACTAAATATTAATGTGGTCATCCAACATGAAAATTTTCCCGACCCCTGCCTAATGCCTTTGCTTAAGTCAATTGAATTTAAGTATGTGAATATGATCTTAGAATTACAGATCAAAGGGAAACAAAGATTATCTATTTCAAACCCCTCTACACTCCCCTCTGCCCATTACATGCCTGAGATAATGGAAATATAAGGAAAAGTAGTGACTTGTTCTAGGTCTCTCAGATAGAAAGAGATAGTTGCAGAGTTCAAATATCTGAATCTAAATATTTCAGTTCTCTGAATTCATTACTATTTACTTGAATTGTATTTTGCTTCCTCATATATATATATATATGTGTGTATATATATATATATGACATAATACACACACATATGCACATGCACACACACACATATACACACACATATACTTCTTTGCAAGATTCTTTTTGATCTTTCCTCATTCTGTTGTTCATCCTTCAAGATTCAGCTCAAATCTGTCTTCCTTTCTTTTCATGATGCTTTAATTTTCACAGCTAATAATGATTTTTATGTCCTCAAAATTCCTTTAGTATATGTCCTTTATTATGTTTATCATATACTATTTACTTTCAGTAAGTCTACATACATTTCTTAAGTGCCTGTACTATGCAGGGTACTGTGTTAAGAGGTCATGAAAAAAACAAGAGTCAAAAGGTAGTCCCTGCTATCAAGGAATGAGTATAATGGGTGAAACAGCATGAAAAATCATTCAATATAAATAATTAAGACATTGTTACATTGCAAAATAACCATTTGCATTTGTGTATTAAAAAACCTGCCTAAATGCCCTCAGACCCTAAAGTTTATACTGGTATTATTGGTTTTAAAACATTAACTATAGACTTACATACTCTTTGGAGACTGAGATACAATGTTCAGAAATTTGGAGTGGCTAGGTCATGCAGTCAATAGAACACTGACCCTGGAGTTAGAAGGACCTGAGTTCAAATTTGGAATCAGAAACTTAACACAAAACTTAGCCAGGGAAACTTGGGCAAGTCACTTAACCCCTACTGCCATCCAAAAAGCAAACAAACAAACAAACAAACAAAAAACAAAATTTCAGAAATCGAGTCAAATAATTGTAGGCTTAGGAGACTGATATAGAAATATTTAAAAACATAAAGCACACAATTTCTTACTATATGAAATACAGGACGTCACAAATGTCTTAGAGCAATTTTCAGCTATTAAAACTTTAAACTCGATTAAGATTTTAGGAAAAGCTCTATAATATATTCTGGTACTGGTGTAGACACTTGAACCTTCATCTCAGCACTTCCTCTTTCTTTATGTTTAGAATCTCCTTATGCAAACCTATACTTCCATTATCTTATATTTCCATCATCTTATACTTCCATCATTTCCTTAGCATTGTAACCAAGGAAATTAAAAATATTCCTCCTCAGGGAGATTTACACTAAAGAAAACTGAATATTTCCATCCTGTGCTTGTACAGTAAAGAGGTAGATTTGAATTGCTAGGGGTGATTTGAAACCCTAGAATATTACTTTTATAATGTTAATGCATTGCTCAGTACAATTAACTAATCATTTTCAAATTCAAAAAATGTATTTCCCTTCCAGTTCTTATAAGGAGAACATTTATATAATTTCAAAACATTTCTTCTAAATATTTATATAGTCCTCATTGAAAATCCATTTCTATTCTTTGAATTGCTTCTTAGAGTTAATACATAGTTAGTTTTGTACTCTGTTTTGATAGTTGTTCACACTCTTTTTGATTTAGTCATCTCTACAGTTTTAAGAACATTTTATCAAGGACAGTCTTTACTGTGATTTTTTTGGGGGGCGGGGCATGGGATAGTCCACATTACATGGTCTCAGCCTGGAGTGCCTAGGACTGAGGGATGGGAAACCTTTGTCCTCAAGGCCACATGTGGCCCTCTTGGACTTCAAGGGCAGCCCTTTGACTGAATCCAAACTTCAAAGAACAGATCCCGTCAATAAAAGGATTTGTTCCATAAAACTTGGACTCTGTCAAACGGACACACTGAAGAACATGTGTGACTTCAGGGTTAGGTGTTCCTCGTCTCTGCCCAATGTTCTTGTGATGGCGCCTACTTCCTAGGATTCCCCTCATTCTTCAGAATAGAATATCAATGATGGTAGTTTCTATTTAAATGCTCTAATCATTTTTCAATCTGATGTGAAAGTTAGTGTTTTGATGAATAGGAATAGAAAAAACTATCATAATGTGACTTCAATCCATGCACTTCCAACCTAGTAAGAAAGTCCATTGCCCCATAATATTTTTAGTATTTTATAATGTAATATATAGTATGGATGATGTCTGAAAAGAGAAAAAATATGAAATATATTATTTTCACTAATTACCCTCATTAAACTTTTGTGTGTGTGTATGTGTGTGTGTGGGATACATTTCAATAGAGCAAAATGACAAGATTTGAAGATTGTGTGTGGGTATGTCTATATGTATATGTTTATATACAAAACCAATATATTATATATATATATATATATATATTAAAAACAACCC
This sequence comes from Gymnobelideus leadbeateri, assembly GCA_011680675.1. Classification (NCBI taxonomy): domain Eukaryota; kingdom Metazoa; phylum Chordata; class Mammalia; order Diprotodontia; family Petauridae; genus Gymnobelideus; species Gymnobelideus leadbeateri. The sequence goes on from WOXC01003181.1 coordinate 300,301, forward strand.
ACAACACCACTTCCAAACAATGTAAAAGGGGAATCTGAACAACTTCTGGAGGCCCAGCACACACAGACAACACAGAGAAGCTAACCTCCTGTTGAGGACAGGCCAGCAGCCCAGCAGCCCTGCAGCAAGTGGCCAGTGCAGTGCTCTGGGAGCTGAGACCAGGCCTTCATAAGCCACGGTTTTAACCCCAGGGCGGCCGGGCCAGCAGCCATCTGGAGAGACCCCAGAACACCAACTGCTGTGGCAATTCTAGAATTATCAGCACAGATATGCCTAGGACAAAGTGAGAAGTTAGTGCCCTATGGACTTTGGGACCAGTATTTGGGAATACGTCAGATTCCTCCAATGTGGGTGAAAAGCTGCTGAGGAAATGGGGAACACAGGACATTTTGCAGCATCAGTGGCAGCTCCAGCTCCTGGTCTGCGAACTGTAGAGAGATCTAGCAATCAGTCTGGGGGTTAATCTCTCTTGCTTTAACCTGCTTGGATCTGGATTGTGGTCTTGGGGGGAGGTCTGGGGTGGGTATCCAATTTGCCAGAGTGGGTGGAGGATTTACATAGGCCACCCAACCTCCAGAAGTTGTGAAGACTCCACATTTGGGACTGAAGCTCTCCTGTCTGGTGGCAGAGTCCTACTGTGGCAACAGGCCCCAAAGTCAAGTAATTAAGTGGCAATATGCCTAGGCAAAGGAAACAAAATAAACAGAAAAATGCAACATTAGACTCCTATTTCGGGGGCAAAGAGTATCGAAACATGGAACAGGAGGAGGACTGTGAGGTAAGAAATACTGCACCAAAAGTGCCAATTGAAAATACGAGTGAGACACAGGCCATAGAAGCCCTTAAGAAGGATTTTTAAAACCAAATAAGAGAAGTGGAGTAAAAATTAGGAAGAGAAATGAGAAGAATGCAGGAAAAGTATGAAAAGAGAGTCAACAGCCTGAGTAAAATAACACCTTAAAAATAGACTAACTCACATGGCAAAAGAGGCTCAAAAAGGCAATGAGGAGAAGAATGCCTTAAAAATCTGAATTTTCCAGATGGAAAAAGAATCCCAAAAGCTCACTGAGGGGAGTCATTCCTTCAGAGTTAGACTGGAGCAAATGGAAACTAATGACTTTATGAGAAATCAAGATGCTGTTAAAGAGATCCAAAGAAATGAAAGAATAGAAGGCAATGTGAAATATCTCATGGGAAAAACCACTGACCTGGAAAATAGATCCAGTAGAGATAATTTAAAAATTATTGGACTACCTGAAAGCCATAATCAAAGAAAGAACCTAGAAATCACCCTTCAAGACATTCTCAAGGAAAATTGCCCTCATGTTTTAAACCCAGAGGGCATAATATAGGTTGAAGGAATCCACTGATCACCTCCTGAAAAAGATCCCAAAAAGAAAACTCCCTGGAATATTATAGCCAGGTTCCAGAGTTCCCAGATCAAGGAGAAAATACTACAAGCAGCCAGGAAGAAACAATTTCAGTATTGTGGAAACACAATCAGAATAGCCCAGGACCTGGCAGCTTCTACACTGAGGGATTGAAGGGCATGGAATATGATATTCCAGAGGGCAAAAGAGCTGGGAATGAACCCAAGGGTCACCTACCCAGCAAAACTGAGTATTTTGTTTCAGGGGAAAATATGGTCATTCAGTGGAATAGAGGACTTTCAAGCATTCTTGATGAAAAAACCAGAGTTGAATAGAAAATTTGACATTCAGACACAAGAAGCAAGAGATGCTTGAGAAGGTAATCAAGGAAAAGAAATCAAAAGGAACTTATCAAAGTTGGACTATTTATAGTCCTACATGGAAAAACAATAACTGTGTTTGATGAAACCTTTCTCATTATGAAAATAATTGAAGAAGGGTACATGGCATATGTTCACAGGTATACATGGATAGAGGGCACAGGTTGAATTTGATGGGAAGCGATGATTCTTTTTTTTTTTTTGAGGGCAATTGGGGTTGGGTGACTTGCCCAGGTTCACGTGGCTGGGTTTTTGTTTGTGTGTTGGGTGTCTGGGGCTGGATCCGAGCTCGGGTCCTTCTGGCTCCGGGGCTGGTTCTCTACTCACTGCGCCACATAGCCGCCCCTAGGAAGGGATCATTCTTAAGGGGTGAAGTCAAGAGGTGAGAGAGGAAAGTGGCAAGAGGAGATGGAGAGAGACAGGGTAGGGCAAACTATGTCATGTAGAAGAGGCAAGGGGAAGTAGTTGCAGGGGAGGGGAAGAACAGGAACGCAAAAAGGCAAAAGCATATTCTCATTGAAGTTGGCTCAAGGAGAGAATCACATACATACTAAATGGAATATCTTACCCTCACTCACTCTCCTGAGTAGGGGAAAGGGCGATGAGAGGGGGGATGATGGAGGGGAGGGCATTCTGGGGAGAGGGGAGGTTAGAAGTACCCACTATCAAAGAAGGACAGGATCTAAGTAGGGAATGGACCAGGTGGGAGGTGAGACAGGTGGGAGGGAAATATAAGCAGTCTTTTACAACATATCTACTATGGTAATGTTTTGCATAGCTATACATGTACAACACATACTGAATTGCTTATCTTCTCAGAGGGAGTGGGTGACAAGGGAGAAGGGGAATGGATCTGAAAATCGAAGTTTTAAAATTAAATGTTTCATAAGATGTCCAGGCAGTGGGGCTCAGAGATTCACCTTGCCCTAATGGCAAAGTCGAAGGGGTATGGGAGAAGATATGGGAGAGAGCAGATTGGATGAGGGGATATCTAGTGGGACTGCTATTCTGGGGTGGTGGGTAGGGAAAAAATGGGGGAAAAATGTAACTCATAATCTGGTGGAAATGAATGATGTAAACCAGAAGTTAATAAAGCATTTGTTTAATTAAAGTTGAACTATTTACATTCCTGACAATTTTAACGTATGAAACTTTTCTCTTTATCAGGATAGTTGAAGGGAATATATATATATATATATATATATATATATATATATATATATTTCTCTTTAGGAGGTTACATGTGCATATGAATGCATATGAAAATGTATGCATATATATGTACAGGTATCCTGTGGCACAGGTTCAATTGAATAGGTAGGAATGATATTTTAAAAATAAACTTAGGAGGTAAGAGAGGAATATAAGGAGAGGAGACAGGAACAGACAGAATAGGCTAAATTATCTCATATAAAGAGGCAGTGGAAAATTGTTACAATGGAAGGGAAAAACAGGAAGATAAAAAGCAATGGGTAAACCTTACTCTCATTGAATTAAGCTCAAAGAGGGCTTAGCATACACACTAAACTGGGTATCTTACCCTACAGAGAAATAGAAGAGAATGAGATAAGAGGGGAGATGATAGAAAGGAGGGCAGATTGGAGGTAGTTAGAAGCACATGCTTCTGAAAAGGGACAGGGTCAAAGTAGAAAATAGAACAAGTTGAGGGAAGGATAGGATGGAGGGAAATAAGAGTCAGTGTTTCACAGTATATCCACTATGGAAATGTTTTATGTAACTACACATGTACAACTTATTTTGAATTTCTTATCTTCCCAGTAGGGGTGGGTAATGAGAGAGGAAGGGAAATAATCTGGAATTCAATGTTTTAAAATAAAATGCATAAAATTATTATTATTATTATTATTATTATTATTATTATTATTATTATTATTATTATTCACATGCACTGGAAAATAAGATATACAGCCACGGGTGTATGGAGATCCATCTTGGCCTAATAGAGAGTTGGAAGGGAAATGGGATAGGATTTAGGAGAGAGCAGATTGGGGGAGGGGTATTTAGTGAGATTCCTGTATTTGGGTGGTGGGTAGGGGAAAGATGGGGAGAAAAATTTTAATACAAAATATTGTGGAAATGTATGTTGTATCTGTGGAGTGGTGAACTGATCCAACTATTCTCGAGATCAATGTGGAACTATGCCCAAAGGGTTATCACAGTGTGCTTACCCTTTAACCCAGCAATACCACTTCTAAGTCTATATCCCAGCACTTTTTGTGGTGATAAAAAAATAGAAATAGGGGGAGTGGGATGACCATCAATTGGGGAATGTCTAAGTAAGTTATGGTATATGAATGTAATGGAATACCATTACACTATAAGAAATGATGAGCCAGCAAAAAAACAAAAACAAAAAACAAAAAACAAACAAACAAACAAACAAAAAACAAACTGGAAAGATATATATGAACTGAGGCTGAGTGAAGTTACCAGAACCCAGAGAGCATAGTACACATTAACAGTCACATTATGTGATAACTAACTTTGATAAACTTAACTCTTCTCAGCAATGCAACAATCTTGGACAATTCCAAGATACTCTTTTCTTTTTTTTTAATTAAACACATGCTTTATTAACTTCTGGTTTACATCATTCATTTCCACCGGATTATGAGTTATTTTTCCCCCATTTTTCCCCCCACCACCCCAGAATAGCAGTCCCACTAGATATCCCCTCATCTAATCTGCTCTCTCCCATATCTTCTCCCATACCCCCTTCGACTTTGCCATTAGGGCAAGGTGAATCTCTGAGCCCCACTGCCTGGACATCTTATGAAACATTTAATTTTAAAACTTTGATTTTCAGATCCATTCCCTTTCTCCCTTGTCACCCACTCCTTCTGAGAAGATAAGCAATTCAGTATGTGTTGTACATGTATATCTATGCAAAACATTACCATAGTAGATATATTGTAAAAGACTGTTTATATTTCCCTCCCACCTGTCTCACCTCCCACCTGGTCCATTCCCTACTTAGATCCTGTCCCTCTTTGATAGTGGGTACTTCTAACCTCCCCTCTCCCCAGAATGCCCTCCCCTCCATCATCCCCCCTCTCATCCTCCTTTCCCCTACTCAGGAGAGTGAGTGAGGGTAAGATATTCCATTTAGTATGTATGTGTTTCTCTCCTTGAGCCAACTTCAATGAGAATATGCTTTTGCCTTTTTGTGTTCCTGTTCTTCCCCGCCCCTGCAACTACTTCCCCTTCCCTCTTCTACATGAGATAGTTTGCCCTACCCTGTCTCTCTCCATCTCCTCTTGCCACTTTCCTCTCACACCTCTTGACTTCACCCCTAAAGAATCATCCCTTCCTTGAGGTGGCTATGTGGCCCAGCGAGCAGAGAGCCAGGCCCGGAGCCAGAAGGACCCGAGCTCGGATCCAGCCCCAGACACCCAACACACAAACAAAAACCCAGCCACGTGAACCTGGGCAAGTCACCAACCCCAACTGCCCTCCAAAAAAAATAATCATCCCTTCCCATCAAATTCAACCTGTGCCCTCTATCCATGTATACCTATGAACATATGCCATGTACCCTTCTTCAATTATTTTCATAATGAGAAAGGTTTCATCAAACACAGTTATTGTTTTTCCATGTAGGAATGTAAATAGTCCAACTTTGATAAGTTCCTTTTGATTTCTTTTCCTTGATTACCTTCTCAAGCATCTCTTGCTTCTTGTGTCTGAATGTCAAATTTTCTATTCAACTCTGGTTTTTTCATCAAGAATGCTTGAAAGTCCTCTATTCCACTGAATGACCATATTTTCCCCTGAAACAAGATACTCAGTTTTGCTGGGTAGGTGACCCTTGGGTTCATTCCCAGTTCTTTTGCCCTCTGGAATATCATATTCCATGCCCTTCGATCCCTCAGTGTAGAAGCTGCCAGGTCCTGGGCTATTCTGATTGTGTTTCCACAATATTGAAATTGTTTCTTCCTGGCTGCTTGTAGTATTTTCTCCTTGATCTGGGGATTCTGGAACCTGGCTATAACATTCCTGGGAGTTTTCTTTTGGGGATCTTTTTCAGGAGGTGATCGGTGGATTCTTTCAACCTCTATTTTGCCCCCTGGATCTAAAACATCAGGGCAGTTTTCCTTGAGAATTTCTTGAAGGGTGATTTCTAGGTTCTTTCTTTGATCATGGCTTTCAGGTAGTCCAATAATTTTTAAATTGTCTCTCCTGGATCTATTTTCCAGGTCAGTGGTTTTTCCCATGAGATATTTCACATTGCCTTCTATTCTTTCATTTGTTTGGATCTGTTTAATAGTATCTGGATTTCTCATAAAATCACTAGCTTCCATTTGCTCCAGTCTAACTCAGAAGGAATGAATCTCCTCAGTGAGCTTTTGAGATTCTTTTTCCATCTGGCACATTTGGCTTTTTAAGGCATTCTTCTCCTCATTGCCTTTCTGAGCCTCTTTTGCCATTTGAGTTAGTCTGTTTTTTAAGGTGTTATTTTCCTCATTCAGGGTGTTGACTGTCATTTCATACTTTTCTTGCATCTTTTTCATTTCTCTTCCCAAATTTTCCCCCACTTCTCTCATCTGCTTCTTAAGGTCCTCTATGGCCTGTAGCCAGCTTGTATTTTCATTTGGGGCTTTTGGTGCAGGAGTTCTGACCTCACAGTCCTCCTCCATGCTTTGAGCCTCTTTGCCCCTAAAATAGGAGTCCAATGTTGAACTTTTCTGTTTATTTTGTTTCATTTGCCTAGGCATGTTGCCACTTAATTACTTGATTTTGGGGCTTGTTGCCACAGTAGGACTCTGCCACCAGACAGGGGAGCTTCTGCCCAAATGTGGGGTCTTCACAACTTCTGCCAGTTGGGTGGCCTCTGTAAAGCCTCCACCTGCTCTGGCAAATTGGATACCCACCCCCAGACTGATTGCTGGATCTTCCTACAGTTGGTAGACCAGGAGCTAGAGCCACTGCTGATGCTGCAAAATGGCTTCTGTGCAGCTGTTTCTTCAGCAACTTTTTGCCCCCAGGGGAGGAAGCCACATGTTCCCCAAATACTGGTCCCAAAGTCCATAGGGCACTAACCTCTCACTTTGTCCTAGGCATATCTGTGTTGATAATTCTGGAATCTCCACAATTGCTGGTGTTCTGGGGTTCCATCAGCCAGCTGAAGGTCTGGCCGCCCTGGGGCTAAAACCGCGGACCTGGGCTTGGCTCTGCGGGCTGCGCTGTTGGTTCCCAGTGCACTGTGCTGTCTGCTCTCAGAGCACTGCACTGGCCGCTCCCTGCAGGGCTGCTGGGCTGTCCTCAGCAGGAGGTTAGCTTCTCTGTGCCGTTCTGTGGGTGCTGTGGCTCCAGAAGTTGTTTGGAGCTCCCTTTCACATTGTTTGAAATTTGCGTGGGGCAGTGCAGATTGGAAATGCTGTTTCTACTCCACCATCTTGGCTCTGCCCTCTCCCAAGATACTCTTGATGGAAATTGCTATTCCTATCCAGAGAAAGAAATTTGAAGTCTAAATGCAGACAGAAGTATAAAATGTGCTCTATTTGTTTTGTTGTTGTTTTGCATCACTTTTTTGCTGTTTTCTTCCTTCTTGTTGTTCCTCCAGTTGGTGCCAATGCATCTTTACAACATGAGTAATGTAAAAACATGTTTGATGTGAATATATATCGAAAATCTATATCAAAATTCTGACCACCTTGGGGAGAAGGGAGTGAATGGAGGGGGAGAAAATTTAAAACTTAAGTTCCTATAGAAGTGAATGTTGAAAATTAAAAATAACTAAAATAATTAATATTAAAAAATAAGTCTAAGGCTTCAGCTCACACCTTGAAAACTGGCAGAAATGACCAAAAGTTGGCAGCAGTCAATGTTGGAAGGGTTATAGAAGGGTGAACTCAGTAACACCTTATTGGTGGACTTGTGAATTGGTACACACATTTTTGAAAGCAATTTGGAATTGTACCCAAAAAATAACTAAAGAGTAAAAAGAAATGGATGCTATACCACTTATTGCATATATATTTAGTATTGTATATGTACCTTTTAACAAGAAATTCTCAAGGAATATTGCCCTGATGTTTTAGACCCAGAGAGCAAAATATAGGTTGAAAGAATCCACAGATCACCTCCTGAAAAAGATCCCAAAAATAAAACTCCCTGGAATATTATAGCCAGGTTCCAGAATTCCCAGGTCTAAGAGAGAATATTACAAGTAGCGAGGAAGAAACAATTTCAATATTGTGGAAACACAATCAGAATAGTGCAGGACCTGGAAGCTTCTACACTGAGGAATAGGAGGGAATGGATTATAATATTCCAGATCGAAGCATGGAACAGGAAGAGGACTGGGTCATCAGGACTCCTGCAAACAAAAGCCCCAAAGGAAAATACAAGCTAGTTACAGGCCATAGAACGTGTGAAGAAGCAAATAAGAGAAATGGAGAGCAACTGGGAAGAGAGAAAAAAATGCAAGAAAAGTATAAAATGTGAGTAAGCAGCCTGACTGAGGAAAATAATACCTTAAAAATAGACTAACTCAAATGGCAATTGAGGTTCAAAAAGGCAATGAGGAAAAGAATGCCTTAAAAAGCTGAATTCACCAGATGGAAAAAGAACCCCAAAAGCTCACTGAGGAGAATCATTTCTTCAGAATTAGAATGGAGCAAATGGAAGCTAGTGACTTTATGAGAAATCAAGATGCTTTTAAGTAGATCCAATCAAATGAAAGAATATGAGGCAGAGAGCAAAATAGAGGGTGAAAGAATCCAACAATCACCTCCTGAAAAAGATCCCCAAAAGAAAACTCCTAGGAAAATTATAGCCAGGTTTGAGATCAATGAGAAAGCATTACAAGCAGTCAGGAAGAAACAATTTTCATACTGTGGAAATGCAATCAGGATAGCTCAGGATCTGGAAGCTTCTAAACTGAGGGATAGAAGGGCTTGGAATATGATATTCTGGAGGGCAAAGGAGCTGGGATTAAAATCACCTACCCAGCAAAACTGAGTATCATGTTTAAGGGGAAAATATAATCATTCAGTGGAATAGAGGACTTTCAAACCTTCTTGATGAAAAAACCAGAGTTGAATAGAAAATTTGACATTCATATACAAGAAGCAAGAGATGCTTGAGAAGGTAAACAGGGAAAAGAAGTCATAATGAACTTATCCAACTTGAACTTTTTATATTCCTACATGGAAAAATGATAACTGAAACTGATGAAACTTTTCTCAGTGTGAATATATTTGAAGAAGGGTATATGGGCATATAAATACATATGTGAATGTGTGTATATATGTTTACAGTTATACATAGATAGAGAGCACAGGTTGAATTTATTAGGAAGGGATGACACTTAAAGTTTGAAGTTAAGAGGTGAGAGAGGAATAACATAAGAAGAGATGGGGAGAGACAGAATGGGGTAAACTATTTCATGTAGAAGAGGCAAGGGAAAATGGCTACAAGAGAGGGGAAGAATAGGAAGTCAAAAATGCAAAACCTTATTCTCATTGAATTTCTATCAGGGAGAGAATGACATACATAGGATGTAATAGCCAGGATATTTTATGGTACAGGGGAGTAGGCGGGAAGGGGATGAGAAGGGGGATGATGGAAAGGAATGTGGGAGGGAATGGGGAGAGGGAAGTTGGAAGCAACCACTTCTGATAAGGGACAGGATCAAAGTAGGAAATAGACTAAGTGGGAGGTGGGACAGGAGGGACGGAAATATAGTCAGTCTTTTTCCATTTACCGACTATGGTGGTGTTTTGCATAGCTACACATATACAACATATACTGAATTGCTTTATCTTCCCAGTGAGGGTGGGTGACAAGGGAGGAAGGGAATGAATCTGCAATTCAAAGTTTTAAAATCAAATGTGTAAAAATATATAAATACTATTATTAATAATATTTTACATATAATTGAGAAATAAGATATACACGCATTGGGGCACAGAAATTCACCTTGCCACACTGGAAAATTTGAAGGGGGTATGGGAGAAGATGTGGGAGAGAGCAAATGGGATGAGGGTATATCTTGTGGGACTGCTATTCTGGGGTGGGGGGAAGAGAAAAATGAGGAAAAAATTGTAACCCAAATCTGGCAGAAATGAATGATGTAAACCAGAAGTTAATAAAGCATTTGGAAAAAAAACAAACAAACAAACTATTCCTGCTCTCAAGGAGCTCACAGTTTAGTGGGAGAGGCTACATGTAAACAACTATGTGTGAGTTAGATATATGCATAGTAGGAGGTATTGAACCTTCACAATCTGGAAAATCTTTGTAAAAAATTTTGGCCCTCCCTCTCAACAAAGAAGAGTCTGGATTACAATGGTATCAAAAGATAAAATATGTTGATATTATACAATACTGTAAAAAAAAATGACAAATTTGCCACTGATTAACCAAACCGTATCTAATTAACCAATTCTAATATATGAATCTACTGTATCTAAAACTGTTGTCTCATTAGCTTAGTAACACTTAGTGCTAGAGAAATCTTGAATAGCTTTAAAGTAGATAGATAGATAGATAGATAGATAGATAGATAGATAGATAGATACATAGATAGATACATAGATACATAGATACGTAGATACATGGATAGATAAGGGGCTTGAACTATATATTATATATTCATTAGCACTGAGGACTTACTAAATCTTAAATAGTTTAATTTATAATACATATATAATATTTGAAATATGTAATGAATTCATTTATAATTATATTGCTTTGTGTCTAGTAGAAAATAAAATTCAATCAACATTTAAATTCATATATTTTAATTTACACAATTATATGTGTTCATGTGTAACCTAATTTCACCCATGCCCCATTTTAGAAATGAATATATAGATTATCAATGCAGTTAAGTGACTTGAATTATTGTCGAGATTGTTATCACTTGAACTACACTGGTCATAAATAAAAGAATACGCAGAATTCACAAAAAGAAAAGTACATAAGGGAAATATATTTAAATATATGTTTCATAGAAAGTTTTATAGAAATATATTTGAACATTATTTATTTTGACTATGTGTAAGAGAGAAGAATCAAAGGCCCTCCTTTTCCTTTTGTTTTTTTTTTTCAAAAAATAACATTTATAATAAAATTAGAATCTAATGATTATGTTGATAATAAAGCGGCATACTTTTGACAAAATAAAAAATGTCCTTCTCTAATATCTTAAATAGCCTCTATGTAAAATGAAAATGCAATGTTACATGTGAAAAAGATGAGTATTTCCAATAAGATCAAGGTTAAGAAGAATGGTGATTATCATCACTACTATTGGATGTAGTTTTAAAAATGCTAGCTATAAGAAATGAACAAATGTATCTACTTAAATAAGAAAATAACATTTTTTATATCTGCCAATAGAACCCAAGATAGACAATTAAAACTATTTTTAATCTGTAATAGCTTAATAAAAATAGCAGGATATAAAATAAATAGCAGGATATAAAAAATAGCAGGATATAAAATAAATCTATGCTAACAATAATCCTTTCTTTCTATTATCAATAATGCTCAAAAGAAAGAAATAAAAATTATTAAAAACAAATATATAACCCATACAATATTTTAGGCCTACCTATAAATGCACAAAGAGGAACTAAAAAAAAAAACTCCAAAAATTCTTTTTAAATTTTCTATTTTCAAAAAATTATTTCAATTTTTGTTTGAATGATTCTTGATGTCACATCGGGCTATTATCTTCCACTTTCCCAGTTCTAATTGTTTTTAAACAAATGCTTTACTAACTTCTGTTTCACATCATTCATTTCCGCCAGATTTTGAGTTCAATAATTGCCCCCCCATTATTCGCCTACCCAACGTCCCAGAATAGCAGTCCCACAAAATATCGCTTCCTCCAATTTGCTCTCATCCATACCTTCTCCCATACCCCCTTCGACTTTTCCATTAGAGGAAGGTGAATCTTTGTGTACCAATGCCTGCAAATCTTTTCACCCAGTTATAAGCAAAAGAGTATTAATAATAGTATATATATATATATATATATGTATATATATATATATATATATATATATATATATTTGAAACATTTAATGATAAGACCTCGAATTTCAGATCCACTTCCTTCCTCCCTTGTCACCCATTCCCTCTGGGGAGACAAGTAATTCAGTATATGTTGTACATGTCTAGCTATGCAAAACATTATCATAGTAGATATATTGTACAAGGCTGCTTATGATTCCCTCCCACTCATCCCACCCCCCACCTGGTCCATTCCCTACATGATCCTGTCCCTCTTCTATAGTGGGTACTTCCAACCTCCCCTCACCCCAAGGATGCCCTCCCATCCATCATCCCTCCTCTCATCCCCCTTCCCCCTATCCTGCTGCAGGTTGAGATATCCCATTTAGTATGTATGTCATTTTCTCCCTGAACCAAATTCAATGTGAATGTGGTTTTGCCTTTTTAGCCTTCCTATTCTCCCCCTGCCTTGCAACCACTTCCCCTTGCTTCTTCTACATGAGATACTTTACCCTACCCTGTCGCTCCCCATCTCCTCTTGCCACTTTCCTCTCTCACCTCATAATTTCAAGTATTCTCCCTTCCCAACAAATTTAAGCTATGCCCTCCATCCATATATAACTGTAACCATATACACACACATTCACTTATGTATTCATATGATCACACACCTTTCTTCCATTATTTTCATAGTGAGAAAGATATCATCAGTCACAATTATTGTTTTTCCATATAGGGATGTAAATAGTTCAACTTTAATAAGTTCCTTTTGATTTCCTTTCCCTGATTACCTTCTCAGGTATCTCTTGCTTCTTGTGTCTAGATGTCAAATTTTCTATTCAATTCGGTTTTTTTCCTCAAGAATGCTTGAAAGTCCTCTATTCCACAGAATGACCATATTTTCCCCTGAAACAAAATACTCAGTGAATGTTGCAGGGTAGGTGACCCTTGGGTTCATTCCCAGTTCTTTTGCCCTCTGGAATATCATACTCCATGCCCTTCAATCCCTGCCAGGTCCTGTACTATTCTGATTGTGTTTCCACAATATTGAAATTGTTTCTTCCTGGCTGCTTGGAGTACTTTCTCCTTGATCTGGGGATTCTGGAACCTGGCTATAATATTTCTGGGAGTTTTCTTTTTCGGATCTTTTTCAGGAGGTGATCTGTGGATTCTTTCAACCTCTATTTTGCCCTCTGGATCTAAAAGATCAGGGCAATTTTCCTTGAGAATTCTTGAAGGGTGATTTCTAGGTTCTTTCTTTGATCATGGCTTTCAGGTAGTCCAATAATTTTTAAATTGTCTCTCCTGGATCTATTTTCCAGGTCAGTGGTTTTTCCCATGAGATATTTCACATTGCCTTCTAATATTTCATTTGTTTGGATCTGCTTAACAGCATCTTGATTTCTCATTAAGTCATTAGCTTCCATTTGCTCCAGTCTAACTCTGAAAGAATGAATCTCCTCAGTGAACTTTTGAGATTCTTTTTCCATCTGGCAAATTTGACTTTTTAAGGCATTCTTCTCCTCATTGCCCTTTTGGGCCTCCTTTGCCATTTGAGTTAGTCTATTTTTTGAGGTCTTGTTTTCCTCAGTCAGGCTGTTGACCCTCATTTCATACTTTTCCTTCATCCTTCTCATTTCTCTTTCCAATTTTTCCTCCAGTTCTCTTATTTGATTTTTAAAGTCCTTCTTAATTTCCTCTATGGCCTGCACCCCGCTCATGTTTTCCCCTGGGGGTTTTGGAGCAGGACTTCTGACCTCACAGTCCTTTTCCCTCTCTATGCCACCCAAATAGGAGTCTAGTGTTGCATTTTTCTGTTTCCTTTGCCTTGGCATGTTGCCACTTAATTACTTGACTTTTGGGCTTGTTGCCACACTATGGCTTTAAGGCCAGATAGAGGAATTTTCATCTTAAATGTCTGGGGGGCAACTTCTGTTTCTGGCAAGCTGTAAACCCACCCAAGACTTCCACCCTAGATCACAATCCAGATCCAAGGAGGTTAAAGCAAGATTGATTACCCCCCTAGACTGATCGCTGGATCTCCCTACATTTTGCAGGCCAGGAGCTGGAGCTCCCTCTGAAAACTACAAAATGGCGTGTCTCCTCAGGGGCTTCTAGCCCCCAGGGGAGGGATCAGACGCATTCCCCAAATACAGGTCCCAAAGTCCATAGGTCACTAACCTCTTACTTTGTCCTAGGCATGTCTATGATGATAATTCTGGAATTGCCACAGCTGTTGGTGTTATGGGGTCTCTCCAGCCGTGTGCTGGCCCTGCAGCCCTGGGGCTAAAACCTGGGCTCACCAGGACCTGGGCTCTGCTCAGCTTTGCTCCCCGCACTCTGAGTGCTGCCGGCTCCCAGACTGCTTTGCTGGTCCTTCCTGCAGGGCTGCTGGGCTGTCCTCAGTGGGAGGTTAGCTTCTCTGTGTTGTTCTGTGGGTGCTGGGGCTCCAGAGTCCCCTTTTACATAGTTTTGGGGGAATCTGGAGGCAGAGTGGCTTGGATGAGCTGTTTCTACTCCGCCATCTTGGCTCCGCCCCCCCAATTCTAATTTTTAATTAATTGTTTTCTTCAGTTAACTTTTGAATCTCCTTTTCAATTTGATCAATTCTATTTTTTCAGGATTGTTTTTCAGTGTGTTTTTTTTTTTTTTAGTATTTTGTCAAATGGATTTTCAATTTTTTTCTTCTGCCTTTCTTACTTGACTTTTAAAATTTTTCCTGAACTCTTCCCACTAGACTTTTTGGGCTTTAGACCAGTGCTTATTCCATTTTGAGGTTTTGGATTTGGGTATATTGACCATGTCGTTCTCTTCTGAATTTGTGTTTTGATCTTCTCTGACACCAAGATATTTTTCTATGGTGACTGATTTTTTTCCTTGCTTATGTTGCTTCTCTTTTTTTTTTCTGGCTTTACAATGTGATATCTGCTTCTGATGCTCAGGTGATACTGTACCAGACTACTTGTGCTGGGTGCTAGGGGCCTGGTTGCCAGTTTTCTGTGTTGGGGCCTCGGGTGCTGGAAGTTAGATATTTTAAGAATCTGCTAGTTTAAGTGGTGCTGCGTTGAAAGTGGTGTGTTCCTGGTGTTGGCCTTTGCCCTCTCCTCCACCCTGAGTCTCAGTATCTCCCACTGTTCTGCTGAGGTGGGGCTTTCTACTGGCTTGCTGGGATTCCTGTACTAGTCCTGTACTTCACCCACAGAAAGAGGGACCTTTCCTATTAATCCCTCTAGCCTCCTCAGTTAAAAGACTGCCATGCCCTGTCTGTGTTATGGCTCCACAATTCTAGGATTTTTCATGGGGCAATATTCTGTTGATTTTTCAAGGTCAACAATGGAGGATGAGAGAAATGTACTACTTCCTCTGCCATCTTGGTTTTGAGAAGTTTAAATAGGTGATATTCAAACATTTAGTCTGTGGGTTGATTGTCCCAGGAGTAGCTGCTGCTGCTGCTACAGGCCCCATGGCTTAATGTGTTTTTCTTTCACTCATTTCTGCCAGATGCTACTCCTGCAGTGAGAGGTCTAAGAATCACCACTGCTGCTAATAATTCAGTCTGCTGGGGTCTGATCCAGCTTTGCTATGGTACATCTTGTAATGGCAAACACAGAAGTAGTTCACACCTTGTATCAGCTATTGAATTAACACCTTGTTTCTGTTCAAGTTTCTTTTGAGACTTAGTATCAAGTCTGTTAAGAAACAGAATGTGTGAACCCCACAATTTGTGAACCCTAGAACTTGTGAACTCCTGGGGAGGAGCTAATGACCATAGAAGGAGAGCCCTAGGTCTAGAGACAGAAAGAACTGAAAAGAAGATTCTTGTGGTGGCAGAGTCAAAAAGAAGAAAACTTACTCTGTTTGTCTGTCCTGTCTATGTTGATGTTTGTGATACTTTGTACAGAAGCCATGGGACCTTACTGGAAGCCCTGAAAGAGGATTTTCTGGTTGCATGTTTGCAGAAATCCTGGAGGAGTGTTTTGGTGGTCCTGGGACTTTAATAATGATCTTTTGGACTTGTTTGTAAGTCTTCTTTGATTTCCATGTTGATGATTTGTGTTGAGTTCTCAGACTATGTTGTTAGGTCAGAGTTTATTTCACAGGAAGATAGTGAATTGATGATGGTGCTGGCAACGTACATGAATATTATTGTGCCTCTGTCAAGCTTTGTCTTCCAAGAAACAGAACTGTGAAGGACGTAAGGTGGACTGGAAACTGTGAATTTCAGTATGGAACAGGAACTGGATGAAGAACTGGACAAGGAATTGGGAGCTGCCTGTCTTTGAACCCAGGTGATAGTTGGAGCTGGGACCATGGAAGAGCTACCATGGAAACTGAGAGACGGCCTTGAGTCAAGCTGAAAGAAGACTTTAAATGGATACTATGTACTGACTGAGAAGATTATGATTTACTATGACCTAGGGGTGGTTGGCCTGTGGAAGATGTTCCATTACCCCTTAAGAGTTTATGGAGTAGGGACTGACAATTGAATAGTGTCTGATTTCTAACTTAATGTGCCCCATGGGTGGAGGACTTTGATCTTTTGTACTTTGTTATTGAATTATTGTGATACTAAGTGATTAACTGAATAACTTGTTGTATTATGATGAAAAAAAAACAACTATTGGGACCACTGGTGAAAACTATGTGATCATTTCTGTGATAAGTTGTAACATTGTGAATACTGTAGTTTGATATTTTGTGAATGTTTTGCTCTGGTTTGTTACTGAATAAATAGAGAGTTCATCATACTGTATAATCAGAATCTTGAAAACCTGTTCACAGCAGCAATCATTTTGAAAGCTGCTCATGCATGGGTTTACAAGTCTGTGCTGGTGTAGCCTATGCACTAGACTGTACTCCTTTCAGTGGAACAGATTCTTCTTGTCGACCTTTCAGGTTGCCTTAGGTTAAAAATCTGCCACACTCTATCTCTTTGTACATTCTGCCACTCTATATTTTATCCAAATTCTCTTTTAGAGGTATTTGAAGGAGTTTGTTGGAGAGCTTATGGAAGTCCCTACTTTCTCTCTGCCAACTTGGCTCCAACCCCAAAACATTCATGTTTTGAAAATCCAATTATTATACATGAAGATTGATTACTCTGATTAGGCAATACCAATAATAAAATTATAATACTGCCTCTATAAATTTATGAATTCAGTGTTATGCCAATAACTCCACCATAGGATGCCATTATGAAGCAAGTCAGGTAGAATTGTAAGTGAAAAAGATAGTGCCTAGCATAAAACAAGGGTATACATAAAGTCAATCCTTGGAGCCAAAGATGGTCAGAGAGGGTTCTGATAATTTGTTCTTCGTCTTCCATACCAAATAAAAGTCTGGGGGCAACATGAGTCCCCACTCCCAAACAGAATAGAATTCTAACTCTTTGAGGACAGAGGTTATTTCATATTTTTCTTTGGAGTCCCAGCATTATAATTATCAAATAAACAATGTATATTTAAGAAGTGGCATTGGGTAGCTAGGTGATTCAGTGAATAGACCCTGGAGTCAAAGGGACTTGAGTTCAAATCCAGCCTCAGAAATTTGACACAATTACTAGTTGTGTGACCTTGGGCAAGTCACTTAACCCCAATTGCCTTACCTTCTCCCCTTTCCCCCAAAAGAGATGTGGCATAATATATAAGATAAAATGATTGGTCATTTAGCACATGTAATTTACTATTTTAAATATGAATAGAAGACATGTTATAATAGTTTATGAATCTAAATAGTTCTCTAGACTCAAATGTATACCAAATGGAAAAAATTATTAAGTTAATTTTCTTATATATGTATATAATATATTTGTAAATGTTCTATATTGCATATAATAAGATTGTGGAAGTTAGCAGCACATGAACCTTAATCTTTAGTTGTTGTTGTTGTTGTTTTTTAATGAGCTGTTATAATAGTTCAAGCTAATTATAAATCTTGATTATACAGTTTAAACATTTGCAATAGGTGGGTTTTTGTTAATCAGTATTTGCTTATTTACCTGTAGTATTTTTAAATTTATTATTAGGTGATAGTATTTCATAATTATATTTTTCAATTTTCAAAGTTTATTATATTTTTATAAATAATACTAACTGATATTTCTAAAAATTGAAGTGTATTTCTGAATGTGCAATTCACTTCTGAAATTCTTTGTTTCTGTGCCAACTACTTGGTGGTAGTAATATCCTTATTTAAAATAAAAGAAAGAAAGAACTAGCACAGCTAATCAAGGCTCTTGTGTGTCAGATTGTCTACTCCAACTTCACTCATATGAAATACCTAATATTCAAATATTTATGAGCTTTTATATTTAATCACCGAATTATCCATGTAAATTAATAGTTATCTAATTAACAATAACCTGCATATAATATGCTGCTTAATCTGTATTTCTGAGTTGGCTGAAAAATGTATCTAGAGAGGGGATACATTCATTTTTCCTTGTGGGTTTATGCATTTATAATTAAAATGTTTAAATCACATAATGTACATTATCTAAAAGCTTTTGTGCACAAAAATAAGGTTTGTTATTTCAACACTGTCATTTGTAATCTATAAGACAGAATGGCTCATTCCTCAAAGAAAGAGGTTTAAGTTTTGGATATCGGTTTCCTGTGTAACCAAAACAAATTTCGCCATCCTTGGATCATAAGCATTTTCTCCTCAACAAAGTCAAAGGAATATTTTTATCTCATATAAGCTGCAGTCAAGACATTTTCAGTCTTGCTAAATACTGGACCCCATTATTCATTTGCATGGGATTAAATTACTCTTATAAAAAGACCATCAAATTTTCAAAAGAAAAAGAATGTAATCACAAGAGAAGGTATAAAAATAAAATGGATATTATAATGAACAAGACATATTACTGCACATGGAAGGTAGGTTTAACACAAAACATAATTCAATTTATGATGTAGGAACAATTACATAATAATGGAAACTGTAATATTGAAATATGGTATGCAGTGAAAAGACTTTTGTATATGGAATGAGAAAAATTGAATGTTAATCCTCATCCTGTCTCTTATCCTCTGTAAAATCAAAATCATATCACATAACCTTCATAGGTTATGAAGGATAACCTATGAGCTATGCAGGATTCACTTTAAAAAGTGAAAGCTCTATATTATATAGATTGTTATCATCAAATGTGGCCTCAGAAATT
>WOXC01003183.1:0-22909 GCA_011680675.1 Gymnobelideus leadbeateri
CTACCCAGCAAAACTGAGTATTTTGTTTCAGGGGGAAAATATGGTCATTCAGTGGAATAGAGGACTTTCAAGCATTCTTGAGGAAAAAACCAGAATTGAATAGAAAATTTGACATCCAGACACAAGAAGCAAGAGATGCCTGAGAAGGTAATCAGGGAAAAGAAATCAAAAGGAACTTATCAAAGTTGAACTATTTACATTTCTATATGGAAAAACAATAACTGTGAGTGATGATATCTTTCTCACTATGAAAATAATGGAAGAAGCGTGTGTGGTCATATGAATACATATATGAATGTGTGTGTATATGGAAAAAAAAAGAAAGTCACATGTAACGGGGAGTAAACAATTACAACTGAAGGTGGGCTAGGAGAACCCTCTTCTTTAATCACTTTGGAAAGATCATTATGTAACTATCTACTCAGATTTTATTCTAAACTGAGTAATTATCATACATAAATCATTTAGTCCCTTTATATCTCTGATGTCAATCTATAAAATAAGTACACATATTCCTTTCCATTTATGGAAAAAAAATTCAAGATTCATAAAGATGTAGGTGAGCCAGATATGCATCATTCTTATTGGTATGTCTTACTGCATTACGAAATGACAGATAAGCAATTACCTGATTAGCTTAGAAATGATTCTCCCAGGGCATTAGATTAAGGTTATCGGAGGATATCTTTATGTATGTATGTCTTTAGGTATCTTACTTTTCAGGAAATAATACCAGGAAAATAACTTGCTACCAGAAAAGGGAACTCCAAAGTTACTTCCAAAAGTAACTTTGATGTGTAAACAGTGAAAAGATAACTGTCCTAGCAATTAAAAAGAAAGTCTGTCATTTCAATCATCCATCATAGACCTAAAAGGGACACAAAAAGCATGTAGTCTAATTCCCTCCCTTTACAAATGAGAGAACGGAATTGCTGTGTGACCCTATAGAAACCATTTCACCTCTCTTTGCCTTAGTTTCCTCATCTGTTAAATGAGGGCATTTTTATTATTGTTATTGTTGTTACTGTTCTGTTGTGTCTGACTCTACATGATCCCATGGAGTTTGTCTTGGCAAAGATACTGGTACGGTTTGCCATTTCCTTTTCCAATGAGTCCTCATTTTCAGATGAGGAACTAAGGCAAATAGGGGTTAAATGATCTGCCCAGGGTCACACAGCTAGTAAATGTCTGAGGTCAAATTTGAACTTAGATCTTCCTGACTCCATTCACTGTAACACCTATGTGCCCCAAGGGCATTGTACTAGCTCTAATATTTGATAATCAAGATACATTTTAATATGCCCAAAGAGGGAGAATTTAATTCCTAGAACATCAACCACAAAACAATCAAAAGTGAATGTTGCAAAATTACAAAGAATCTCCTTTGCAGACAGAGGTGGGGGACTCATAGGGATGGAACATCATATATATTTTCAGATTTTTTTTTGATGGACCAGTTTTGCTGATTTTTCTCTTCTTCCCCTTTTTCCTTTAAAAAAATGTTTGTTGGCGGAGCCAAGATGGCGGAGTAGAAACAGCTCGTCCTAGCCTCTCTGCCCCCAGATTCTCCACAAACTATGTAAAAAAGGACTCTGAAAAACTTCTGGAGCCCCAGCACCCACAGAACGACACAGAGAAGCTAACCTCCCGCTGAGGACAGCCCAGCACCCTGCAGGAAGGACCAGCGCAGTGATCTGGGAGCCGGCAGCGCGCAGAGCGCAGGAGCCGAGCCGAGCCCAGGTCCACGTGAGCCGAGGTTTTAGCCCCAGGGCGGCAGGGCCAGCAGCCGGCTGGAGGAACCCCAGAACACCAGGGACTGTGGAGATTCCAGAATTATCAACATAGACTTGCCTAGGACAAAGTAAGAGGTTAGTGTCCTATGGACTTTGGGACCTGTATTTGGGGAATGCATCAGCTCCCTCCCCTGGGGACTAGAAGCCGCTGAGGAGACACGCCATTTTGTAGTTTTCAGAGGCATTTCTGGCTCCCAGCCTACAAATCGTGGGGAGATCCAGCGATCAGTCTTGGGGGGTAATCGCTCTTGCTTTAACCTCCCTGGATCTGGATTGTGATCTAGGGTGGAAGTGGTGGGTGGGTTTATAGCTTGCCAGAAACGGAAGTTGCCCCCACACGTTCGGGACGAAAATTCCTCTATCTGGCCTTAAAGCCATAGTGTGGCAACAAGCCCAAAAGTCAAGTAATTAAGTGGCAACATGCAAGGCAAAGGAAACAGAAAAATGCAACCCTAGACTCCTATTTTGGGGGCATAGAGCAGGAAAAGGACTGTGAGGTCAGAAGTCCTGCTCCAAAAGCCCCAGGGGAAAACATGAGCGGGTTGCAGGCCATAGAGGACCTTAAGAAGGACTTCAAAAATCAAATAAGAGAAGTGGAGGAAAAATTGGAAAGAGAAATGAGAAGGATGCAGGAAAAGTATGAAATGAGGGTCAACAACCTGACTGAGGAAAATAACACCTTAAAAAATAGACTGGCAAAGGAGGCCCAAAAGGGCAATGAGGAGAAGAATGCCTTAAAAACCCGAATTTGCCAGATGGAAAAGAATCTCAAAAGCTCACTGAGGAGATTCATTCCTTCAAAGTTAGACTGGAGCAAATGGAAGCTAATGACTTTATGAGAAATCAAGATGCTGTTAAGCAGATCCAAACAAACGAAAGATTAGAAGGCAATGTGAAATATCTCATGGGAAAAACCACTGACCTGGTAAATAGATCCAGGAGAGACAATTTAAAAATTATTGGACTACCTGAAAGCCATGATCAAAGAAAGAACCTAGAAATCACCCTTCAAGAAATTCTCAAGGAAAACTGCCCTGATGTTTTAGATCCAGAGGGCAAAATAGAGGTTGAAAGAATCCACAGATCACCTCCTGAAAAGATCCCAAAAAGAAAACTCCCAGAAATATTATAGCCAGGTTCCAGAATCCCCAGATCAAGGAGAAAATACTACAAGCGGCCAGGAAGAAACAATTTCAATATTGTAGAAACACAATCAGAATAGCCCAGGACCTGGCAGCTTCTACACTGAGGATCGAAGGGCATGGAATATGATATTCCAGAGGGCAAAAGAACTGGGAATGAACCAAGGGTCACCTACCCAGCAAAACTGAGTATTTTGTTTCAGGGGAAAATATGGTCATTCAGTGGAATAGAGGACTTTCAAGCATTCTTGAGGAAAAAACCAGAATTGAATAGAAAATTTGACATCCAGACACAAGAAGGAAGAGATGCCTGAGAAGGTAATCAGGGAAAAGAAATCAAAAAGGAACTT
The DNA here is from genome assembly GCA_011680675.1 of Gymnobelideus leadbeateri. NCBI lineage: Eukaryota > Metazoa > Chordata > Mammalia > Diprotodontia > Petauridae > Gymnobelideus > Gymnobelideus leadbeateri. The sequence goes on from WOXC01003183.1 coordinate 3,286, forward strand.
ATCAAAGTTGAACTATTTACATTCCTATATGGAAAAGCAATAACTGTGACTGAAGATATCTTTCTCACTATGAAAATAATGGAAGAAGGGGGTGTGGTCATATGAATACATATGTGAATGTGTGTGTATATGGTTACAGTTATATATGGATAGGGGGCATAAGTTGAATTTGTTGGGAAGGGAGAATACTCAAGGGATGAAATTATGAGGTGAGAGGAAAGTGGCAAGAGGAGATGGGGAGAGACAGGGTAGGGTAAACTATCCCATGTAGAAGAAGCAAGGGGAAGTGGTTGCAAAGGAGGGGGAGAATAAGGAAGACTAAAAAGGCAAAACCACATTCACATTGAATTTGGTTCAGGGAGAAAATGTAATACATACTAAATGGGATATCTCAACCTACAGCAGGATAGGGGGAAGGGGGACGAGAGGAGGGATGATGGATGGGAGGGCATCCTTGGGGTGAGGGGAGGTTGGAAGTACCCACTATAGAAGAGGGACAGGATCATGTAGGGAATGGACCAGGTGGGGAGTGGGATGAGTGGGAGGGAATTATAAGCAGCCTTGTACAATATATCTACTATGATAATGTTTTGCATAGCTAGACATGTACAACATATACTGAATTACTTATCTCCCCAGAGGGAATGGGTGACAAGGGAGGAAGGAAATGGATCTGAAATTCAAGGTCTTCAGATTAAATGTTTCAAATATATATATAAATACTATTATTAATACTCTTTTGCTTGTAATAGGGAGATAAGATGTGCAGGCATTGGGACACAAGATTCATCTTCCTCCAATGGAAAAGTCAAAGGGGGTATGGGAGAAGGTATGGGAGAGAGCAGATTGGAGGAAGCGATATCTTGTGGGACTGCTATTCTGGGAGGTTGGGTAGGGGAATAATGGGGGGAAAATGATTGTAACTCAAAATCTGGCGGAAATGAATGATGTAAAACAGAAGTTAATAAAGTATTAAAAAAAAAATGTTTGTTGGGGTGGCTAGGTGGCGCAGTGAATAGAGCACCATCCCCGGAGTCAGGAGGACCTGAGTTCAAATCCTGCCTCAGACACAACACAAAAACTAGCCATGTGACCTTGGGCAAGTCACTTAACCTCAACTGCCCTACCTTCCCCCCTCCAAAAAGCAAAAAAAAAAAAATGTTTGTTATATGGGATGACTCCCTGAGGGAAAAAAAAGTGGAGAGACCTAGGGGAAAATTTAGGCTATGTTAAAACAAAAGAGATCAATAAAATTTATTTTTTTAAAAAAAGAATTTAGTTCCTTTTAGTGCAACAAAAGAAATAAATATTTTTCTACCTACTCATTAAAGTCCAAAATTACCTAACGCCCACCTTTAACAAACTAATTAATTTCATCTTCATACTTGTGTTTCTACTGTCAACTGAAAATTTGTATGTGCTCAAACTAAGGGTGTTATGTTAGGTCTCTTTACAAACATATTAATTTATATGCTTAAACTGTTGTTTCCTAGTCATTATTTTCTGTTGGGAAGAGAAAATATACTTATATTTCACAGTAATGTATAAATTGTAGAAAGCTAACAGAAGGGCCCCATTCTCAGATAAATTTCCAAAAAACTTAAATCAGGAAAGCAGAGATAAATTATTAACTAATCAATAATTAATAAAACTATTAAATAATTTAACAAATTATTCTACTTCACAATAAAAACAGTGAAGAACCTAACAAACAAAAAAAAAGAATCAGTCAACCAAAATCAAGAGAATGAAAAAAAGAAGAAAATATAAAATACTTCACTGGAAAAAACAAATGACCTGGAAAACAGATCTAAGAGAGATAAAGAATTACTGGACTACCTGAAAGTCATGATCAAAAAAAGAACCTGGACATAATTTTTCAAGAAATTATCAAGGATAACTGCCCTGAGATCCTAGAAGCAGGAGGTGAAAAGTCATTGAAAGTCCACCAATCACCTCCTGAAAGAGACCCCAAAATGAAAATTCCAAGAAATATTGAAACCAAATTCCAGAACTATCAGGTCAAGGATAAAATACTGCAAGTGACCAGAAAGAAACAATTCAAATGTCAAGGATGGGCATACCCTCAATTTCCAGTTCTTGCCCACCACAAAAAGAGTTGCTACAAATATTTTTATACCTTTGGTCCTTTTCACATTTTTATAATCTTTTTGGGATATAGCCCTAAAAATGGGATTGCAGGGTTGAACAATATGCACATATTTACAGCCCTTTGGCCATAGTTCCAAATTGTGTGAAAAGTTTTTTGTAATTGTGTTCATATAGTTCTTGGGTTTGTCTTGGCAAGAAGACTTCAAAATATTTTATAATGTCTATAGTAACTTTAAATGTAATTTCTCTATCTATCACTCTCTGTTTCTGGTTTCTGTTAATATTGTTATTGATATGATCAATTATGCCCACAACTTTTCTAACACTGAGCCAGCATTGCATTCTTGCTACCTCAGTAAAGTCTATTATTCTCCTGATAAGTTGCTGTAATGTTTCTGCTAAAATTGTTTAAATTTTTTGCACCTATATTCATTAGGGAAATTGGTCTATAACTTTCTTTCTCAGTTTTGACTCTTCCCAGTTTAGGTATCAATTTATATCATAAAAAGAATTTGATAGGACTCCATCTTCACCTATTTCCCCAAATAGTCTATATTAGAATTAATTGTTCTAGAAATGTTTGATAAAATATGCTTGTACATACATCTGCCTCTGGAGTTTTTTCCTAGGGAGTTCATTGATGGCTTTTTCAATTTTTTTTTTCTGAGATTGGGCTATCTAAGTACTTCTGTCAATCTGGGCAATTTATATTTTTGTAAATATTCATTCACTTCACTAAGATGATCAATTTTTTGGCATACAGTTAGTTTCTAATTATTGTTTTAATTTCCTCTACATTGGTGTTTAATTTGCTCTTTTGATACTGGTACTTTAGTTTACTTGTTTCAAACGTGTTTCTTGTAAACAAAATATTGTAGGATTGTGCTTTTTAATCCACTCTGCTATCTACTTCCATTTTATGGGAAAGTTCATCCCATTCACATTCACAGTTATGATTTCTATTTGTGTAGACATCTGGAGAATGTGTAGTTTTAAAAATTCATTTGATAAGATTTTGAGTTACAAAATTTCTCCCCATCTCTCCCCTACCCCCACCCAAAGATAGCAATCATACTGAATACCCCTTCCCCCAATCTGTTCTCTCTTATATCCTCTCCCACTCCCCCTTCTGTCTTGTAAGGTAAGATGGATTTCTATACCCCATTGCATGTATATCTTATTTCCTGGTTGCACGTAAAAACAATTTTTAATATTAGTTTTTAAAACTTTGATTTGCAGATCATTTCCCTTCTTCCCTCCTCAACCACACCTCCACTGGGAAGACAAACAGTTCAATATAGATTGCACATGTGTAGTTACACAAAACATTTCCATAGTAGTTATATTGTGAAAGACTAACTATATTTCCCTCCATCTTATCCTGTCCCCCATTTATTCTATTTTCTCCTCTGATCCTGTCCCTTTTCAAAAGTTTTTGCTTCTAACTACTCTCTCCCCCAATCTTCCCTCCCTTCTGTCATCCCCCCTCTAATGCTCTTCCCCCCTACATTCCTGTAGGGTAAGATAACCAATTGTGTGTGTATGTTATTCCCTCTTTAAGTCAAATCCAATGAGGGTAAGGTTGACTCATTCCCTTTCACCTTTCTGCTAATCCTCTCCATTGTAACAGTTTTCTCTAGCCTCTTTAATGTGATATAATTTACCCTAGTCTATCTCTCCCTTTCTCCATCTCCTAATATATTCCTCTCTCACCTATAAATTTTATTTTTAGATACCATCTCTTCATACCCAACTCATCCTGTTCCCTCTATGTATACACACACACATATACACACTCCTATACATACATATATATGAATACATACATTATATACATATTCCTTTCAACTATCCTCATATTGAGAAAAGTGTTATGAGATACAATGATTATTTTTCCATGTAGGAATGTAAATAGTTCAACTTTAATAGTTTCCTTATGATTTCTTTTTCCTGTTTTTCTTTTCAGGCTTCTCTTGCTTCTTGCATTTGAAAGTCAAATTCATTCATTTATTTATTTATTATTTATAAACTTATTTAGTCATTCATTCATACATTCATTTTTCTATCTATCTATCTATCCATATGATTTGAAGCCTTATCAAAGATGGACCTCTCAGAAGCATAGACAAAACATTTCCTTAGGAAATTGGGTGGTAGAGAGGTTCTTTGAATGTCAGAATCTTTTATTTTTTGTGCTTGTATCCCCAGTGCCTAGCACACTGTAGTTATTTAATAAATACATATGAAAATAAAATGAAAACAGAATATCCTTCTCTCCCCCAACCTCAGCCTAACATTCTCTGTCTGACAAATATTTACACACTCAGTGGGAAAGTAGAACTTTATAGAATTTATATGTGAAACATCCACACAGAAGAGACATACAGGAGGACAATTTGTGACTCGGGTATACATATGAAGGAACAACTCATGTCTTCAATCAACACTGTGGGACTGCCAAAGTGTTCTACCAATATGGTTATGTAGCTGCAAAAATCTGTTTCCTACTAGGCCTTTAACTGCTACTTCTGTGATACTTTCTGTCAAACACTGTCAGGATTCTGCCCACTCCCACTTGTTATCCATTTCAGTTATTTTAGATCACTTAATATACTGAAGCAATATCTACTATGGATCTTGTGATCATAGCTGTTTCACCTTTTCTTTTAGCAATCTTTGCCATCCAATCAGTGTGTGCATGCATGCATGCATATGTGTATGTGTGTGTGTGTGTGTGTGTGTGTTTGTGTGAGAGAGAGATAGAGAGAGACAGAGACAGAGTGAGAAAGAAACAGAGAAAGAGAGGTGTTTAATAAACCCTTACCCTTCAGAGAAATGTCTATATATTTTTCGGGTCTCTCAACTTCCTTCTTTGCCACAGGTCTTTATCTGGGGTGTTATTAAAAAAAAAAAAAACTTTAAAAAATTTTCTTTTCCAGGTTCTCTCCCTCCACTTTCACTCTGACCTTTCTCATTGAGAAGACAAAAATATGATGCCTATTACATACAATGAAGTCATGCAAAAGATATTTGTGCTTTATCTATGTTTTGAAAAAAAAGTAAAAGAAAAAATATATTTTAACCTTTATTCTGAGTTCATAAGTTCTCTATCTGAAGATGGATAGCATATTTACATTGTGAGTCCTTTGGTGTTTTGATATGTCAATCCTAAGCCTTTCACAGTTTATTATTATTGCAGTATTTCTGTCACTGTGTAGATTGTTCTTTTGGTTCTCTTCACTTGAATTTGCACAGCTCATGTAAGTCTTCTTGGGGTTTTTATGAAATCATGTCCTTTATGGTTTCTTAAAGCAAAATTGTATTCCATAATATTCTTATACCATAACTCGTTAAGCCATTCTATTCAAGTTTACTCTTTAAACATTCCTTAGAATTCTTTGGTTAATGGTGTCTCCTTGTCTTCTGATGTCTTCACTGAGTCTCTCAATTTAACTGTCACATAAATTGGGACTTATCATCAATGATACAAATAATTCTAAGGATTTTCTTCCTCAATCAGAAGAGACATTGAGAAACACTATGTTAAAATGTTTTAACCTCATCCCAGCATTCTTCTGTTCTATGAACAGTTCCCTGTGTATATTCTCAAGCATCTCTTGCTTATTGTGTCTGAATGTCAAATTTTCTATTCAACTGTTTTTTTTTCATCAAGAATGCTTGAAAGTCCTCTATTCCACTGAATGACCATATTTTCCTCTGAAACATGATACTCAGTTTTGCTGGGTAGGTGATTCTTGGTTTTAATCCCAGCTCCTTTGCCCTTCAGAATATCATATTCCAAGTCCTTCAATCCCTAAATGTAGAAGGTGCCAGATCCTGCACTATCCTGATTGTGTTTCCACAGTATTCAAATTGTTTCTTCCTGGATGCTTATAATATTTTCTCCTTGATCTGGGAATTCTGGAACCTTGCTATAATATTCCTAGGAGTTTTCTTTTTGGGATCTTTTTCAGGGGGCGATTGGTGGATTCTTTCAACCTCTATTTTGCCCTCTGGTTCTAAAACATCAGGGCAATTTTCCTTGAGAATTTCTTGAAGGATGATTCCTAGGTTCTTTCTTTGATCAAGGTTTTCAGGTAGTCCAGTAATTTTTAGATTGTCTCTCCTGGATCTATTTTCCAGGTCAGTGGTTTTTCCCATGAGATATTTCACATTGCCTTCTATTCTTTCATTTGTTTGGATCTGTTTAACAGCATCTTGATTTCTCATAAAGTCACTAGCTACCATTTGCTTCAGTCCAATTCTGAAGGAATGATTCTCCTCAGTGAGCTTTTGAGATTCTTTTTCCATCTGGCAAATTGGGCTTTTTAAGCCATTCTTCTCATTGCCTTTTTGAGCCTCTTTTGCCATTTGAGTTAGTCTATTTTTAAGGTGTTATTTTCCTCAGTCAGGCTGTTGACTCTCATTTCATACTTTTCTTGCATCTTTTTATTTTATTTTTTTATTTTTTATTTTTTAATTTTTTTTGCTTTTTGGAGGGCAATTGGGGTTAAGTAACTTGCCCAAGGTCACACAGCTAGGTTTTTGTTTGTGTGTGTTGTGTCTGAGGCTGGATCCGAACTCAGGTCCTTCTGACTCCAGGGTCAGCACTCTACTCACTGCGCCACCTAGCCGTCCCCTCTTGCATCTTTTTAATTTCTCTTTTCATTTTTTCCTCAACTTCTCTTACCTGCTCCTTAAGGTCCTCTATAGCCTGTAACATCTCATATTTTCATTTGGGGCTTTTGGTGCATGAGTTCTGACCTCCAAGTCCTCTTCCTGTTCTATGCTTCAATCTTCTTTGCCCCCCAAATAGGAGTCTAATGTGAATTTATCTGTTTATTTTGTTTTCTTTGCCTAGGCATGTTGCCTCTCGATTACTTGATGTGGGCTTTTTGCGACAGTAGTACTCTGCCACCAGACAGGGGAGCATCCATCCCAAATGCTGGGGTTTTCTCAGCTGCCAGAGGTATCAGTTGGGTGCCCTCTCTGAAGCCTTCACATGCTCTGGCAATCTGGTCATACCAAAACCTCCACCCCAGACTGCAATCCAGATCCAAGAAGGTTAAAGCAAGAGTGATTACCCCCCCCACCCCGACCAGGCTGATCAACAGATCCCCCTACAGTCCACAGGCCAGGAACTGAAACTGTAACATGGTGGGCTGTGCATGGCTCCTCAGTTGCTTCTTGCCCCCAGGGAAGGAGCCTGATGTGTTCTCCGCACTAGTCTGCACTGACATACTGCACTGACCTCTCATTTTGTCACTGGCATCTATGTGTTGATAATTCTGGAAATGCCACAGCTGCTGGTGTTCTGGAGTCCCTCCAGTAGGTTGCTGGTCCAGCAGCTCTGGGGCTAAAACCTCTGACTCATGTGGGCCTGGGCTCAGCTCCCAGAGTACTGTGCTGGCTGTTCCCTGCCCATCTGCCGGGATTTCTTCAGGGGAAAGTTAGCTTCTCTTTGTCATTTTGTGGTTTTTATAGGTCCAGAGTTTGTTCATAATCCCCTTTCACATAAATTTGGAAGTGGTGGCAGCTAGAGATGCACAGAAATGCTGTTACTACTCTGCCATCTTGACTCAGCCCGAATTCAGTCTATATTGTAAAGCAACAGTTATCAAAACTATTTGGTACTGGCTGAGGAATAGAGTAGTGGTTCAATGGAATAGATTGGGTATACAAGACTCAGCAGTCAATGACTATAGTAATTTACTGTTTGATAAACCCACACATCCCAGTTTTCAGATTAAGAACTATTTGCCAAAAACTGCTGGGAAAACTGAAATATAGCCTGGCAGAAACTGGGCATAGACCAATATATTACACCATATACCAAAATCATGTCTAGATGGGTGCATGATCTAGGTATAAAGGATGATAGTGTAAGAAATCTGGGAGAGCAAGTAATAGTTTGGCTGTCAGATTTATGGAGAATGGAAGATTTTATGGTGAGACAACAGGTAGAGAGCATTATAAAATGCAAAATGGATAACTTTGATTACATTAAATTGAAAAGTTTCTGTACAAATAAAGCCAATTTAACCAAGATTAAGAATGAAGTGGAAAATTAGGGAAGAATTGTTACAACCAGTATCTCTGATAAAGGTCTCACTTCTAAAACATACAAAGAATGGAGTCAAATCTATAAGAATGCAATTCATTCCCCAATTGATAAATAGTCAAAGGATATGAACAGGCAATTTTCACAGCAAGAAATTAAAAATATATTTAAGCATATGAAAAAATGCTCTAAATCATCATTGATCAGAGAAACGCAAATGAAAACAACTCTGAGGTATCACATCTCAATGGCCAGATTGGCTAAGATGACAAAACATGAAAATGATAAATACTGGAGAAGATGTGGAAAAGTTGTAACACTAATACATTGTTGGTGGAGTTGTTAACTGATAAAATCATTGTAGAGAGCAATCTGGAACTATACCCAAAGGGCTATATGTAAATTCCATACCTTTTGACCCAGCAATACCACTTCTAGGGTTGTATACCACAGAGATCATAGAATTGGGAAGACAACCTGCATGTACAACAGTATTTATAGCAGTTCTAGTTATGGTTGACAAAGAATTAGAGATCAAGGGGATACCCATCAATTGGGGAATGTCTCAACAAGTTGTGGTATATGAATGTAATACTATTGTGGTATAAGAAATGAGGAGCAGATGGACTTTATAATAACCTAGAGAGACTTATATAAAGTTATGTTGAATGAGAAAAGCAGAACCAGGAGAAATTTGTACACAATTATAGATACAAAATGTATATATGACAACTAACTTTGATAGACTGGGCTCCTCTCAGCAATTTAAGGTTATAAGACCACTCCAAAAGACTCATGATGGAAAGAGATGTCCACATCCAGGGAAAGAAGTACAGAATCTGAATGCAGATTGTAGCAAAGTACTTGCTCTCTTTCTTTTTCTTGTTTTGTTTTATCTGCTCTTTCCCATTGTTCATTACATTGCTTATTACCCTTCTTTACAGCCTGACTAATGTTTAATGTGAAGGTATTTGTAGATCCTATATTTGATTGCATGCTGCCATGGGAGAGGGGTAGGAGAGAGTGGGTGAGAAAATTTGAAACTTAATGGATGGTGGAACTGAATGTTGTAAACATAGTAAATAAATAATAATAATTTTTTTATTTTCGCTTTTTGAGAGGGAGGGTAGGGCAATTGGAATTAAGTGACTTGCCCAAGGTCACACAGCTAGTAAGTGTTATGTGTCTAAGACCGGATTTGAACTCAGGTCCTTTTGACTATAGGGCTGGTACTCTATTCACTGTGTCACCTAGCTGCCCCATAAATTAATTTAAAAAAAAGAAAAGTTTTTTTTTTCTAAACAAAGCCAATGTAACCAAAATTAGGAGGGAAGCAGGAAACTGGGAAATGATTTTTACAACCAATGTCTCTAATAAATGTCTGTTTCCTAAAATATACAGAAATCTGAGTTAAACATATAAGAATCCAAGTCATTTCCAATTTAAGAAAAGGTCAGAGAAAATGAACAGGCAGTTTTCAGAGGAAGAAATTAACGGGATCTATGAGCATATGAAAAAAATGCTCTAAATCACTATTGATTAGAGAAATGCAAATCAAAACAACTCTGAGGTACCACATCTTGCCTGTAAGATTGGCTAACATGACAAATGAGAAAAACAATAAATGCTGGAGAAGCTGTGGGAAAATTGGAATGATATAGCATTGTAGGTGGAGTTGTGAACTGATCCAACCATTCTGGAGAGCAATCTGGAATTATGCCCAAAGAGCTCTAAAACGTTGCGTACCCTTTGACCTGAACATACCACTTGTAGGGCTATGTCCCAAAGAGATCATACAAGTGGGAAAAATACCTGTATGTACAAAAATATTTATAGCAGTTCTTTTTGTGGTGGCAAGTAATTGGAAATCAAGGGATGCCCACCAATTAAAGAATGGCTAAACAAATTGTTGTATATGAATGTGATGGAATACTATTCTGCTATAAGGAATGAGGAGCAGATGGACTTCGTCATAATCTGGAGAGTCTTATATAAATTTATGTTGAATGAGGGGAACCAAACTGAGAGAATATTGTACACAAATATATACATTGTATCTCTGATGAGAAACTTCCATAAACAGGGCTCCTGTCTGCAATGGAAGGCTATAAGGCAAGTCAAAAGTACTCATTATGGAAAGTACTATCCATATCCAGATAAAGAACTACAGAGGCTGAATGCAGATTGAAGCAAACTATTTGCTCTCTTTTTTGTTTTGTTTTGTTCTTTTTTTCTCATTCATTTCATTGGTTATAATCCTTCTTTACAGCTTGACTAATGTTTAATGTGAAGGTATTTATAGAATGTATATTGGTTTGCATACTGCCATAGTGGGTGAAGGGGGAAGAGAGAGAAGGGGAGAAAACTTGGAACTCCAAAGTTTGTTGAACTGAATATTGTAAACTAAAAGTAAATAAGCAAGCAAGCAAACAGAAAACAAACAAATAAGTAAAAGAAAGTTTTTATATCCTCTATTTCATTGAATTTCAGTTTTTCACCTGGAGTTTTATACTCAGTTTTTCTGGGTAGGTGATTCTTGGCTTTAATACTAGCTCCTTTGGCCTCTGGGATATCATATTCCAGGCCTTCTGATCCCTTAATGCAGAAGCCACTAAATCCTGTGTTATCCTGATTGTATTTCCATAACATGGGAATTCTTTCTTTCTGCCTCCTTGCAATATTTCTCCTTGACCTGGGAACTCTGAAATTTGGCTACAATATTCCTAGGTGTTTTCATTTTGGAATCTCCTTCAGGAAGTGATCAGTGGGTCCTTTCAATTTCTATTTTTTCTTCCGGTAATAGAATAAAATATCTAGGATATTAGGGCAGTTTTCCTTGACAGTTTCTTGAAAGATGATGTCTAGGCTCTTTTTTTGATCATGGATTTCAGGTAATACAGAGATTTCAAAATTATCTCTCCTGGATCTCTTTTTTAAGTTTGTTGTTTTTCCAGTGAGATATCTAACATTGTCTTCTATTTTTTATTGTTCTAATTTTGTTTTATAATTTCTTGAGTTCTCAGAAAGTCATTAGCTTTCATTTGAACCATTCTAATGTTGAAGGATTTATTTTCTTCAGTGAACTTTTGAATCCCTTTACCATGTGCCCATATCTTCTTTTTAAGGCATTCTTATCCTCATTGACTTTTTGGACTTATTTTGCCATTAGTGTTAGTCTATTTTTTAAGGTGTTATTTTCTTCAGTATTTTTGGGGTTTCCTTTAGGAAGCTGTTGACTTGTTTTTCATGATTTTCTTTCATCACTCTCATTTATCTTCCTAATTTTTCCTCCTATTACTTTACTGGATTTTCAAAATTCTTTTTGACCTCTTCCATGACCTAGGACCAAGTCATATTTTTTTTTGGAGGTTTTAGATGTAGGAACTTTGACTTTATTGTATTTTTCTTATTATACATTTTGATCTTCCTTGTCACTAAAATAAGACTATAAAGTCTGATTTTCTCCCCTCTGTTTGCTAATTTTCCCACCCACTTACTTGACTTTTTAGCTCATTGATAAAGTAGGAGGCTGTATTGTCCCAGGTTTTAGGGATTTTGTGCATCTGTTTTGAGAAATATTTCTAGGGACCTGTAAATTTTCAGTTCTTCCAAGGTGATATGATTATTCTTTTCCTGTCCTGTGCTCTGGTCTTTGAATGACCACAGTCACTCTCTTCTGCCTTGGAACTGTGAGAAATCCCCCTCCACCACAGCCATAAGTTACATTATGCTTGCATTCCTCCTCACCTCAGGACGACCACCCAGGACTCTGATGCAGATCCAAGTATGGGCCATGAAAGAAGATCTTGCCTCAGTGCCAGAAAAGAGATCCTTGAAATCCTCCTCTGATAATCCACTTGATCCCCCCACTATCTGTGGACTGACAGCTCTAGAAGCAGCCACTGCCACAGCCTCCAGCTCTACCGAACACCCCTGTCTGGGACTAAGACTGGAATGTGCTTCTCTTTCACTGAGATCCAACAGAACTTTCCTACTGTTCTTCTAAACTTTCTTTGGCATTTGTGCACTGAGAAGTTTGGAAACCATAACATCTAATAGTGATTCGATGCCCTGAGGCCTACTCCAAGTTTGCTGCAGCCTGTCTGTGCCAGTGTGACTCACACTGGACCACATTCTTCTTTCAGACTGGGGAAACAGATCTTTCCTGTCAACCTTGCAGGTTGTCTTGGGCTGGAAACTTGTTTCACTTTACCATTTTTTGGTTTCTGTGGTCTAGAATTTGTTTAGAGTCATCTTTTACAGGTATTTGGAGGAATTTTGCCAGAGACCACAAGCAAGTCTCTGCTTTTACTCCGCCCTCTTGGTTATGCCCCAACCTTGTGAATTTGTAAGGTATCAGGATTTTCCTGAATGGTTCAAGAGAGAAATAAGAATTGTGCCAATGGAATTAAGAGCCTGCATTGTATAAATAATTTGCAGAATAGAACAACTGGAACCCACTGTGGTAAATCTCACAAGAGAAATAAAAGAGAGAACATAGAGTGTGGCTCTTTCTTTCACATCTCCACAATAGTGATGTGATTTAATTTCATGTGTATTTTGGGATTGACTAAGCAGATATGACACTTCTGGCCATTCATAGAAGCTAATTTGATAAATTTTTCTCTTGAAAAGTTATTCTGGATGCATGAAACCTAATGCATGTTTCCCATCTTGGTCTCTGAGAAGAAAACAGCTTTAGGTATATGAATCAATTAATCATTTTACTGGGTTTGGTTTCCAAATATCTCTGACCCAGTGAGATTGTTGGATGTCTGTTACCTGTAATTGAGTATTATAGTGCTGATATATCTAATGTGCATGGTCTCTTTAAGAAGCCAAATGCATTTTTGTCATTGTGTTTTTCAAGTTGTAATGATAACCTTTTGGAAGTATGACCAGGTAAGCAGAGCTCTTCTTTTAAACAATCATTTACTTCTGTTTTGTGAAAATGTTTTAGCCTTACTAGAAGTCCTGTATTCTGTGAGTCTTCTAGACTGTGGGATTGTATTGTCTGGATTATAGTTGTTGTTCATTCTTTGTTTTTGAAGAGGACTAATGATGTCACAAGGCAATATCTTGACTTGTTTGCGATTTGGATTTAAGTGAGACAGAGCTGAGAAAACTCTCAGTCTTACTCTCTCTTCCAGAGTCCTAGAATGCCAGTGGCAAAATAAAAGTTAAGACAACTGATGATGTCCTGAGATGTATTGGATAACCTTAGTATTTTTGATAACTGACTAAACTCTAAGCTTCAAAGCACCTGCTTCAGTTGCCTTCATGGTATTTGGAAGTAAATTATTCTCACCCAACAATTCTACTGGGGGAATTTTCACATGCTTTGGGGATTTAGCCCACTAACTCACTGATAGGTTTGAGACTGGAACAGGTTGGGTTTTGTTTTGTTTTGTTTTGTTTTGTTTTTTTGGTCTGTGTACACCTTTAGGAAACATTCTTTCTGTGAATAAATCCTTCATAATCTCTCATAAGGAAATCTTCCCTGAGGACAGTGGGTTGAAAGAGCTTCCCCCTAGGCAGATTTTAGGCTTTGTTATGCCCATGCTACCATCTGCACAAAAACATATCCTCCTTCAGAATCTCTACTGTAAATCTCCTGGGGAAAAGAAGATCACTGACAAAGGGTGTATTAGAGCTCAGGACTTGGTCTAAGTGGGTTTTTGATTGCAGTTCTATCACTGTGGTATTATAACTACTACTATAATAATAGCACTATGATATAGTCCAGCACACAATCTCCCTCCTCCAGAGCATTCCTTCCAAAGTCTTCAGGAGGCTCAAGATTATTTATTAACCAGGCCTTCTATTTATTAACTACACTGAAGAGAGAAGAAGAGAGCAGCAGAAGTAAGAGGTGGAAATATAATTCCATGAGTTTTCTACAGGAAGGGATGTAGAGGAGTAATGATCACTGCAACTCCCTTAGGATCCTTGGCTGGTGTTCACTCTAGCAGGGAGGGTAAATAAAATTACAGATGTTTATTCTGGTTATGATATTCTGTGGTTTTTACTGTTTTGCTTCATCATAGTGTCTGTGTCTGATTTGGACTCCAAATCTGTCAGGATGAGTCATGTGACTTTGCTGCTCAGTCCTGTTCCTGAGAACTGAGCTATTTTGCAGGGTCCCTTACTTAGCATCAGTGGGGCAGTTGATGTTGATCTGGTAGATAAGGATGGATGGTATCTGAGAGCTCAGGGCATTGAATCACTATTAGCCATTATGGTTTCTGAACTTCTCAACGCACAAACACCAAAGAAAGTTTAGAAGGACAGTAGGAAAGTTCTGTTGGATCTCAGTGAAAGAGAAGCACATTCCAGTCTTAGTCCCAGGCAGGGGTGTTCAGTAGAGCTGGAGGCTGTGGCAGTGGCTGCTTCTGGAGCTCTCAGATATGACAGGAGAGAGGATTCATCTTGACTAGTCATTGCTAGTCATCTTGACATAAAACATAAAACTTGCCACTGTACTTCGATGACTCTGGAAGAAAGAGTGAGGTTGACAACTTTTCACAACTCTGTCTCCCTTAAATCCAATTCATGAACAAGTCAATACTCACCTAGTGATGTCCTCTTCAGAATGAAGGATGAACAACAACTAAACACTTACCAAATGAAAAGTCTATATGATACACTCTTAGCAAAGATAAACATGGCATTTTTCCTGACATTAAGGAACCTGCATTACCTTGTAGGGATAACAACATGAACATAGAGAAGTAAATACCATGTAATTTGAAAAGCAAGTCCTAATATACAATTATGGATAGGTGTTAGCGAGGAAACTATATGAAAGATAGTTCACATGAATTGAACCTTGAAGTCACTCAAATTCTGAGAGGGAGAAGAAGGAGGTGGAGCCTGACTTGAACTTTGAAGGGGACTAAATCGTTAGATTTAGAATATGAGAATTTGAGTCTGAATTTTACTAGTGGTTCTAAATTCCCACTGAATTTAAATTTAAGATATTTATGGCTTTTAGGGATGGCTAGGTGGTAGAATGGTTAGAGCACTGAGCCTGGAGACAGGAATATATGAGTTCAAACTTAGCCTCACATACTTACTAGTTGTGAGACCTTGAGTGAGTCATTTAATCCCTATTTGCCTCAGTTTCTCATCTGTAAAATGAGGATACACTCAGAGAAGGAAATGGGAAGAAGTATCCAGTATTCCAGTATCTTTGCCAAGGAAACACCATGCCCAAAATTAGAAGAATGGCAGGAAACTGGAAAAATTTACAGCAAGTTTATCTGATAACAATCTCACTTTTGAAATACATAGATAACTGAGCTAAGTTTGTAAAATAGGAGGCAACCTCCCATTGATAAATGGTCAAAGGATCTAAAATGGTAGAGGAAGAAATTTGAGCTATCAGTAGTCACATAAAAATGCTCTAAATCACTAATAATTAAAGAAATGCAAATTAAGGTTACCACCTCACATCTGTGAGAGACACCTAACATGACAGAAAAGGAAAATAACAAATGCTGGAAGGGATGTGAGAAAATGAATATACTAAAGCAATTGGTGGAACTGTGAACTAGTCTGACCATTCTGGAGAGAAAAATATGGAACTATGCCCAAAGAGCCACAAAACTCTGCATGCCTTTTGACCCTGCAATAGCACTATTAGTGTTTTATCTCCTTATCCAAGGAGAAAGGAAAATAACCCATATGTACACAAATATTTGTAGCAGTGCTTTCTGTGTTAGCAACGAATTGGAAACTGAGGGGATGTCAATCAATTAGGGAATGGCTGAATAAATTATGGCATATGAATATGATGGAATACTATTTTGTTATAAGAAAAAAATTAAAGGTATGGTTTGCAAAAAACCTGGGAAGACTCAAATGAAATGACGCAAAGTGAAGTGAGTAGAACTAGGAGAATCATCTACATAGTAATAGCTATTTGCAAGGAAAAAAAAAACTGTGAAAGAAGTAGTAACTCTGATCACTACAATGATTCACCAGAACTCCAAAGGATGGACTCATGATTTAAAATCCTCTCCACCTGCAGATAGAGAAGTAATGAAGTCAGACTGAAGCCATTTTTCATTTTCTTTTCTTTTTTAGAACATGGCTTCTGTAGAAATAGGTTTTGCATGACTACATATGTATTTTTGATAACATATTTCTTGCCTTTTTAACAGGTGGTTAGAAATAAAGGAATAAGGAAAAGAATGCAGAAATAAAAATAAAATAAAAATTAAAATGGGGATAATATTTGAAGGACATATTAAGGTTATTCTTAAGATCAAATTAAATAATTTGATGTGGTATGATGTGTTATGATGATGTATCAAATTAAATAATTTGATATGGTGTGAGAAGACGGTCTTAGTGTTGAGTCTGTGATATGCAGAAAATTTTTTTGTCAAAGGCTTTTTTGTCACATTTCTGCAGGATTATTTTTCCAGTTTTCCTAATAGTTTCTTACTCCAGTAATAGGAATCTTTGGATTTAATCAAACTAAGCTACTATGCTCATTTGTTTTCATAGATTTTGTACCTAATTGTTGTACTCACATTTGATAACCTAAATGTACTTAATTTGTTCTACCGATCGACCTATTTATTTCTAACCCAATACCCAAGTGTTTCAATGATTATGTAGTATTACTTAAGATCTAGTACTTTTAGGCTTCTTCTTTCCCTCTGTTTTCATTAATTTCCTTGAGATTATTGATGTTTTGTTCCTTTAAGTGAATTTAGTTATTTTTTCCAGTTCTGTTAAGAAATTATTTGATAACCCCAGTTTTTGGAATAAGAATGCACTATTTGACAAAAACTGCTGGGAAAACTGGAATACAGTATGGCAGAAACTGGGCATAGATCACTATCTAACACCATATACCAAAATCAAGTCTAAATGGGTGCATGATCTAGGTATAAAGGATGATACTGTAAGCAATCTGGGAAAGCAAGGAATAGTTTACCTGTCATATTTGTGGAGAGGGAAAGACATTATGACAAAACAAGAGTTAGAGAACATTATAAAATGAAAAATGGATAATTTTGATTATATTAAATTGAAGAGCTTCTGTACAAATAAAGCCAATGTAACCAAGATCAAGAGGGAGGTTAGAAATTGGGAAAGAATTTTTGCAACCTATGTCTCTGATAAAGAACTCATTTCTAAAATATACAGGCAATTGAGTCAAATCTATAAGAATACAAGTCATTCTGGGGCGGTTAGGTGGCGCAGCGAGTACAGCACCGGCCCTGGAGTCAGAAGAACCTGAGTTCGGATCTGGCCTCAGACACTTAATACACACACAAAACAAAAACCTAGCCATGTGACCTTGGGCAAGTTACTTAACCCCAATTGCCCTCCAAAAAGCAAAACAAAAAACAAACAAACAAAAACAATACAAGTCATTCCCCGATTGATAAATAGTCAAAGGATATGAACAGGCAGTCTTCAGAGAAAGCAATTAAAGATATCTATAAGCATATGAAGAAATGCTCTAAATCAGTATTGATTAGAGAAATGCAAATCAAAACAACTCTGAGGTACCACATCTCTCCAGTCAGATTGGCTAAGATGACAAAACAGGAAAATAACAAATGCTGGAGAGGATGTGGGCAAATTGGAACGCTAATGCATTGCTGGTGGAGTTGTGAACTTATCCAACCATTCTGGAGAGCAATATGGAATTATTCCGAAAGGGCTATAAAGAATTTCATACTATTTGACCCAGCAATACCACTTCTGGGGTTGTATCCTAAAGAGATCATTGAAGTGGGAGGAAGACCCATATGTACAAAAATATTTATAGCAGCTCTTTTTGTCATTGCAAAGAATTGGAAATTAAGGGGGTGCCCATCATTTGGGGAATGGCTAAATAATTTATGGTACCTGCATTTAATGGAATACTATTGTGCTATAAGAAACGAGAAAGAGGCAGTTTTCATATTTACCTGGAGAGACTTAAACAAACTGATGCTGAGTGAGAAGAGTAGAACCAGGAGAAATTTGTATACAATCACAGACACAACATATGTGTGATGACCAACTATGACAGACTGAACTCTTCTCAGCAATGCAGTGATATAAGTCAATCCCAAAAAAACTCATGATGGAGAGAGATGTCTACATCCAGAGAAAGAACTAGAAAGAACTGAGTTTGAATCCTGATGAAAAAAACTACTTGATCTTTTTCTTTTCATTGTTTGGTTTTATTTCCTCTTTACCATTTTTCACTTTATCTAGTACAATATGCCTTTGTAACCTGACTGATGTCTAATGTGAAAGTATTTGCAGATCGTATACTGGACTATATGCTGTCGTGGGGATGGGGAGAAGGAGGGAAAGGAAATTTGATACTCAAGGAACTATGGAATTGAAACTTGTAAACTAAAAATAAACAAACAAATTAATAAAAAAAGAAATTATTTGATAGTTTGATTGGTATGGCACTGAACAAATTAATTAATTTAAGTAATAACATCATTTAATTATATTTGCTCAATTTTCCCCACAAGCAATTATCATATTTACAACATTGCTGTTATTGTGCACAATGATTTCCTTGTTCTTCTCACTTCACTTAGGATCAGTTCACATAGGTCTTAACATGTTATTCTTTTTCTTGAAACCACATTCTTCATCATTTCTTTCTCTTTTTTTTCAATACTCAGTTTTATAAGATTTTGAGTCCCAACTTTCTCTCCCTCACCTCTACCTTTCCCAATGAAGCAAACACATGGCATACATGTGAGATCATGTTAAACATATTTCTATATTAGTCATATTGTGAAAGAGGAAAGAGAACAAAAGGGGAAAAATCCACAGAAAACCTAACAAAAACAGTGGAAATTGTTTGCTTTGATCTGCATTTAGACTCCATAGTTCTTTCTCTGGATGTGGATAGCATCATCCATCATGAGTCTTTTGGAACTGTCTTGGATCATTGTATTTCTGAGAAAAGCTAAATCTGTCATAGTTGATCATTGCACAGTATTGCATTCTCCTAGTTTTGCTCACTTCACTCAGCATAAGTTAAATAAGTCTTTCCAGGGTTTTCTGAAATCTGCCTTCTCATAAATTTCCAGTTTATAGCAAAAGTCTTCTCATCAAAAATAATTAATTAATTAACAAATAATGTAGTAATTAGTTAATTAATTATATAATAATAATTATATGTATAAACATATAAATATATACAATTACATATAAATTAATGTATTTATTAATTAAAATAAATCAATAAAATTAATTTTAAAAATTAAATGAAAACTTTAAAAATAAATAAAATTTTGATAAGATTTTGAATTTTAAATTTTCTTCTCTTCCCTACCCTCCCCCCTACCCAAGAAAGTATGTAATCTGACATCAGCTCTATATATACATTTATATTAGACATTTTCACATTAGTAATGTTATAAAGAAAATTAGGACCAATGGGAGGAAACATGAGAAAGGAATAAAAAAGCA